>OY720147.1:38065000-38662363 GCA_963082955.1 Cheilosia grossa | reverse complement strand
TTAAATTTGTTGTTTTATTTCACCACGGAAACAAGTATTTTGCAAAATGGTTAATAACTAATGTAATCCACATTGTAAATAGAGGAATAAACTGAGAAATATTCATTCTTAGAAATAAAGTAAGCAATTTTGTTGCTACAATTATTGTGTCTGTTTTAGTTTGTTGTTTTTGGCTTAAAAAAAAAATATTTCGCCGGCTAATCAGAAACGAATTCAAAGGGAAGAATTGATAAGGAACATTAAAATTAAGAGTATGTTGGGATTCAGGGAAGAGATATGAACATTTCTGAGAGGGTAACATTTTTGAGTTACAATCTTTACATGAATTTTCCGTGTATTACACAGAAAACAAAAAGAAATTCAATTTAAATAAAAACATACAATTAATTGACTTTTTAAATAGCGAATTTGATTTAACGATGACCAATGACCGCAATCTTAGCACAACGAGATATTAAACTACAATTGATGCAGTCTTTACAAGATATTTAAATAGATTCGAATCAAAATTGTTTGTTTCCTATTTCAGTTACCATAAACCTGTAGTATCAGTTTTGGAATATAATGTTAAAAATGATGACGATGGAAGAGTTGTTGAAATTGTGGATGAAAATTCATAAGTTCCATTGGTATTTCATGTATTTGTAAATTTACGTTTTAAGCAATGGATTGCAATTTTTGTATGTAAAATAATATGCATTACATTGCATGTACAACATTAAATGATAATAAATATTGTTATATAATTTTTAGTAGTTCAAAATAATGAAGAAAAAAACACCTCATTCAAAAGTATTTCCTTAATAAAATATTTCCTGACGATTCGAAAAATACGCACGTAATTGTTCAAGTTTTCACTTCTGTCGGCAATCCGGGAGTGCCACTGTTTTTTTTTTTTTTTTTTTTTAAATAACAGCATTCGAAACATTTTTGAAGTGCTTTCTCCAACTAAAAAAGGGCCAAAAGAGAAAAAATTGTGGCAGGGTCTCAACGAAGTACCAAATTGCAACTTTAGTCGCACAACGGTCACGCTGACACAGTGTACTTTTTAACAATCAACAAACAAACACTTATACCTTAAAAAAATGCATCACGATATTAGTCTTTTCTGTGTCAATGCTCTAACACGATCCCAGCTCATGCTGGTGTGAATGTTTTTCGTTATATTCCTGTGAAATATTTTTGGCTTGCCTCATTCCCTGAGTGTCGATCCGGGTCCTAGTCCTGCTTTCTTTCTCAAGCTTCCTATAGCTTCCTGAGTTTTAGTGTAAAGGTGCAATCCATACTCCACAGAATTGCTAAAAACTTTAAGAGTTACTAATGGCCGCATTCTTGATGTAAAAAACAGCCCACATTTAACGACAACTGGGTGAGTTTCTCTGGCATTACGTGATATTTGATAGACGTGAACGATTGAAAACATTTGTTTTTACCCAAAGAGATCAACGGTGATTTCAACATTTATTCACTTTTATATAACCGCCATGACAAAACCAAGCAGAGTAACCCAAAAACAAAATGACAGCAGCATCATCAACCATCATATTTTAAAAAATGAGGTAGTAGCGTGCAGCTGTTAATGGTGAGCGTTATACGACGATTGTGACCGATTTAGGATTTCGATCATGTTTGCGTGGCATGCATTTTTAGACATTTGGTTCCAACAAAGCGGTGCTGCACGGAGCCCGCGGTCAACAATTAAGTCAAAGAATAATTAGGTGACGAGATAACTTCGCGCAGAGATCCTGTCAAATGGCTCCCACAAAATAGGGTAATTGGATGTGAATGGTCGACTTCTTTCTTTGGTCTTGGAGCTGGTTTAAGATAACAAACTACAATCGGTTGCAGCATTGGAAGGAACAAATTTTAAGATCAAATCAAGAAAAATAAGCGCAGAATCACGAAAAGTTTGACTAGTTTTAGAGCTAAGCTCTGGATTTACGAATTCACGAATTTTAACTCGAAAATTCTAGAAATTGTACGAAGTGAGTTGCGAATCAACACTTTTCATCATCAATAATGATCAGACGAGAAATAAATGTATAACCGATCGCGTTTAACACAAACAGTTATCAATTTGATATAACTGGATCGTAAATTGCAAAAACAATTCGTAAATTACCACTTTTCTGTTGTTAATTACGATTTCTTCCCTCAGTAAATAACAACCACTTAGTCTTGAATTGCAACTAAATAGTGTTGATGTGCGAACTAACAGTAGTAGATTTACTACTTCAGTAGTTGCAATTTAAAAATCCTCAATCGTAAATTGAAACTTATTTTTTATCAATTTGCAATTTGGAATTTACGATTCTTGAGTAGTGATTTGAGGCATCGCCGTCTTTATTGAAATAAGAAAACTTTATTTTCAATTTACAACTTATATCTTGTCATTTACAAATCCAAATTAATAGTTTTATTATTTAAGTTTGTTTCAGACAAACTCGCCATTGATACGAACCTTAACAATCCTTGTCGATTACATATTTTACAACTCATTTCAAATTAGGTAGTTTTTTTCAGTAGCGAAATTTACATTCTAAAAAATTTATTTGCAAGCCCTTCAGCATTTTTTTTTTTTATTATTCAATAGGCACTTTCAAAAATATTCCAGAATGTTTTCACATCCGTTGGCTAGTACATTATTTTTGACCCGACAAGAACTGCTTTAAGCAAGGATTGCAGCT
The DNA here is from genome assembly GCA_963082955.1 of Cheilosia grossa. Lineage (NCBI taxonomy): Eukaryota > Metazoa > Arthropoda > Insecta > Diptera > Syrphidae > Cheilosia > Cheilosia grossa. Next base: position 38,659,676 of record OY720147.1, on the reverse strand, counting down.
GTCAATATGTGGACTATGGACATTGGACATGGTGTGACGTGTCCGTTACCGGACACATAAACAATTTCCACAGATTGGGTAGTTAGTTCCAGAGATATTACAATAAATAATATTTATGTCAATTTACGCGCCAATTTACATGCGCCAAATTGTTATTACTTTTTTTATTTATTTTTTAAAATTATAATTAGGTTTTAATTGATTCGTCATTCAGTGGTGGTAAATCAATAAATAAATATTTTTTTGCAATTTCAGATTGAAAAGCCGTATTTGAGAAATTGGTATAAATTGCTCCAAACAATCTCGCAAATCTCTACAAATAAAAGAAGCTCGAATTAATACATAGTTCTAATCGTGAAATTCAAAAAACAGAATTTTGTATTCTCCGCCGTTTTAAATGTCAAATTGCGAATTTTTGTATCAATCCAAGAAAAAGTCATTGTCATTTGCGAAAAATATATATGTAATTCGGAAATTACAACTCAAAATTTTGCAATTGGTAATTTTCAATTCTTTCCCTTGCAATGTTGTCATTCATCAATCAAAATATCACCGACCGGACTGCGCTTCGTTTGGGCAATATTCCAGAAATAATTTTTAAAAATGCACATAACAAATATAAATTAGATATCATTATATTAAAACGTGAACATCCAAAGATTCCGTAAACCTTTTTAGTATTTGCTATGAAATGAGTAGAATGAAACTTAGGTCATTCGAAAGGGGCTGTGCCATTGATGTGCACAAACAAAACATCCTGATTATATGTCGTCATTAAGACTGGTCAACTTAAGTTTAGAATTCCTCAACCAAAATGCTTCTCGGTTAATTGAAAGAAATTCAATTTGTCGCCGCCATATTTCCACTCAACAACTCAACAAATTTCAATGAAATTTTGTGGATGAGTATGGTTAGTTGTAGTTCAAAGGATAGAATAGTTTTAGACCCGACAGGTGGCGTTGTTGTTGGGAAATGAACATTCTTTTACAAACTTGAAGTGAATACTTCTTTGGGCACTCTGCAGCTGGGAAGTGAACTGGTGGATGTGTTACGGAAATTGTGACATGGTGAGGCAAAAGAAGTGAATCCTTCGAATTTTAATTCATAAAATTCAAAAACTTTAATTCAAACAAGGTATTTAACCTGAGACTGGAATTCATAAGCGTGGTCATACACAGGCACAAGTCTAGTGAAAACAAGTCCACATGGAAACAAAATGCAAACAAAAACTTTTAAATGAATGAATGCTCTTTTCTACTGCTGTATTAGGATTATAATATTATAAAGATTTGGTTTTTAAATTATATTTCTTAATACAATTCAACTACAACAAAGTTTTATTTAACCCTAAAAGACTAATGAACGTCGACGACGTCGCATTGGTAATCTTACTGTCTCTCTTCAACCCGGGACGGGACATAGTAACGTGTGTTCACTAATTAACTCAGTCACTGATGCACTCTTGCGAATGACGGTTGTGACCGGCAGGTAAAACCAGTACTTCCATTTGTTTTTATTTTTTTAATCGCGCAAATTCGTGCTTTTTTATGCTTTTGAAACATTTTAATTTTAGACTTAAAAATAATGCCCTTACTTTAAAGACTGTTTAATAAAAAAAACAGTATAAAAGTATTTATTTAGTAAAAATCGCGTTTTTAATTTGGCAACACCTTTCTAATGTTTCAGGAAAAAAAGTAGAACTATATATATTAAACAAAGCTTTAAAAAGAAATATATTTTTGTATTGTTCCGCGAATCGACGAATGACCAGCTTATAATGGGTAGTTAGTAACCTTAAGCTTCTAGGGTTAACATACATTATGCGCATACACATTTAGCGAGAGAAGTTTCGCTTCTGGTGTAAAGGTAGTCACGAGCCCACTCGATAGGTAGTCTCAATATTCACTTCGTTAATCAGGAACAAACATTTTCTGGGATATGGTTAGATACAACATACATATACATACGTGATGTTATTAATACAAATTCATCAAGCACAAAGATGAAAATGGTTTATATTTGTGAATAAGAAATCCGTATCTAATACCAACAACATTAATAAAGTTTTGAATTTTAACGCTTAGCACAGCAGGCGGGGATTCACTAGTAATAAATAAATAATTAATTGCATGATTAACATTTTATTGAAATTTCTGGTTTGAACTAATATTAGTAGATATTAGTTTGTATTTACTACGGAACAATCAATAAACACCACACAACTGAGAAGCATGTTGCTCTTTTACAGTATAATAAACATACGTACAAGTTTCTATACACACGAAGCGAATATGAGGAAACCACCTACACCTCATCATAATATGTCAAAGTAAAAAAGCAACGTCTTCGACGAATGAGCATTCACCCCCAGCTGACTGTTTGTCGCGCGCGTTTAACTCGAACGTTCTTTAAAAGGCGCGACCCCCAACTTCCGGTCGCTAAACCAGCCAACATAAGCGCGCGTAGCCTACACTTTGCATATGCCAATGGAATCATAGAACTTTTTACATGTGTTTTGTGAGCTCTTTACCTGTTTGAATAGTGAGTTGCGGCGAACGCTATATGTACATTTAATTATTTAAAATGTTCATTCTGCTGTTGTTTTGTTTCACACTCCCATGGAAAATTATGATCTACTAAATCGATGTCCGTTCCGTGGAGATACCTCAACTGAATGTAGACACGTACGCACATGTACATTCGTGTAGAGAATTTTCTCGTATACATATTTGGTTCCACATAAAATTTACATATTTTACACCAAGCGAATGGCAAAATAACACCACACACTCATACGAAAGAACTTGAAAAGTACCTAGGTATACAAAATACTGGTATGAACGTGGATTACACTGCATTCGTCTGACAATCGGCGTAATTTATCGTAAATGATTCTTGAACTGCTGTCTGTTTTGGCTATAAAAAGATTTTCTGTATAGTTTGTTCATTGCCTTTTGGAATAACTTTAAAATACGGAAAACGAATTTGATTCAAGGGAACATGGCATTGAAACAAAATGCGAGAAAATCATGTAGGCGGTAACATTTCAAATGTCAAGAGGGTTTGTAAACAAAAGCACAATACGATGGTAGGGTAGGGTGAAGAAACTGGAAAGTCGAAAACCTCTTCTTTTTTTTTCCTGAAATGCATCACTTTAATCTTGGAAATCACCAGCTTCCAATATAACTTCGCAAAGATCGAATACTAGTCGATATTCAGAGGGGAAAAAGTTGCGCCGCAATGCAGCAATAAAAGAACCGAGTCCTGCTATGCTGAGGGAGGCACATCCATTGAAATATTCTCTCTTCAAAAATGCTGGTAGGTGAATAATTAATTTAATCTAGCACCAAGTGCAGATGACATTAATAGGGTTAAGTTCGAATAGTGCACCATTTAAAAAAATAATAATCGTCGGAGTCTTATGGAAATAATTAATTGTCCGATAACGAATGGAAGGGATCTGCAATTGCAAGCCATTTCGTTTAAATTGTGAAGGACCTCGCACTTTGTTAACATGTATTTTAAGGGACTACTCCCCAACTTAAGTGGGATGCTTTGCTAGTCCTCGCTTTCCCATATAAAACTTAGGTCAGTCATACTAAATGAAATGTTGAATTACAAAGCTCATAAGGTCATAGCAAACTTTGTCGCTGTCAAATTTGCCAAGAGGAGGACGTTAAACGGTTTAAAAAAAAAGAAGCGATGTAATCCAAGCTGCGACCAGCCTTCTTAGGCCCAAAAACACAGCTGGGCAAGATAGAATTCCAGGTGAGTTCTTGCAAGTACTTTCGGTAGTCGTGTACGTTCTGAGACGATATCTCTCGAGAGGATAAAAGTTATAGGATCGACACTACGCTTAAGAGACATCAACACCTTGCGTATAATTCTATAATAATAATTTGAGGTGCCATTTGAACAGGCAAATCGTGAAAGTATTTTTTGATCTATTCTCATGACGTTATGACGGTCTTTTGGGTCTGCACAAAGGACAGTTCTCCGACCCAATCCAAGAGCAAAAGAGGGTGATCCTAGGAAGAACTACCTTGACGATAACTGTCAATCGCACTGTAGACGAATGTCGAATGATTATCAGTGAGATGCAATCGAAACTACGCTCACAAACCGCTCCACACATTATAGCATAATTGTAAAGCAGGCGCCACTTGAGGAGAGCGAAAAGTTTAACCAGTTGAAAAGTTTAGGATAATCTGATTTTCGAACGGACTCAGCAGGTTAAAGCGTAACGAATATAGCTTGTTAAATGTTTACGAGAAATTGTCACAAAGTTTCCAATAGTAAGTCAAAACACAATACTGGCTCTCTCCAGATGTATAAACCGCCATTCAAATCGAGAATGTGCTACTCGTTGCACCTATCCGACGACCTCAACAAACACACTTTCTGAGGGGCAAATGACGGTTTTGACTACTACCTAGTTGCTCCAGTATTGGTGGGATAAGCTACGAGCAACCTCGGGAGAATAGCCCGCAGTGTGATGGTTAATGTGATTATTGAAAAATATGACAAAAGATGCAAATATCAAGACTCTTAAGCGTAAAACAAGGGCTAGGCAATAGTATGCTTGATAGAAATACGAGGATCTTCTCAGTTCCCCAGCCCAAACAGATCAAAAATATATCGAAAGATTTTATTTATAAGAAAGCAAAGCAACTTGCTGTTGGCTTTAAGATTAGAGTTTCCGGTCTTCAAAAAAGCGAATGAAGTTGCTTAATAAAAGATCTGGGGGTGCATTTTCAAAGTTTTACAAAGCAAATGAGGACGTGAACAAAGATTGTTAACATGAAATTTTTTGAAGTTTCGTATAACGAGAATCGAAATTGCGGTAAAAGGATGAAAATATTTCCATTTCACTGTATCACAGAGCAAAAATTGACCCTGAGGTAGAGAAAGAGCGACATCGCAAATCAATATAGAAGAGGTTGGTTTAGCAATAAAATATATTTAGAATAAAAAGACCTCCAACTCTAGCGTTGACCATATTAACCTTGTAATGTTATAATATAGCGTATTCAGCATAACCTCAACTAAGTATAAGGACAGATGAAAGCATGTCCAAGGACTGGAATGCAAGCTCCATATGCCCCATACACATAAAACTATTTGTGGCACATAATATCTTATCAAATCATTCTGCATATACCGAATATTCTGCCACGTTGTGGGAAAAAGCGCCGAATATTCGGAAAAAGGTGTATGCGCCCAGCGTTGCTACTTTAGGACTTTTTTTTCCAGTAGACTATCGTAAAAATATGCAGTAGATTGATATTTGCAGTAGCTTTTTTTTTCCTGCAAAACTAGGGTAAGTACATAACTAAAAATAACGTAAACAATACAAAAATAGTAAAATGGAGAAAATTTCAGAAATAAAACTAAACAAATTAAAAAAAAACATACAGACATTCATATTTTTTTTTTTAAATTGTGCATCTGTAAAATTGATCCATTTATTGCAAGCCTCGGCGAACTACAAAAATGTAGTGGATTTAATTTGTTGGCAGTAGATATAAATTTGGAAAAAAAAAAATGTCAGCAAAGTGGTAACGCTGGCCTCATTTGTGATGCGGGACGAAAGTTGCATTATTTTCTATATAATTGACCAATTGACATTTTCGGAATTTGTGTTGCAATATTATCCCTTTTTGAAAAATAAAAAAAAAAAAACCGATTGCAGATTCAGCTGCGTACCTGGCGATCAAAAATCGAGAATGACAGATGGTGAAGGCCGAACAAAAGGAAAATCGTGTGCAACAAAGCTCTCGCCCACTCAGCTGGGGTGGGTCCAAAATTAAAATGCAGAAACGATGCGCCAAACAATCTTTGAAAGGAATTGTTAAACCTTTTGAAGAAAATGCCGACGATGATTGCTGCAGGGTAAAAGATAAAACAAAGACAAAGATAAAAGCTCGATGTGACTACGGCTATTTATTGATGATATTAATTTATGCTTTGATTACGATGCGACCAGATGGTCGTTATAAAGAAAAATTGTCGCCAAATTAAATTTTCGTTTTCCAGCCGCTGGGAATGGGCTCGCTATCGCGTTGTCTGACCGGTTAAAACAACAAAGGAAAGGGTCGTGCGTCCCGCTCTTGTCCGGACATTTTACGTAATGGAAGCCAATGGAAAAAATTCTTATTTCATTAAATCCTAACTTACGATCACTTTATTCCACTTTACTTATCTTTCTTTTCGGGCTTCCTCTTCGTTCTTCTCCTCTACTCTGACGTTCTGGCATTTTATATTTTCTTTACCAAGTCCTGTCACTACTCCTCAATTCTCCTGATCTCCTTCCTTTTCCTTTATGTTTTCTTTTTACTGAACTATTTGTGTCCGTTCACTTCGGACTTAAACTTTTTCAAAATTTCTCCAAAATCTCTCAAAACGTAAACAAGAAACTGAATTTTAAAAACTGGCAATTCGGACACTCTAATCACTGGCCAACCAAGAATTTTTTTTTTTAAATAATTTATTAACAAGTGATTATTTTTCCCACAATTTTTTCTTTGTTCCTTCTCGAACCCCACATACATTCGACCATTCAGCCGCAAGGGGGATTAATAACAGCATTTTTGAGCGTTACTCACAGCTTTTTCGCCTTGGTACACGACCGTTTATGATCACCAATGCAATGCGTACTCCTATGCACTCCACATATATCTGAATTCGCCAGGTCGCCGGGAAATTTCCAGTGCCTGACGTTTCGATGGACGAGTACAGAACAGTTTTTTTTATTAAAAGTTGATTCGACAGTGGTGCCAAATTGCCTATGAGCCCTTAAAACCGCGAATTTTATGTATTACTATATTGTTTTTCTTATATTAATATATTTCCCCAACAATGCAAACTAGTTAAAATTGAAAAGGGTAGGAGAGGTTCATGGAGACGATTTGGGGACTGCGGACTTTACTGTTCGCCCTTTTACAGTGCAATTGGAGAAGGACGAAGAGAAAACTTAACTAAATATTTCTCGTACACTACTCTGTTCCGTGGACCTCCGCGCAGATTTTGAGTGACGAGACTCGCAGATAACGTGCCAATTCCTTACAACATAATCAGTGGATATGGTGGGCTCTCGGCCTTTCGAGTTTATGTTGGGTTTGTATTCAGTTTATGTTGTGTTTGTTTATATTCTTGTTATTAACGGAGAACGCATTCTTAGCGAGCGGACAAATGTATGTACATATAAGTTATGGAGATCTCGTATTCGAATCATCGTTGGAGTGTGAGTCTAAGGGATCATCCCCCCCCACTCTTCATCAGTGCGCTTGAGTATTGATTGGTCTGAGTATTGGTTGGTTTGAGTATTGGTTGCTTTGAGTATTGGTTCTCGGGGAACCCCCACACATCGTTGCGAGGTTCCCGACCGTCCGTCTGGGTTCGACATGCTTTTGTCGCTTTCTCCGGACGACTGACCAGCGAGGTATTCGGTTTTCGGCCGTCAACGAGGAGCATTTTTTTCAATATTCGGTATAACTTTATGACTGCTTGCTAACGGATGCGGTAAAATACAAAAAGTTGACGATTCGAAAATGTCTGCGTAGTCCTGATTTACCGTTACAGGTAGAGAAAAAATGTTTATGTTCAGAATGATGCGATGCATGATGACTTAAGCCTAATAAATAACTATAATGGGGACGTTCACAACCCTAGTTAAGCAGGTCTGACAGCTGGCGAACTTCATTATTTTCAGTTTATACTTACATAGATTGGTCATAAGTACAAGTGGAAATGTTGATTTGGAAAATTCTGATTGCAAGATTTTGAAATGCAGGTTTTGTTCCCAAAATTTTCAAGTAGTACTTTATTTAGACTCAATGACACTTTTAGTTTTAAGAGGTCAGCCTTTTGTACCTTTATGCAAGAACAAAAAGAAAATGTTTTCATTTTTAAGGTTGTAAAAATAGAGAAATTATTATGCCTTAGCTAACGTTACAGTGATCTACAAAGTATCATGCAAAGTATGATGCAGTCGTGCATTTTATTTCTGATAGATTTAGATCCCTGTCGCAATCGATTCACTCTGCAGGAGTTGGTTTACTTCGTTTACAAGCCGCTGTTGTTTGTTAGAGATATATCAACTTCGCTTCACTTGTATATTTCCAACGGTTTGGTTTTAGTTAACAGGTTAAGCCAAGAATATGAAAAAAAAGCAGAGACAACATAAGTGATACCCATACGATACATCCTTCAATTTGACTTACTTCAAGACAAAAAGCTTATGAATGTTAAATTTGCCAGAAATTATTTTTTATCAGCTACACCAATTTGAACTTTCTCTATCAATTCCCTTTACGGTATGGTTTTTACTTTGGTTGTCATTATGTTGCCTATGCCAATGGAAATGCCAAGTAGGTTTATTAGTTAAAAAAAAAAAAAGTTAGTTTAAAATGACTTTTATTTCAAATTTATATAATTAACAAAGATTAAATAACCATGCCTATTTGGTTTGTCCTAAGGCCGTCTACTAGGTTGACAATAAAATTATTATGTCCTGAATTTATTTACACACAAAAGTAGGTTTACTTAATTGTATGTTTAAATATTCCCCTAAAAAAAATACAACAGACATAGATATAGGTTTTGAGAAAAATACAAGATAAATAGAAACAACAACGTGAAATTTAGCAAACGATGTGAAAACTAAATTCATTAAATTGTGCGATTTTCTTCAGCTATTATAAAAACCGTTAAAATGACTTGCAAAATCAAGTCATTCGCAACTTATAAATCAACTTGGCACTCTCTTTGTCGTCCTTACGCGCAACATCAATTCAATACACAATCTATCTTAAGCTCAATAAAATGTTCTTATGGACGTCATTCCATTACCCAAACTCAATCCTTCAAAGGCCACCACCCCTTCGCTGATTTCGTGTTCGCAATTCATTTCTCCATCTCCATCCCCCTATTGATTTTGAACAAAGAGAATCCGCTGGTAAAGAGCTATGGTTTTATTTTATTAAATTACATAAAATTTATTGCGTACTAAAACCATGTACATGCTTCAGTGGAACTGTTGTCGGTTTGTATCCCCGACAAAACTATTAACTTTATATATACCAATTTTAATTTACCATGGAAAAATGCACCCTCTCTTTGGTGGGCCAATGAGAATATGGAATTGAAAATATGTGAATCCTGAATCCTTAAAAATGTATTACCTCTTATAAGATCCTTGACTTTTTGACCAAGAAGCGAAATACTCATAAACAAGAAAAAACCGATAACATTCTCCTATTCTGAAAGTTGTTCTTCGGCGAAAGCTCCTGCCCTTAAACGACAGATATGAGAAGAGCTTTCCTCAACGGAGGATAAGCATTTTGAATATATTTACAATTTGAACTATAGTCTTTGTTATTCCGCGCGCGACAGGACATGTTAGAGGGAAATGATACAAGCGCATGTATTGCGTACGGAAATTTGCTTTCGTTTTGATTGCGGTGCTATGTTATATTTTAGGTTAAAACGAAAGCTTTTCCGTTTAGCAATCGTTCGTTTGCAGTTTGACATCGTTCTCTTTGTTTGCCAAGGCACAAGAAAAGAAAAACAACAAGCAAGCATAGTGCTGCTTTAAAGCTCTTTGGCGAGAGGATTTGCTCGGAAATCTTGCAAGCCAGTATTTTGTTTGCAAGCCAAAGGGATGTAGTTAGGGGTAATAAAAAGGCTTTTCCCATTAATTCATTTTTTCACCGCGATTTATCATTGTTAACTTCATAAAGGATCACCTTTCGTGTATGTGTACAATGAACTATACTTTTACTTACACCGAAGCGCATATATTCATCATCCACAAAGTGACTTACCTGGAAAGAAAAATATAAAGGGAGCATAAGTTGATTGTGAAAATTGTAATTGCCGATTTAATTAAAAAGTTTTTAAAACGCATTCCATTTAATCAGTGGAAAATGTTCCAGTTGAGAGACTTTAGCAAGAAGAAGGTAGTAACTACACCCACACATGTTTCGGAAAGTAATTGTTCCAAATGCGGCTATGAGAATAAATGGGGCAGATTAAAAATACACAAACTAACTGATAAACAAAGGGAGTCTGCAGTAAGCAGGACAGGAAGGGAACATATTTCATTGTGACTGCAAGAATCAGTAGAGAACAATATGCATTAGAATGCAATTTGATATGTACTCTTTATCAACCAGTTTCGTCCTTTGTCAGATTTAAAATTATTCTGAAGCCTGTACACTGTACAGTGTAGAGCTCATGAATCTCGTGGCATATGTAGGTTTCTGGTCTGTTAGACAATCTTTCTTTTGAAGGATCTTCTGACAGTACATTTTTAAACTGGAATCAGCAGAAGTGTGTGTCCCTTACAATGGCAGACCTTAGGTGAAGAAGCGGTTAAGTTACATTTGTATATTTCCGAAATAATTGGGCTTAAGGTTTTTGAATTTTAACTAATAACTCAAACTTATTTCTGAGAAACTGCATTTCAAACAAAAATGTGTTTTTCTAAAAACCTTTATTTTATTCAGGCAAAAAAACAATTTAAATAGATTTTTTTGGTGTTTACAAAAAATGCGTTTAATTCACGTTTTACCTTGGCGCTTCAATTATATGTCCTATTGAATATTAGCCGGAGCTCCGAGTCTGCGGAGACCAGGGGCCTGTAACACAACGCGACAAGTAGCTGTACACTGAAAAAAAGGTACATCATATTCATGAAAAAGTTCATCAATATTACGAAAAAATCATCAATTTTAGTCCAGTGAACTTTTTCATTGATATGATGAAACGGATTTCAAGGAAGGAAGGAAGGAATTCATCATCATGTTTGTTCATCAATATTATGAAAAATTCAGCAATATGATGAACCAAAATTCCCCTTTATTTCATCAATGTGACAAATGTTTTCATCATATTGACAAATTTGTTCAACAAGAAAATGGGAAATAGAAATACTGATACCAAATAAAACGTAAACACATAACCATCCCTCTTTAATGGGAATGCTAAAATACGTAAACGAAAATAATGTCATGAAAATGGTAATGCAGGAAATAATATTGTGATTTAAATATATATAACTGAATTTCTTCGTTTCCGAAAGGAAAACAGTCAAACGAAAATCAGTTTTACCACGAATGTCAATAAGTTGTAGTGGCAATAACCCGCGCGTTCAAGAAATATTGAGGATTTATGATATTCAATTTTATTTCCAAGCTACTTTTATTTTCCCAGGGACAATTTTTTTTTTTTTGTGATAAGAGATCCCAATAAGAATCATAAAACGGTAATTTGCCTGCCATATGCATTTTTTTAAGTAGGGACACAGGGTGCATGAACGGTACGTACATACATTTGAAATGTGTTTTACGTTTTTTTTGTTATTTAGCCATAAACAATATTTAATTGATCCATTCTTGAATTTTATAATTTTAAAGAATGAGAGAACATGGTTCCTAACAGAAGTTTGTTTAAATAATAATATTTAACTGATTTTGAAAAAGTGGCATAATAAGGTAAACATATTATTTACATCTGTGTATGCAATGAAATCACAACGTTATAAATAAATCGAGCTTATCATATAAACATTGTAGTAGTCCACATGTCAATATTTTTCACCAAAGGAAAATCGGTGTAGAAAATTAATGATAGTTCTAACTTTATATCAGCTGCATATTTATTTAATGTTAGTCTCACTTGTGGCCGAAAATCGATACTACCCTACCTTTTATAATATTTACGTTGTTTTGTTTTAACAATCGAAAAAATAAGTTTTACTCATGATTCAGATCCTAATACGTCGCTTTGAAAATAAATATAGAGCAAACAGTTTATGTCGAAAAACGTTCGTTTACATGGAAACGAAAGTGGTTGGTCAACACCTCCCAGTGTAGCTATGCACCTGAATTAAAAGTAAACAATAATTGCATATCTTTATGGATAGGTAAATTGCATTCCTTTTTGGGTAAATAAAGCGCTCTATCGAAAATAGGTTCTAACCTAAAATAATTTTTATTTGAATTCATAACTATAGTAATATTGCGGCGACAAATTGAATGTCACCAAAATGCTTGCAATTAATTGATAAGCGTTTTGTATGTTAACTAAATTTTACCGGTCTTAATGGCGACTTATATTTACCGTTTTTTGTCTATGGCACAGTACCTTTCGAATTATATGAGTTTCATTCTACTGATTACTTAATAAATACTGAAAATATATTACAGGGTCCGCCAAATAACTTTTTTTTTTTTTTTTTTGAAAATGCTATAAAAAAAACTACTGAATATTTTCTCAAATTTACTTTCTTATTTGAAAGTACAATCCTTCCGGTTAATAATGGAAAACAATTTCATTAAAATAGCTGCCTCGGCTGGCCATGCAGTAGCCACCACGATCGGTCCAATTTTTAAGCACACTATCGATTGTGTGCAGCTGTATTTCACCAATGGCTTCACGAATATTGTCCTTTAAAGCGTCAATTGTCTCTGGCTTGTTGGCGTAACACTTATCTTTTACGGCACCCCACAAATAATAGTCCAACGGTGTCAAATGGCAGCTCCGAGGTGGCCAAACGACATTAGCTCTGCGGCGGATAATGCGATCTTGAAAAACAGGGCGCAAAACATCGAGTGTAGCTTCGGCTGTGTGGCACGTAGCGCCGTCCTGTTGAAACCAAATGTTGCCAATATCCTCCTCTTCAATTTTTGTGAACAACATGGCCCGATAAGGATCGCCATTGACTGTGACGGCCACTCCTTGCTCATATTCGAAGAAAAATGGCCCAATTATGCCTCTGGACCAAATTCCGCACCAAACAGTGACTCGTTTTGGGTATATCGGCTTTTCAATGTATGCGTGCGAGTTTTCTGTGCCCCAAATGCGACAATTTTGCTTGTTTACATACCCGCCAAAATAACGAACATATACGGAGCTGACCATTCGCGAAATAAGCACTAGTTGTAAAAAAAAAAGTTATATGGCGGACCCTTTATTATTAAAAACGCACTTTTTTGATTCCGACTTTGATAATCACGGTAATAATGAGAACAGTGAGCCTCGGCACAGGTTGAACGTTTTTGAGCCAAGAATTAAGTTTAATGTCAGTGATCATTTTTATATTGATAAATTACTGAAAGCACCAAAAAGGATATCTTTTTTCCCTCTTATTTTAGTTAAAATAGCATTTTTTTGTTGGCCGTTATTTTTCCCATTTTCACATGTTAAACACTTGTCGAAGAATGCCGACAAGTCAAGGAAATTTATTCTTTTGACAAGTGCAACGGTTTCCGTTCTGTTACAGAATTATTTTGTTCTTGTCGGACAAACATAGTTGGACAAGTGAATTTCTACTTGTCGACTTGTCATTTTGTGTTATGACAAGTTTAAATGTCCGCCGTGGATTCTCACGATGGCATGGATCCGAGTGGTATAATTTCGAATGTATTTGCCGCATAGAAACTCACAAGAAAATCCAAGCGGGATGAAATCACACGATCTTAGTGCCTTATTCATGTCGCCTTTGTTTTTGAGAGATAACCCTCAAGGAGGACTAAAATTGTGAAAGACATCCGCCAGGCAAAGTAATTAATATTCGACAGCAAACCCGATAAGTCACATATGACCAAATGTTCACATCCAGGGCGGCAAAGTTCAGGTGAGGGAATCCTTTCTATGGTTTTTTCCATCATCTCGAAAGACTGACAAAGAACTTTCCGACGATACCTTAAAGTAATTTAATGAAGATAGTCTTGACATTAAACTTTGCCGGGCTCAGGGATATGATAATGCTGATGCGACTATGGCGGGTATTAATGGAGGAGCTCAAATATTATTTCGGCAAATTAATCTAAAAACTTTGTTTACGCCATATGCAAACCATTTTTTAAACCTTTGTTGAGTTCACTCTTCGGGAAGCACTCCTTCAAGTAAAGGGTTTTTCAACAGGGACGCTACAAAAGTAGAGCGACAGCGACAGCAAACGACGCCGAATCTCTTGACGCTCTTTTGATATTTCTCTTCAGTAAGGTTTGCCATTTCATGATGGAAAGATATCCGAGCCAACAACGGAGTCTTAAAATTACTACCGAAATTCGGAGTCAGTGGCCTGACTAAGTGCGCTACGTCCAATTTATGGTCGTCATAATCGTCCTAGCAGTTCAACAATTGAGCGTCTAGTGGAAAAACTTTAATCCACAGACTATTTCCTGCGGGGATACGTCAAGTCTATGGTCTATGCCAACAATCCAGCGACGATTGATGAACTTCGTACGAATATCGAACGTAAAATTGCAGCAGTATCGGCCGATTTATGCTTGAAAACCGTCGTAAAATGGGTTCAGCGTCTGGACTTCTGCAAGCGTGCCCGTGGTGGTCATGCAAAAGAAATCGAGTTCCATACATAATGGCATCGAACGTACTTTCACAGGAATAAAGAATTTCATTGATATCCAAAACCGTTTTGGTTTTATTTAAAAAAAAAACTTTTGTAGCGCTCTTATTGAAAAACCTTTTACAAGGTGTTTTTTTGGGACATTGGAGAGACTTTACACATTTTTATCAGCTGCTACGCATTGTTTGGCTATTCTCATAAAAAATGTGTCATTGGCGATGCGAATTTATCTAACAATTTGCGTCTCAGTGGCATCGTGTGAACGAAGCTGTTCAAAATTTTAATTAATTAAGACTTATCTAAGATCAACAAAGGAGCCTAAATAGGTTGACTTACCTGGCTGTACTTCCAAACGAAAAGGAGCACACAAAAAATATAGATTTTAATGATTTAATCGAAACATTCAGTGCAATAAAAGATCGAAAGCACCTTTGAATGAAATCTTTGTTCGTGTTTTTCTCTACATTTTAGTTTAAGGGTTGTAAGCTTGCTTTACCGCCCCGGGTGCCACTGCCTCTTAGTCCACCCCTGCACGGAAGCCGATTGTAATCGAAGTTAATTCACACAAAACCTGAAACTTATTATAGTGCGCTAAAAAATATTTTAAGAGAGATCTTAAATGTTTTTTTCTATAGACACATTTCTTTGTTGCAAGTCATCAAGCCATGTAGCTATTAGTACATCTAATCGATTCAGTTCTATCAACTATACCCCTATCAGATAACATCATTCGAGAGTTCTGATTTATCGCTACCTTGTAAAAGAAGATAATTCCACATAAACTGTCAGCATTTACACATTCAGAACACATATTCAGGATCTAGCTCACTTAAATTTAACTAACCTTACATCTTATATCTAGCTTTGGAACTATACCGTAACAAGGTATACTTAAAAATAAATAGAAAAAGGTAGCAATTTTTAGTAAAGTTGGTTTAATGTAGTTGTTCCATGTCTGTTCATTGGCTCTAGTTTCCTACGTTGCTAAAAATTATTTAGTTATTGTTTTGCTATCTCAAGATCAACAGCCTAGAGGTCTTTTAAATTATTGAGGAATCCATGGATAGCTGCTTGGTTGCATGTCTTTAGTGAATACCTTCCACGTTTTCTTCAGCTCAGATAAGACTTTTCATACATCGAATGTTTTTTTTTTAAACGTTCCCAGTTAGTTTTCCTTTTTTTTCTGAACTTCTTTAGAAGATGCATCGAAATTGATAATAGAAAGAGGCTGCATTGAGCTAATTTTGTTGTTTTACGCGCCGCACACCTATTGGTGAATATTTATGTATCAAATGGAAGGTGAAATTCGCTATGTACCCAGTATTTGGTCACGAACTATAAAAATAAAAAAAAAAATAACATTTTTCCATTTTCCGACATAATATTTGGTGAGTATTATTGCAGTTGACGAAAAACCTTTATAATTCAAAAAAGTTATGCGTATAACTATGGTTTGCCATTAAACTCTATTGATTTTTAATTTAATAAAAGGGAATCTATGCCGAGTCGTATGACTTATTATACGCGAAGAAGAGAGAAGACGCGATTTTAATTTTAGAATAATTTTGAGATCATTCATCCTAATACAACAAATGACTGGGCATGATATAATTAAAATTGTGTTGTATTTAGTTCAGCGTGATTAAAATGAAATTCTTTGCAATGCGGTTAAATATTGGTCTTTGGGCTTTGCAAGACTTGGAACCATTCAAATATGCCCAGTATATAGTGTGAAGACATTGACTGCTGTTACAAAATATTAGTCCCAGTAGAAGTATACCGAAGGGGGTCTTATTATGAGCCTTTCCATTGCAGTTCCGGGAAGCTAAAAAAAAGTATTTAAGAACAATTGTTATTTACTATAAAGCCAAAGAGACACAATCACTGACTGTATTTGTACCCCAATTAGCAACGAAACTACAAAACTGGCAGTTTAAGTTTTTTCTCAAAAACTTTTCGACATCAGCACTTGACAGATGTCGTAAAAAAAAAAAAAAACACTAATGCCATCGCTTAAGCACCCAATTCCCGTTCCCCCACCACATTTTGCTACCGCTTTCATTTTAACACTATTCTCAGTAAAAACTCGCGGAAAACTTCAGTTATTCAGTATTACTGTTAACGATTCTGCAATTGGTTTTCTTTACATTTTCCTCAATTACATTCGACCCAATTCCAAATGAGATTTCTTCCAACTACTGCCAACCAGCAACATGTTGCTAATGGCGTTCCATTTTTTTTTTTTTTTTTTTTTTTTAGTTTTTCATTTTATTTTCCGTCACAGTTTTTGTTACGAATTCAAGCAAAAGAACGAAAACAAATCTATGAAAGAAAACAAGTGAATAGAGATGAAAGGAGGATACCCATAGTGAAAAATATGCTTTCTGGAGCGCTTTGTCATTCTGTGTTGGCTGACGGTGAGTACTGTGCCCCCCTCTACGTCTTTCAGTGATTGCAACGGAAAAGTGAGGAAGAAAAACATGAACAAGCATAGAAGCAACAAAAAATGGAAAAATAATAAGAAAATTAATTCTACTTGACCCTAATAAGTGGGATTTAGCGTCGTTACACTTGGTTAAAGTTACTCATTTCGTTCGCGCGATAACATAGTGGAGAAGATATTTGCAGCTTGTAAGTTGTAAGGTGGAATGGGCGTATGTACAGTACCCTA
Organism: Cheilosia grossa; assembly: GCA_963082955.1. Lineage (NCBI taxonomy): Eukaryota > Metazoa > Arthropoda > Insecta > Diptera > Syrphidae > Cheilosia > Cheilosia grossa. The sequence continues at coordinate 38,642,631 of OY720147.1, read as the reverse complement.
TACGTGTGAGCGTGTATATGAAAGTGATGCCAAGATGGATAATGGATCTTATTCATACACTTAGTTCCACTTTTATTCAGTAAAAAGAATGATTTTGCGCCAGAGTTATTTTCGGTGTAGATGTAGCTGCTTTAGAGATGACGCTGAGCGAACGATTGAGGTTGTTGCTGAATTAGTCAGCCGTTTTTTTTTTTTTTTTTTTTTTTGTGAGTACTGCCACAGTAAAACTGAGAAGGAGGTCACCTACATAATTCATGTTGGATGCCTACATCTGGAATGATGTGTACTTGCAAGTGGCCATGACCGGAAAGTGTTCAGATTGCTTGCTAGGTAAAAGTATAATGGCGTTAAATGGGAAACAAGTATAATTATTAATTACCGTCTGCTGCTCCTTTGAGGTGGTTTAACTCACCGTCCGAAGCCTTTGAATCAGAAAATATGCCGATAATCTCGATTTAGTGTACAAGATTATGAGCACCTAAACGGTCGATTTGGGGGCGTTGACAACCCCACTCCAACCCACCATAACTTCTTATACCGTGAACTATCCACCACTGAGTTTTAATCAGCTTAATGCTCATCAATATTCAATTGCAAACAATCATTACACCCAACTAGAAATATTTTTATAAAAATTGAATGCACTTTGGTTTCATCAAACTTCGTCAAAAAATTGCTCATGCTCCTCTAACCCACCCTCAAGCGCTTTCTATACAAGCCGCATTCGCTGGTATCTAATAAGGTATGTTAAATAAAAACTCATCAACCTCGACCGCCCACTGTGCCCTACACACTCAGAGGAACTTCTTATCTCTATAAACAAGAAGCCTTGTGAAAAATAAAAAATACAAAATGTGAATCTACAGTCAGGAGTTGTCAGAGAACCCCGACTACGAAACCGCCACATGTGAGTTTGAATAGTGCGCACTTGAAAACAACTATTGGCAACGTCGAGCCACCCCAGTAAAATGTTTGAATACATATTAAGACTTGGCTTCCGTCTACACTGCTAACCACACTCCCGTGCACCCATACAATGTGATGTACATTCATGAATAGTAGTTTGTGGATGGATATAAATGGGATAGGGGCAGCGTATGTGCATTCATTTTAGTCGATATTATCCTATCATCGTCTCAGAAGGATAAAATGTGATAGTTCCTATTTTCCTGAAGCCAACAACTTTCAAAAGAAATTTTAATTAATTACCGAATACGTTTCTCATAACATGTATAGATATTGACACAGTTTTAGAATAATGACTTCAAATAGAGGTCCACCGTCAACTTTCCGCATAACTACTAAAACAATGCGCCACTTCAAGGATTTAATAGAAATTATCTTCGTTAAGTATTTTAAACGGTCTGGTTGTTTTTTTTACTCACATTTTGCGCAATACACATCAGGGAGCAGTATATTTTCTTCTTACCCCTGAAGGTTGACTCTTTTTTGTGTAATTATTGCTGTGTTTGGTTTTGACGCAAGTTAAACGAATGGAAATAGAGAGGGGTAAAGATATAGTTTTCTGCCCACGGGGGAGCATTCATATTGATTTCTAACGACCGTTTATAATTCCTGAATTGTAATTGGCAATTGCGACGTTACTTATAGATTATCTCCCGCTGTGAAATCAATTCATATAATTAATTAGGGCTGGGTGGAAGTTATATGAATTAAGGATAAAGAACTCCAACTCCAACGAAGTTGCTAGAGACGCCATCTAAAAACAACAAAAAATAAAAACTATTTAGAGTATGCCTTGTGCCGTACGAGGGCATTTCAGTTCGATCCCCAGAAATTACATACCTAGTACTAAGCCACCTCTGGAACGTTAAATAAACATACGGGAGAAAGTATCCTGATAAAGCTTTTGAAAGCAGCACTTGTCCCAAAAATGTAATTTTTGTTTTAGTCTGCACTGTCAGAAATTTAGTAAATTTAATTTTTGAAGACGCTGCAAGCATGAAAGAGGGAATGATAGTAATCTCGAATTTCTGGTCCTGAGCTAGGCATAGGGCTTACTGGTGTACGTATAGTGACTTCCAAGATCCATAAAAAAATCGATACTCAACATTTATCGATTTTAAATACACCTCTGACGATATCTACGTAAGTCGTTAGATCAGCTGCGTCTAATTTTATATTCTGAAGAAAAACAATGCTATCAACAAAACTTTCGACGAGAAAAAAAATTGTAAGCTGTTTTTGTGACTTGTGGTTGTGACTTCTTAAACATCATATAGACTTTGAATATTTGTCCGAAATTCACAAGCCAGCCAAGACGTCTGATAATCTCATTTATCAGAGTTTTAACATTCCCTTGTTATGAGGACAACATCTATTCTTATTGTGTTTAGTTATTGCTATTGGAAGTTTGAACTGATTGTTGACGGGCTTTTGAGGAAGACATTCAACGACAAACTTTAAGCATACAGCAATAGCAAACCTCGTCAAAAATGGCTAGTACATGGACAGCGCTTCGGACCGGGGTCCTTAACCCGGACGCAAAGAGCCAACACAGAAGAGCAAAAATTAGGTGGAACGCATAAGCAGACTATGGTCCAAAATGATTTTTTTGGTTGCAAAAATCATATCAGGACTTCGCTACAATTTTATTTTCTACTTATAGGAAATTTCCAAGCGGAATTTTAAGGATATTGCTTCACAGGGTGTATCTAAATCTTAGGCTGAAGAACGATTTTCTTTGAAAAAGGAATTAACAGAGGAAGGAGTTATAGAAAAACTTTTACAATTTTACGAATCTTGTAAAAAAAAGGCTGCGTCTATTAATTGTTCACAATGTGTTCCAAGATATTTTTTTTTTACAACACACATCCTCCTCCAAAATATTTTTTTTACGACACTTTTCTAAGCATCCTCTGTTGTAAAAAAAAAATATTTTCGATCACCCTGTGAACAAGGAACCAATTTTTTTATGTTTTCATCAAGTATTTAAACAGTATTCATTTCATTTTGTGGCGCATCAGTGTATCCTATAAACTGCTTGAGTGATATATTTTATATTAAACAGTGTTGGAAAAAAGTCAACGGACAAAAAAAAAATAATAACATAAAATCTTGCTTGCATACAAAATAGCTTTGATGTCCGCTTTTGTCTTTTCGTGATCTTTACTATGTTTCGTACTCAGAGCTGTGGAAACACTTTAAGCCAATATATTATTGGTGTGTTCTGAACATGCATCTAAGGATTTTGAAGGGCTTCCTCTTGATGTACTTGGCACGTCATCGTCGCTGTCTTCAAAAATTCTTCATGTTTTAAAAAAAATCTTGTTTTTAGTCTAAAACAGTCAAACCATTTTATTTTAAACGAGAATATAACCTCTGGAGTTTTGTTTTTCGCTTCATCGTTGTCACTTATCTCTTCGTATTTGTTCTGGATCAAAGCCACAAATTCTTGAGAATTCGAAAAATTGATAAAATGTTCTAAAATGGTTCTGTTTGGAAAATATTTATATTGCTAATTAATTTGCACGCTCAGCTTTTCAGTAAAGCATTTATCCATTGTTATGATTTATATACCTGCGTATTTACAAGTACGACGATTGTTTTAAGCTTCACAATGTGGGGTAAGAAATTAAATTTAATATTTCTACCTGTTTTATTAGAACATAAAATAAAAATCCACAGTTAAATATTTCTTTCAACTTTTTGTACTTTTTCTTTTGGCAAGTTAATCCATGTTAACATATACTTTAAGAATAAGAACAATTATGATTTACAATAATTTAAGTAATTGGAAGAAAGTCAGTTACAGCATTATTCCAAAACCCTTTTGGTTTAGGAGGAATTTATTCAAAAATAGTTGTTGAAGTAGTCGCCTAGGCGAATTACAAAAACCAATTGGCATTTTTACAAAAAGGGGCGCGTATGTGGGTAGATTTTTTAAGGATGAAATAATAACAAAACTATTTATAATTGATAATAGAAGAAAATTTCACACTCTCACTCTTTTAATTAACAAAATAATTGAAATATTCCATAAGGAAATTTGCTTTTAATGCCTAAACGTCAGCACTGGGAACGCGACATTTTTTAAGCAAATTATAATTTCTCCCAACACTGCAAACTGTTGCAGATACAATTTTGCTTATGGTTTAAAAAATAGTTAGGGTCAACTATTAAATACAAAAAAAAGGGCTAAAAAAAGATTTCTTTTTGTTTTATTTATTAAAAATATTAGGCAGTTTTCTTTTATTAAATTTTGAATTTACCTAGGTATATATAAAACAACTAAACTTCATTCAAGAAAATTAAGATTTTAATATGCCGTAATTGCAAAAAATAAAATAGAATTATTTCGGTTTTTTGTTTACTCTAGAAAAAAAATTTACCAACTTTAAATATCTCTATAAGTCAAACTAGTTAGCAGAAAATTATTTTGTTTGCTGTTTTTGAAGCTCCATTTATATTTCTATTAGGAATAAAAAATAAAACATCGAATTTAGTATTTTTGCCACGAGATTTGTCTTTTTGGAGCACAGTGCGGCGACCTTAACCAACTTTGAGTGCACAACTGTAGCAACTAGATAAAGACTGCGATAACTGGAAAGGCGTTTTTGGTTAATTAACATAACTACCGCCGATTGTAGTTCCACTTAAGTACATAATTTTGCTTGAAGCTCATCCTCCGTTATAGTTGTCTTCCGTAACCACGCTGTTCAAGAAATGTGCTTGTTCTTTTGGGGCCAAAAGGATGTTATTCAAGCAATCTGCTGTTTATAATAAACTGTAAACAGAAAAGGCAACTTGGATTAAGGTGAAATAATTAGACAAGCAGTTCTATTGCTGAAAAGCTATATAAACAAGTATTGCCCTGTCTAAGCGAGGGCTTTATAAGACCCACAAAAGTTTTGCAACTACAATCATTGCAAACATCTCACGTGTTTTGCTTGAAACAAAAGTAATTTCCACCAAGCCTGAGTTATTGAAGACTAAGATTCATGATGTTATCAGAAACTAGTGAAAAAAAAATGCATAATTTCATTGTGCTCTATTCTACACCACGTAATTCATAATCTTTGAATACTGTAACCACTTAAAGAGGAAGTAAAATAAAATGTAAATTAAAAAGAACAAAAAAAAACCCAAGCTCTTTATACACGCCAAGTTCACTCAACTGCGAATACAAGGGCATAGCCGAGGAAGGAGAACAAAATCTCAACACACGGCTTTTTCTGTGTAGACAAACCTTGCCCCCAGTGTCAACCACCATTCAAATATGTACCGGAGAAAGAAAACAAAAAAAAAAAAAAAAAAAAAACGCAAGGCAAAATAACAACAACAAGCACCGTTAACTTTCACGCTCTTTCGCCCCGCAAAAAAGCCAATAGGTCATAACAATCATCATTGTCGTTCTACGGTACTAATGTAAATGTCACGCAGTAAGGAGCGATGATATTCCAACAACATTGAACAGCAGCAGCGCCATGGGGTGGGTGGTTCCTTGAAAAGAGCGAAAGAGAAATTTTACTATACACCCTCCCCCATATCCTCATTGAAACAGAGAAGAGCAGAAACAGCCAACAGCCAGCAGCCAGCAACAACGAAATAACTAAAATGATGTCACATGTTGCTTAACAGCGCAATCCAATTGCGAAATAACGATGGTAAAATGGTGAGATTGTCCCTTGTCGCCTCCTCCTAACAGATCAACCCTTAGCAAGTAGTTTTGGTAGATAACGTATCTGAAAGGGCTTTGTAAATGAAGTGATATTGTTGAATGATATCTATTGATTAAGTTATAGCGGGGAAGATTTTCTTTTTCATGTTCGTCCTGTTGTTCTTCCTTCTTATTTAAAACATTCAATTAGCAGGGATAATCTCGTATGAAATTAGAAAATTTGTATACACAACGCCACGTGAGGTTTATTGGTTAATGAAATGAAAATACGTTCAATTAAGCAGAGCGAATGAGAGGGGATAAAGCAATTAACCGCGAAGGATAAAAAAGTATGTGTTTGTTGGCAGTTTAGGTGGGAAGATTAATTTTGGATATATGACGTCTGTCTGGGATCTGAGACATGTTTGAGGATTTAAATGTTTAAAGCAGTTCCTAGTTCTCTAGCGCCCGCGCTTAAGAAAAAGTCATATCGTAAGTATAGCCCTCCAATTGTACAAGATTCGTTGCTACTAACGAGTGTTCTACCTAAGCTGCATTGCTCGTTTTTCAGGACAAACTATTTACACAGTCGCATCACTCTCCAACTTATGAGAAACTTAAATACAAATCAGGCCCTTTTCATTCGACCCTGAAATAGGAATAAGGCCTACATTCGGATCTGCCGTATATATTTTCAGATTCGACGAAGATTTACCGATTCAAAAAAGGATATAAAATCCTTCCTTGTAATTGTAACTACAGAGTGGCTGATGAAAGCCGCTACCAAAATAGAATTTAATAACTTTTTTTCTATTTAATGAATCTGGTTATTTTTTTTTTATTTTGCAGATTGATTTTTAGATTTAACAAAAATGGATAACCGGGACACTAAAACAAGAATTTGGATCGTCCGCCGCTATCACGCACTAGAGTCCGTAGTATCGGTTGAAAGAGAGTATAGGCGCACGTTTGGCGCAATCCTCCGAGCCAGATGGACCATAATGAGACAATGAGACTTGTTAACAATTTCACCGAGAAGGGGACAGTCGAAACCCTTCAGTTCGGAGGAAACAATCGCTGCTGTAGCTGCTGCCTTACAAAACAATCCAAGAGTTTCGACACGAAGCTTATCTGCTCAAATCGGTATATAAGCAGACAGTCATTGCAGTCAATTATGCACAATGCTTTGGACTTATTCCGATATAAAATTCAAATGGCCTGGAACTGAACGCAGCAGACTTGCCGATTCGCTTGGAATTTTGCCAGTAGATGCTTTAAATGGTATGGAAGAGGACGGAAACATGACTGTCTTTTTATGTCTGACGAGGCCCATTTCGATTTAAACGGCAACATAAACAAACAAAATTCTCGAATATGGATTGCTTCCAACCCACAGATACTCCATGAGACGGAATTCCATCCACTACGTGTCACTGTGTGGTGTGCAGCTTCATCACGCTGCATTGTCGGGCCCTACTTCTTCGAGGAAAACGGTCACACCGTTACGGTTACTGGAGACCGTTTTTCTATCCAAAATTGCGTCGAATCAGAATTTCTTTCAACTCTGTGTGGTTTCAGCAAGATGGTGCAATTCCTCGCATAGCCCGGCCTATTATGACAGTATTGAACACGAAAATTTCCCAAGCTGATATTCAGAAACACCACATTCCGTTAGCCTCCCAGGTCGCCTGACCTTTCTGTACCTGACTTTTTCGTGGGGGGTTATTGCAAACAGGAAGTCTACAAAGCAGTACCAACCAGGGATGGAAAAGTCGATACAATTGTACCGAATTCGATACAAATGAGTTTGCCCGCATACAGAAGTACAATTTGCCTTAATTCGATACAATTTAAATATCTGTATCTTTCAAATTCTCTTACAGTTTGTATTTTTCCAAAAATATAAAATCAAATGAATTAACGAAATATTTGTTTTAAGTCTAACACAAAGCGTTGACTTGATTCTACTTTTCACTTTTCAAGAAATGAATCGAATCAACGACAACGAGAAGAATCTGTTAATGAGTAAGAAGTTTGTGTATAGGTTGGTTAAGTTCCAGCAATACCAAATACTGTTTCCAAAAGTGTTCCCTACTGTTCAAACGATGTTCCAACGAAAAAATAAGAGAAATATGAGGTTCATTTTTTTCCTCAATGGGAAGAAAAACACGCAAAGCTTCAAGAAGATGTTGAACGAAAAATCAAACGTTGTGTCTATTGTATTTCCAATGTTTCTTATGGAAAAACTGTTATGAGTTTCATGTTCAGGGAAAAATTTTAAATATGAAATGCAAAATGAGAGCATTAAGGATGAAGAGTTCATAGCTTAATATACATACTAACAATTTTTTGTTGTGGTTAAGTATAGTTTTGTAATGAAATGTTAATGTTTCTTTAATTTATTTTTGTTTATGTTAATTTTCAATACAATTGGCTCCATTTCAGTACAATCTCAAAACAATTTCCAGTACAAATCGAAAATGACATTTTCCATCCCTGGTACCAACAAATTTGAATGAACTAAAGCAATCCATTCGAGAAACAATTGCGGCTATTCCTGTTTCAACTCTCCAAGCCAGTAATGAAGAACTTTTTGGTAAGATGCCGCATATGCATTTGAGGAGCATTTGAATTCCATTATTTTTCAAACTAATTAAGCTATATTTAATAAAATTTAATGAGCTTTAACATGAATAAAATAAAAATGAGTTCCATACACTGAAAAAAAAAGTTATTTGATTACCTTAATGTAGCAATATTCATCAGCCACCCTGTACTTGCGCTCTTCCATCACATGGCAATATCGCACAGAGCGCCCAGTATTCAAAATAACAGCAAAAGCTGATTCCAGACTTGGACGAAGCCCAAACAGTATCTCTAACCCAACTAGCGACGGAACTAAAAATAACAGAAACTGGTTACTGCACGAACAGATATCGTTTGTCTTCAGTAAGTAAATTTGTTTCCTACACCAGACCGTCGCCCGGACTGCAACTCAAACGTGTGCTGGTACACAGTCTATACCCTTTCATGCACTCTGCTCTGCAATGGTCTCAGGCTGAATCTACCTTCACAAAAAACCACACAACAACGTCTTGACTCTTTCACCACACTGCAGTCGCTTCAGTACACAGTGTGACCCCTGGGGTTCGTCATCGGCTTCCATTTGTGTTGCGTGTGTATATGCGAATTTAAAAATAATTGCCACGCATTGAGGCGGATTTGACGTAAGTCACAATTACCATCTCCATTACATTGCGATGATCACCTTCGTCGTCGTCTTCGTCGTCGTCGTCGTCGTCGCCTCTGCTATCATGCTCCACAATCAAAAAGCGTGTACCACTGTCTCCTCCTTTGGATACTGTCAGCGCGATGTACAATATGTACATATTGTGCCCAACTCCGAATGTTGTTAGAGGGGTTCTTCTCTCTTCTCAGTTTTGCGTTACAAAATCTGGTTTTGCGATTACTTCAAAACACAAATAAAAATGAGGCACGGGTTGGTGACCAACCCAAAACGTGGAGCGATGCCGTTGACGTGATTTGCTGCTCGTTTCTGTAACTCTGGACTTGTCGGTTCATTTTTAATGTGACTTGAACGAAAAATAATAATTTCCAGCGAAAATCACTTTAAAGTTGGTGGGGAGTTGCCGTCCGACAGTCAGTTAGTCGGTGTGTTGGCGGAAATGTACTCACACTTTGCTTTGAGTTCAATGCTGTTGCTGTTGTGGTTTATGCGATGTCATTTCGTTGCAGCATAATGAGTTATATGTTAATAAACTTTCAGAGTTAATGATTTCCAATTTTGAAGAAACGGAACAATGGAAGAAAATCCATAAAATCAGGTAGACTGTCAGTGCCTCCCTGGCGGCCCCACTGTCTGCCAGGATGACGAAACAAAAGATTGTATGCGCGGTTTAGTTAATCCGCTTACGGCAGACACACACACGCACACAGAGAAGAACGACAAAGGACGAATGACTCTTCGGGCTGGCTTGTTTGTCGAAATTGAATTAAATTGATTTTCGTTCTTGTCGTTGTCACTTTATTTTTCGTATGACGGGTTTCTTGTTCTTCGGCTCTCTACAATGGCTGAGTGCCGTTGCAAAATTAAACTAATTTTAAAAATTGCATTTCAATTTGAGATGTGTCAAAATTGTTGACAACCACGTAAAGTTCTGATTGATGAGTGTAAAGACCACTGATTTGGGGTTTTATTGTGATTGATTTTATGCGTGTTACTTACGGAAACTAATTAAAGATGATTGGGGTCTAATATTATATCACTTTTGTCCAGGCAGCCCAAGATTGCCAAGGGTGATTCATCGCTTGATCTCTGCGCTGATGTTGTTTTGCAAAAGACAGAGTCTTTCATTACCTTGAAGATATATATGTCCATCGTTTTTTTTGTTTCCGTTCACAACACATACTTCGTTTTGTCCTCATTGAAAGCCATATTTCGCAGCCGCCGTTTCAATACTTGCAAATGCGACAATCACAGCCCTCTTCCGATCTTCCGATACTATCGTAATATGCATGCAGTCGGACGGACTTTTCAAAATTTGTACCTTTGATGTGGGCTTGTAAGTTTCGTACTATTAATTCAAGAATGGAGTTAAAGAAAATACTCGATAGCGTGTCGCCTTTGATTTTTTGACATCAAAGGGCTCGATGGTGTTCTCGCCGATGTTGACTAAGCTGCGAGATTTCTCCATATCGTCATCCTGCACAGACGAATGGGTTTGGAAAGAATGCGGAAACTTGACATGTTTCTGTATAGCTCGTAACTATAAACGCTGTAATAGGCAACTTTTAAGTCTTAATCACCCTTATAGAGGTATCCAATCGGAACAGAATTTCCATTCGAGATATCCGTTCCGATACAATTTTCGGAAAACTTCTCCGATGACATATAGTGCACATTGCCACATTGCGTTGTTCGACATTATGTCACTTCTTTTTGACAGATACACGGCACATTGTTTCCGAAGCTCTCCGACAGTCAATTGCTGTGGAATATTTTAATAAATAATTCATCAAGAATTCATTCATTTTGTTCCGAAAAGTATAATTTGAACGCAATCTGAGTTCCAAATTTTGTTTCAAACGAATACCCCGATAGCGGTGAAAAAAATAGACAATCTGAAATTCCAGGGTTTTTTGAAAGATCTGTCAGAGTATGGATCGATTGGTTAAAAATTCTTTAGGAATTGGAATAACAATCGTTTCTTTTAGATTTCGCGGAAATTCGCCTTCACTAATGACCCGTTTATAATTTTTACCATAATTGGAGCAATGATATTAAAGCAGTTCAAAATAATTCGTATGTTTAATTTTATCGCGTCCCTCTAATTTTTAATACTCGAGCATATTCTGTACACTTCATTTTGTTTAATTCGTTGGAATTTAAAATATGATTCTATTCCTACGAAATGTCTATAGACCATATTGCTTGCCGGTATGAGTTAAATTTATTGGCGTTAACCGATTTATCACTTTGTTTGCCTCGGAAAAATTAGTATTGAAAGAAGCGAAACATGAAATAAGTGAAATACAATTTTTCCAAGGCAAACAATTTTTGAGCCCCGCACTATTTTCAATTTTATTACAAATATAATTCCACTTAGCTAAGTTTAGTTAACGTCTATATGAATTTCTTAATCTTTAAATGTTAGTTACGGGTTAAGACGCATGCCAAGATATTTTACAGAGGGTTCCCACGACATTTTACGTCCATTATCCGTTCGCCGACTGGTGGGAAGAAAGCAAGGTTTTGTTTTCCTGGTAAAAAAGATAGCTTGCATCTTCTCCATATTGAACTTTATTTTCCACTTTGTGTAATACTGCTCTAATATTTTCACCGCATTTCTTAGATTCGTCTCAATATTGAGACCGAATTGATGTGATGAAAAAATTGCAGTATCATTCGCATATTTTGAAGCCGCACACCCGGGTAGATTTGGCAAGTCAGATGTATATAGGTTGTACAAAATTGGTCCAAGAACAGAACCTTGCAGGACACCGAAATGTAAACGATTGCAATTTGAAACACTACTATGGACATACACTTTAAACTTTGAAGTTAAATGGAACGATTTGACAAGAAACTTTGGACAATTTTACATAGATATGGGGAAAAATTAAAATTGATTATTTTATAGATATCAAGTACAATCATACCCGTCGAAAACAAAATCATCATTTATAAAGTTGTCTTCCAATCAATTTTTCTATATGGTTTTCAAGTCTGGGGTAGTGGCGTAACTATACCATCTGAGGCCCGTGGCAAATTCTTTGGATAGGGCCCTCCCAGTAAAAATCGTCATGTTGTAATTTAATTTCAATAAACCACTATAGTATTATTACCCACTATTAATAATATTGTATGCATTATTTTCAGGAGCAAAGGATTATACATTTATTTATAATTAAATAACAATTTTAATTTAATGAGATACTAAGAAAGTACTTAAGTACAACATTTTTTTAAAAATGTTAAGTTATTTCTGAGCTCGCGGAATCTTTTCCAGGGGCCCTCTCGGGTCGGGGGCCCGAGGCATTTTGCCAGCTCTGCCGCCGCATAGTTACGCCACTGAGTCTGGGGTAGTTGTGCTGAATGTCATATCAACAATTACAAATTTCGCAAAATAAATTACTTAAAATGATGCTTAATCTTTCCTGGCATCATTCCACTTCAGACCTATTTAGGGGCAAATGTTGAATTGATCTTCGACAGAATACGTAAACTCACTGATGATACATTCAAAATAAGATGTGATCTTCCGGATAAACGAGCTAAATGCGGTCTACCATGTGCTTAGCTTATTCAACGTTATTTATTTTTGAGTAAGTACATTTATTAATTTATTTATTTGTTTATTAATTAATTTATTTATTTGTTGATTTATTTATCTGTTAATTGATTTATTTATTAATTTATTCACTTTTTAATTTATTTATGCTTATTTTTTAATTTATTTATTTTCTTCATATATTTTTTATTTGTTAATTTATTAATTTATTAACTTGTTAATTTATTTATATGTTAAAAATTTGTGGATTTGTTGTTAATGTATGTATGTTAATTGTTCAGTACATAGTAAGATAATTAATAACATGTCTCTGTGATTGTGAATTGTTGCGGCAACAACCAAATGTCATATTGAACGTAATAAAAATATCTTTCCATCTCCGGCGTAAACCATCGATTATAACACTGATTTATGCGTTTTATCACAGTCTGTTCTGGGACACATTCTAAAAGGGCATCCTGCAAACTTCGAGGATATGAAAACTACTTGAATTTATTCGCTTTTGATCGTCCTTCTTTCGCTGGGAATATTCACAACAATCGATTCATGGTCACTTACTATGTGATCTGGCACTATTTCTGCAATATATATTTAATTTTTTCTATCGATACTAAAACATGATCAACAATTGTACATGACGTTGAAGTAGTTCTTGTGCCCTTATCAATTAATTGTTTAATGTCAACACTTCCTTCATAGTCCTAGAGTATGTTGCATCGTCTAAGAAGTTAATATTAAAGTCACCCACAATATTCAACCCGTTACAAGCAGTTAACTTTTGGTCCAACCAATCGGAAAAAAAGCACAAAACCCGCGTTGAGAACTTTTGGGTGATCTATATAATACAGTTATTGTATCCGCAAATTCACTCGAACGCATTTGTACGCTGGTAACCACGTTTTCATCGGATCACTTGTAATCTCAGATTTCTGTTTTGAAGACATTTTTTTACATTTTTTATTTATAATGCAACCCCACCAGTATGTCTACTAGTACTGTCGCATCTTATCGGAGTTCAATAATTTTCCAAGCTTATTTCTTCATCCTTGATATTATCAGTTGAATGAGTTCCCGATAAAGCTATTAACCATGGATTCAATTTCCTTAAAATTTGTCCTGATGCCTTGTACATTTGAGCAAAAACAAGAAATATTTGTTAGTTGCTAGTACTCAATTTTTTTCTATAGTACTTTGATTTTTCTTTTAAAAACTCGACAATATTTATCATTGGCACAATGTTTGGAGTCTGTCCCCATTCCTAAGGAGTGGCGAAGTTTCTTAAAATTTACACAATTAATTTTATTACTTTTGCAATCTTTTACACAGTGTTTGATGTTAGTCACTTTATTTCTACAATCATTTGCTTTGTGGTTAAAACCTTGGCAATTGAAACACCACTGCAAGTTAAAAAAATCCCTAACATAACATTTAACCCATCCAACTTTTATAAAGTTAATTTCAGTAATTTTTTGAAGCCTCGACTGCCCACTTTAAATAAATTATTTTTGAATGATTTTGTCTCTTATTATTTTTGAGTGATTTGATTATTTTAAGTTAAGAGTTGCTTTACTCAGGATTTTTTTTTTTTTTTTTAATTTTGTTGACTACATCTTCTACTATCTCAACATTTTCAATTTTCAAATTCATTGTACAAATTTTTCGCTAAACCGTTTATGGTCTTTCAACTTTATAACCGTCATTTAATTTACTTTCAATTTCTTTTCTTAATTTCTCCGACGAATCTTTATATGCACACTTAATAACAATGCTCCCATTTCTTTTGTTTACAATACTACTGATGTTATGATTTGTTACTCTTTAATTCTTTCTTTGTTTAATTTTATTCCTGCTTGTTTTTTGGATAAATAATAACAGATGGTTCACAACATTTTTCACTTGTCCACGGTTTTTGTGTCAGTATTGATGCATACGATGGCGCAGCTTTTTCCCATTATTTTTCTTACTGTACCGTTTTTAATTTCTCTTGCACTCTCTAATACCACTCTTTTGGTGGCAAAAGGTTTTAGGCGTTCATACAATACTGGCGGCGAGTTCATATATGCAGCATTCAGGAGAGTTATTGCTCTTTTTATAGTTCAGAGCATCTCCCTTCTTGTGCATGATGCACATGTCGCATTCCTTTCATGAATTGGGCATGCTCTCATCCGACCAAATTTAACAGAGTTGATGCATGCGAAGTGATCTACTGCTGCTTGCAAATGCGCAGCCGGTAGGTCATTTGCTCACGCAGCTTTGTTCAAGTTATGTTTGGATATCGCTATTCTCACTTCGTGTAGGTCGGGTGGACAAAAATATTGGCTGTCATAGTCTAGTCTGAAGATTATTTATTCTGACTGACAGCTTGAGGTTGGATTTACGGAAGATCCTTACAGTAAACCAGCGAAATGATACAGTTTGTCAAGAACGTATGCAGCAGCTTTATCGAAAGATGAATGCGTAAAGCCTTAAAGCGCCCTCTGCCTTGTGGCATTTTCATTGAAAATCTAAGAAGTTACTCCTAAAGTTCAGAGCTCTTCATTTGGAGTAGCTTTGTCATACTGGCGAAAACATTTAGTTTCGTTAAGTTTAGTTTAGTTTATTAATTCATCAAACAAAGTTACAATACCCTAGTGATTACTGACAATAATAGAACACAGTAAGTAAACTACATTAAACATTGTCACCATTAATTAAAATTAATAGCAAATTATTTTTAAAAGAAAATCTGCTTAGACTAAAGTCGATCATATCGCAAACAGTATTGGTTTCTCTTAAGCACCTAGATAATGGTTCATTTGAAGCATAATTTGTTCTATGATATGGAATATTAAAAAACAATCGCTTTCTAAGCATTAAAGTTATGCTTATTATCCGTCTGCTTTGAAGCGGGCAATCGCGAAGAAATCTGAACTGATGATCGCCTCCAAAACGTTCTTTTTTTTTTTGCATCTCGGGACCAAATTTGAGATTTTTACTCTTGGATTGGTCATGCTTGTTTAATTTTGAGACAGCTTATTCTTTATTGAGGAATCGAACTTGGGCTTTGTGGGAACTCGTACATATGACCTTGAGATTTCGGTTCTTACTGAAAAAATAAGTTCCCTGTTACAGTTGTTGTATACGAAACACCATTCCAAATGTGGTACTCAATGTCGTTACACGATATACACATTACACTCATGTCGCCATGTCGCACTCCAAGAAGTGCAATGTAATCCGTGTCATAAGGCATGCGTCCTCTAAGTAGCCAAAGGATGGGATGGCTGATCGAATCCATCATCTCTCCTACACCCTCGTTAACCACCTTGTGGATTGAGGAAGCAGTAACATATTTTAGTTGGTGGAGATTTATGAACAAGTAACTCAACATATCTGAACACTCTGCTCTACACGGCTTTGTGTATCATTTTTAAAATTGAAATCGTTTTGTTTACATATTTGCTCATGATGAATTGACTGTGCAATAACAAAGGAACTATTGCTATACTATATTTCTGGTACAAAATGCAACCCTAACACACACGTACATGATATGCCAGATGCAATGATGCATCCTTAATAATGTAGCAGACGATCCACTCAGTTTTTTTTTATTGTTATTATTAAATCTTGTTGCGACCCGTGGTATTAATGTTGGAATTACATTATTAGTTAACTGAGAACATTCAAATACAATAGAGAGGACAAACAAAATGTGAATGATAATATGCCGAGGGAAATCGGAATATTTTATTGGTATAAAAACAGCCAAAAGGAATGCATTCACTTGGAAATGGCATATTGCAAACGTTGCATTTAGAAATACAAGTAGCCGTATAGTTGCAACATGCTTTTGAATGGGGCGGACACGCACTTGCAAGGTGAGTGAAACTAAATATCGCATAGGGACGAAAGAAAAGGGTGCGCGCTTTTCAGGTTTATTATTACACAAATATATTCCATTTGGCCGACCGGAATATAGTACTTCTGTCCACCCTTGTGCGCAGAACATTGCATGTCCTGCCGAAAATCAACAATTTCGTACAGAAGTGCATTCTGTTGCTGCATATAGGCAATGCGCTACTGAGCTGTGTGTGCCTGTGGCGAATTTACAAACAAACGTGCAGGCTTAATATTTTCAATATGAATTATTGTAGATGTTATCAAGTAAAGTATAAAAAAAATTCTGTTGCAGTTTGTTCACCATTATCTATAGCTTTATTAGTTGTATTGGAACTTGCAGCCTTCGTGCACCTTGGAAAATTTTGTAGGTACCGAAGAGTTCACCCAAACCATTTAAATGTTCGTTAAGAATAATCGGTCAATTATGTTGAGTAATTTAACGAAAAATTAAGAAGGCGAGAAGGAGAAATTGTGCTGTTTGGGATTTCAAAATTTTCAATTTGAATTAAACAATTATCGCTTCAAGTTCAAGTTCGGAATCGGCATACAATTTAGGTCCCTTCAAGCGAAGCTTTAGGACTTGAGTAGTATGTTGTGCCAACAATTGAGTAGGAAGTATGTCATGAAATACGAAGAAGACTGTATATAAGGCCCTAACTAAACCAGGCCAGCTTCTAAGGTGCAGAAACATTGAGTTTAACGAACTCGCATTAAGATACGTTTGGTCGTATCGAGCGGGGATTTAGGGAATGAAACTTAAAAGTCTACGTGGTATACGGTGATAAGTGTGGATCAGTTGTCCAAAACATATAAGACATTTAGAGTGAAAAGACACTAACGCTGCAGACTGAAAAGCCTTTGACTCCACACCAGAAGAACAACATAGTAAAGGAACCCCTCGACTTAGGTAACTCACAGCAATAGAAAAAACCCTCAACCGGAAGGCAGTAAGCCAGCGAAGTGTATTGGTAGAGACGGTGAAATAACGCCGAGCGGAATAAAGCCGCATTTCGGAGTTATTGACAAAATGAAATAATGCCAAACAGTGCATGAGAAACAAATCCGAAGCAAATGTTTGCAAATTGGCCGACAACTTATGGCATATTTTTAATTTGCACAAATATATTTAACTATTATTTTATCTATAACTACATTCTAAATGCCAAAATAACTAGAGGGGAAATTTGTGAAAAGAATAGTTCAAAATTCGAGCTAATTTTGTACTATTATTTTCTCAAATCATAAATTAACTAGAGGGGAAGTTTGGAAGTAAGTTTTAACTTTATTAAAGCCATATTATCATGAATTTAAAATTTTTTCCATCAGATTACTATTTTCCTTTTTATTTAATTTTCAATATAAAATAATAAGGGTTGGAGGGTTGTAACACAAATTTCATAGAAATTCCTTTATTTATGTTTATTTTGTGTAAATTCAGTGATTCATGAAGCGTTGCAAAATGTTCACTAATGCGACTATTAACATCACTTTCAACGTCAACGTGTTCATTATTGCAAACTCGACCAAACTGATGCGCAAACATAACGAAAAAAAAACATCACAGAAATACCTGATGCGCTGTTGATGCTCCGGCAAAAAAGTAAGAAAATTCTCGGCAGAGAAAGAAAAGTTAGTAACTACACATTTTTTATCAATATACATTATGCTTTTGACAGAAAAATTTATAATTTTTGTCGAATTCTTTATTTCTGGTTTCGACCGCTTTCTTCTTGCTTCACACATATTAGAAATCAATTTATCGTCTTAACGATCATTGTTGTCGACTAAAACTTCTAATAGCAAAAGTTCCATCTTGAAATTGAAAATGTTGGATGTAAACAATGCGTACTAAAACTCAAACTTCATATTCAATCAGCATAAACTGAACATCTTATCAGCATCGCAAAGAAGCAGTGATGGCGCATCACAGCGCAAATGTTTGACGTTTCTGAAGTTACACTTTATTTTCAATTGCTTTGAATAATTCTGAGCGTTTCGATCGAGGTGTAGTTTGTACTAGGTACCTTTATCAAAATGAATGTGATCTATCACTTATGTCAAGGCTTATTGAATTACCGCCCTCTTGGCCTTAGCTGGGAATATGTGCCTTGTTAACTTTACTCTTCTTTCTACTTACACAAATAATTTAATTGTTTTGTTAAATTAAAAATTAATTTTAACCATTACTTATAACATTTACTTGTTTTCTTCTACATTTACATGGTATACCGGGAAGGTCGGTTGTAACATTTGAATCGCTCTTAATTTTAGCAGCATACCCCCGATGTGGGACAGTAGTTGAAAACCAAGTTATTATCTTACGATAGTCAAAAGCCCACTTATAAACATGGCTGCGTTGTTTCAGTTTGGTACGTACAGCGGTTTGCAAATTATGGAACGGAATACGAAAATGACACTTTGGTACCCACTCTCCCCTACTTGTAGTCTTGTTGTGTTGGAAGAGCTATGCCTAAACTTTAAAACCATGCCAAATAACACAGTACAAATTCTCGAAACAACGACGAATGAATGACGCTCCGAAGATTGAGTAAGATCGAATAAAGATTGTGAAAAGAAACCTATTGACAGTCTAGAACATACATCTGTGGCCTGTTTCATATAGATCATACATTACATACAATGTATGAATTAAACACTTCTGATGTATATTATTTCTGTTTCATAGAAATGTTGTATGATCAAAAGTCATACATCAATGTATGGGAAAAGAATCGACTGGAAGTATTGGAAAAATGTATGATTCTGTTTCATAGAGTTTTATCATACAAAGTTTAAATTCATCAAACATTTCATACAGCAAAAGGTTTTGCTGTAAATCACTAATATAAATTGCTAACATTTGCTGTAATGGTATTTAAGCTTCATTGGAATTTGTTGGATGTGCAATAAATGTACCCAAACGCTACACGAAACAATTTAAACACGTCGGGGGATTCCTAAATTCCTCCACGAAATATGGAACATTCAAGTTAATATATTTTTGGACGTCTAACAACTCTTATACTAGATACTAGAGTGATTGGTATTCTACCATTTTAGTAAACTGGCTTAAACGCAAAATTTGGAAAACAAATTACATACAGCATTGCATATCTGCACAATCTTCCCAAAAAAAAAAAAAAAAAACAGTATATTCGCCCTCGTCTATCCATACTTAAGATTCCACATCACAAAAGAGTAAATCTCTGCACCGAAAATTACATCCATTTTCATACATTATTTATTAATGCAATTTAAATAAAATATTTTTATATAAAACACTATTATTTGAAGTTCCGTTCAACACATGTTTTGTTAAAAGGAAAAATAAGCCTTGCCAACAAAAACTCATTAATTTGATGTGTCAAAATAATATATCACATACAACAAAATAATATTTCATACAATACTTCCAGTGAAATCTATGAAACAGAAAACTGTATGTGATGTATCCAAATAATTTAAATGTATGTTGTATGGATGTATTATCTACGAAGCAGGCCCCTGGTCTATAGGATACTTTATTCTCATGAGTTTAACGGCAAACTAAATTTTTAAGAATCATGTTTCCACCTTCAAATCGATTGCTGTATCCATCTACAACTACATACCATCGCTTTTGCGAAAAAAATCCACCAAAGGCCGTTATCTATTCTTACTCCCGAATAAGAAATAGTCAACTCATTTAAAAGCTCCCTCTGATGTTAGTATTTCATAATTGAAACTATAAATATTGTATTTCATAGAGAACATGCCCCAGCCCTCAGGAGCAGCAACAATATTTCCAATTACGACCAACAAACATGAAAAGCAATCGTTTCAAATATCCTTTCCCGCAGCAAAAGCTAACTCTGATATAGCGTTCTCAAACACCAGCACCCCACTTTCGTGCACACGTACTCGTACTCGTATACATAGAAGTCATAGTCATGCGCATAAGACCCAACCACCGACCCGCTCGGTTTTTCGATTCGATTTTGCAGTGGAAAACTCGTAAAAACGGAAAATCGGAAAATCGAGGAAAAAACTGTCTACAGAGGTGTAAGCAAGCCTTTCCCAACGATTTTCCTCCGCTTTTCACAATTATACACCCACAAACCGCGCGTTGATTGACTACTGGTATACTGGGTACACGACTTCGAGGAGCGCAACTCTAGGAGTCGATGGCATGTAAGCCAGAAAGTATTTGTTTTGTTTGCGGCCAGACCAAAGGGCAAACTTAAACCGATTATCTTGTTGTTGTCCAGTGGAAAGCTCTTTCGGTGTGGATTCACCGATTTTTTTTATTTTTTCTCCACTTTCTAGCACTAGAGGTAGTAAAATTGCTCTGCTCTCATGTTGATGACGATGACAACCACGGACGACGACGATGACTACGACGAGCGGAGCGCGTACATTGAGTGCCACACTGCCACACAGCAGATAAATGAATAGATAGACGGATAGATGGATGGATGGACGGACGACTGGGTAGATGCTTTCGGATGAATGAATGGTGCACGTTCGTGTTTTTGTTGGTTCTGCTCCATTATTGTTGCTACTCTCACTCTGTGGGTATGTGTCTGTGATTAGCTAATGAAAATGTTTGACATAACGATTTAAATCGCATTCAGGGGGTCATATCGTTGTTGCTGGTGGCCTGGCATTAACTAAGTGCATGTGTGTGGGAAGCGATTTTTTTTTTTTTTTTTTTAAGATATTTTATGAATATATAAAATGTTGCAGCTCCTGATATTATTATCTTGATACATTTTTTTTATTTTTAAGAATGAACAGTCACTCGCTCACTCATTGGCAATGGATCGCTTTCTTTTCCTGCGTCTGCCACTCTGGCATGCATAAACGTAGTCGTTGTCGGTTAATTTATTCACAATCTGTAGACGATGTGTCAAGGAATTTTGCTTGTCTGGCATTTTTTGTAGCCGCGTCATGGAATTCGAAGAGCGAAAAAAAATAAACAAATACAATGTGAGCAGAAATTAATGGAAAGAAGAAGACAATAAATTGTTTAATGCCATTGGAGGAGTGCTGAAAGGGACTCACCACAGACACACAAAGAGGAAGTGTCAATGAAACGGTTGTCTATTTAGATTACTTCAACTTTCCGCTGAGCGAGGCACTTGCAATTTGGATTGATTTCTGAGAATGTTTTGTTTTGTTTCTGCCTTGGCGATTGCATGACTGACTTTATAGCGCTTAACGTTAGGATTAAGTGGAAGTTGAGAACAAAGTTTCCCATGAAAGCAGGCGACTATTCGTGCAAATTCGACTTGATTCAAGTGGTTTTGGTTTCATCAATTACAATCAAGTCTATCTGGTTACATATAGTTAGGGCATGTCAAGGGGCAGAACTTTTGTTAAGGTCGAATTCCGGTAAGGCAAAAAGGATGAAGGAAGTTAATTCAAGTTAAATAATATCACTCGATACAAAACCTAAATATGTATCATCCTATAGTCCCAAATCCAAGCACCTATTGTTATATGTACATATGTTTAAGACTAATGCGACAAGTAAAGTGAAATTTTCAATAAGGAGTGGAAGTAAGAAGCATCGCCCGGCTCTCTTCTGTATTAATTATAAATATGGGTTAAATGAAACAGTAGGTACTTGAGTACAACGTTATGTTTCACCAATTTCATAGAGTTTGTGCTTACGAAACCATATATATGATTTTGTTTTATTTTCTCGTATTCAGTATTGATTCATGATGAACAATGTTGGCAACGTTTGCTTAAGCTTTGTCTCTCTGTCTTTGACAGTTCTAATTTTAAAACAGAGAACATCTTCTGACAGCAACATATTTTTTTTAGGCCTTATTTATAAACGCACA
This sequence comes from Cheilosia grossa, assembly GCA_963082955.1. Lineage (NCBI taxonomy): Eukaryota > Metazoa > Arthropoda > Insecta > Diptera > Syrphidae > Cheilosia > Cheilosia grossa. The sequence continues at coordinate 38,620,486 of OY720147.1, read as the reverse complement.
AAATGTAATTTATTTTGATTGCAGGAGCTTAAGCAATACATCAAAGAGATTTCAAAATATAAGCGAATGCTTGAAATTGTAAGTTTAGAGCCCAACAGCACGGATTGTTGTTAACGAGTGCATTGAATATCGATTACCTCTTTACCTGCTGCTAATCTATTTCGAAAAGATGTACGGGGAGAGCTTATTTGGCCTACCTTTGTGTAGGAGTAGTGTTCAACCCATAAACTTATAAATAATATTATCTCCAACCTTTTGCCCAGAGTAGTTAAGCCTGTCGAAAGTATTTAATTCTAAAGTTGCCAGTTTTGTTTTTATTGAAGATTAGCGAAGATTCGCACGTGAAGCTTTTTATCAATTTGTAAGTAAAGAATTTATAAAAGATATTTTTTTTTTTTTAATGATTCATCACATTCGAAAATATAAACCATTTATCTAATAAATGACGAAGTTTTAGAGTGACTGTAAATTACATATTCCGTGAGTCACATGCAATCTGCCACTTTTGACAAGTTTAACGTTCGCAAGAGCTTTTTTGCAGACGTTTGTAATTAATCAACATGATAAGAGAGATTGTTGCTTATTTTGCAAACAAAATAGTTTGAATACGTGATTTATAAGAATTACTGTGGCAGGTAAATACTTAATTTAAACACAATTTAAGTTCTTTTGGAAGATACGGCAGCTTTTAAATTGTATGTCAAATAAACGGTGATGACGTGCTGCTTGTAGAGTTATATTAAGTAAATGTATATCGTATTAAAAGCTACGGGATTTGCACAGACACTGACGTTTCCAGCTGTGATAATAGATTGTTGAACAAGCGGTGAGCAACCTGCTAAGGTCCCTTTGCACGGCACCAAAAGTAGTGCAATCGTGCTTCAAAATGTCTTATGGAACACAACATTTTTCGGGAGGTTTGCCGACACTTGGCACGCCACATACAATTCACCATGTGCAAAATATTGGAATTCAAGATTGAAAGAACATCTAGCCATTGTCCTTCCGACTTTTAAATTGTCGTAGCGAAAGCAATACACAGGGAAGATTGAAGACGCTCAAATACGAATGGCGAATTACACGAATAATTTGAAAACCTTCCAACTTCCACACAGCATGAAAAAAAAAATAGTTCTAATTGTATAACGAATGCGAATGATGTTTTTTTTTTAATATATAAAATAACATACCTACAATTTCATATCTAGTGTTCTTAGATTGAAAGGAAAAGGGACACATTTTTTACCGAAAAAAGGGAGGCTAAAAAAAATGTTAAAACTAAAATTTACGGCGCATTTCCATAACAAACATATTTTCAAAGTTTATTATAATTTTTTTGAATATGCCCATTGCAAGTTTGGATTTCGAGTAAAGCCCCAAGGCATTTGTCGTCGCTTTTGGGTGGTCTAGACTCTAGATTGATGAACTAGTTTTTCAGTTGAATTAATGAATTGAATTTAAGGTAGCTGTTATTTAATTTTTTTATATGATTCAGTCAGTAAAAATTGATGCGTATATTATTTATGTTATACCTTAGTTTATTTAAATCTTGTTAATAAAAACTCTTGTTTTTTATAAGTTTAATCCAAAATCATGTGTAATTAGGGGATACAAAATACCTTTGTTGATAAACAGTGGAATCACTGTTCTTATATCAAAATTTTGGCAATAACTCGCCCTTTTTTCGGCGGATAAAAAAGTTCATACATAATTCAATTAGATTTTAATGCTGTTGTTAGGTAATAATTAAAGTTTTATGTGTACATATTCTAATTGTGCTTAACTATTTTATTGTAAATATTATATGAACTTACTCATGAGGAAAACCCGAATAAAAGTCATAAGGCACTCACCTAAAAGCAAAGAAATATGAATAAAAATTAATATGTGTGTAAGAATTGAACAACTTGACAATATTATGCAATAAAATAAGTTCATTTAATACTAATAAACACAGTTTTGGAAAAAAAAACTATAAGCCTGTTTTTTTGAGCTGCGATCTCAGCAAAGCAAAGTAAAGTGGGATTTTGGTTTTTTTTAATTGCCTGCTGAAAACCCTACTTTACTTTGCTTGGCTGAGATCGAAGCTCAAAAAAAAATAACAGGCCTTACAATTGAAATTAAAAACATTTCAAATTCGTTTTAGCAAAACAACAGCAAATTTGCTTCGTGAAACCCGTTTCGTTTTCTTCTTGCCATTCAAAAAGGTTTAAGAAACTATCTTTATTTAAATTTCAAACCGACCGTAGGCGTAGGAGCATCATCAAATAAAATTTAAATAATGTTCCACTCTAATTAGCATTCTCGCAGCTTAGGCAATATGTGAAATACTACAAACCATTAGTAGACCGACGCGACATTTACGAGGGTTCTGAAAATGAAGATCGTTTTAGCTATATTCTAAGCCGGCCAAAATAATCTTGGATATGCTGCAAATTAGTTCAATTCGCCTTTGCGATAAAGCGAAAGAAAATTTCTCCCATGCCAGTGGGAAATACACATACTTCTTCCACAGGTAAGAACGACTTTGCATTTCAACGCAAGTTGAGCACGGCCTTATTACTTGCATACATCGTTTCAAATCAGACTCCATATTTTTATACGTGTTATTAGCGATGGACCAGTTCGTTAATGTGCGGGATAATGTTTTAATAAGCTCATACTTCAAAGTCAATGTTTTTCATTTCAATCCACAACACAATGCGTTTAAGAAGGAGGTATGTACATAGATACATACTTAGCAAAGCATGAATATGCATGAAGCACGTGACCTAATTAACATTTAGCACTTACATCGATCAGGCATCAATTTAAATTACCACATTCATGGTATGTTTAATCAGCGAAAACAAAAAAGGACAGCAAACATCAGTGTGATTTATGTGAAGCATGTCCAGTTAATATTCTCAATTGTAGTCATTAATTTGAATTGTAATTAACAATAAGGATAATCAAACTTGTTTGCATGTGTTCTGTCTTGCTTGTATTGCCACCTGGGGAGGATTTTCACAAACTCCGAAGCATAATGTCACTGTCCGTGGAAATAATAATTACCATAACAAGTAATGGACACGGTGTGACCAGAAGGGTGAACATATTATTAAATCTTTAGAGAATAATAATGCGTGGATACACTGCCTTTATGTGCAGTCAAGAGACTGGTTTATATCTCCTTGCTATTTGGCAAAATGATAAATAGAAATCAGGATATGCGATTTTGTATAGTTTAAAGACGCACAGAAAGTAATAAAGGCACTGTACAGATTTAGTACTCGTACATAAAAATGTACTTTTCAAAACGGGACAAATAGAGCTGCAAAATTCTACTTCGAACAAGCACCAGCAAGTGAAGTGATAAAAGACAGAATGCACGGCGCAAATCAGGAAGTAGCCCTTTTAAATATTCCCAATTTATGGTTTTGTGAAATTACCAAATGAATAAATATCGCCATTTATTTTTTTCTTTCGTGTAGGAGCGTTTTTTTGCAAACCGCCAGGTATGTAACGGAATTACAAAATTGTTTTAAATTTTATTTAACTCGAGGACTTCCCTTTTTTCCAAGCAATGTTTAACAAGAGACAAATGACAATTTTTCACCCTCTTTTAACTATAAGTCAAAATTAAGCCATACAATGTAGCATGCAGTAAATAGCCGAAAGTTGTATTTCTCTATGTTTTTACTTAATGATCTTTGAAATCTCAATAAAATAATTTTTTTCATTGTTTCCTCAAAATAAAATATTTATTTCCAAAAAATTAATATTTCAATATATTTAATTGTTCAGTAGGAAGATTATTAATATAGTATCTCTGTGATTGGAAATTGTTGCGGCAACAAGCAAATGTAATATTGAACGTAATAAAAATATCTATCTATCATTTTTTATGTATGCATTTAATCGAGTCCCTTTAAAATTTTTTAGAGAAACTAATATTTATGGCTCATCTAATGATGGTTTTATGTAAACGAATATTTTTTTTATTACATTCATAAATATTTTCAAATAAGAAAGAATTAACGATTTCCAATTAAACATATTTTAGGAAATTATTTCCGATATTTTCAAACTAATCAATTTAAATTACCTAAAGTATTGAACATAATGCATTCAAACAGATAATCAAAACTGTTTAATTTATGTCAGCAATATAAAAAGGCGTTCTAAATTTATATAAAACTCAAGTGACGTGTCGTTAAAAATATCATATTCAGATTTATTGCGCTACTGTATTAGCAAAAGATGAGCAGGTGCATGGTGACTCCGACTTCCCGGTTAAATTAAACTAGCGTACCCGTGCGAGAACTCTCACATGTGGAAATCGGAACCCGTCAATTTCTTCATACAAGTTGAAGGCGTTAACAAATCATATTTTTTATCTACTATACTATAATCAATGACGACGGTGTAGTTGTTCCTGTCCAAAAAACCCAACACATGCCTGATTCATGTCCTTACGTAATATTTAAAGAATTGAATACTCGATATGTATTTACTCGCTGGGCTGATAGGAAATACGCACACAAGTTTAAGTTAAGTGGATCCCAAATGTTTTGTTGATAAATTATATAGAAACTAATAACTAAGTATTAAATAGACCGTCAGCTCCCGCGCAAATTTTGAAAATAAAATTCCCTCTTAGATTTCCTACCTTGAAACTTGAATACATGTCACTGTTGAAAAAAGGCTTACTATTGTACTGATTTCAGTACTATTTGACGTTCCCGAGTACGCAAGTACCACTTCCCAATTTTGAGCCCTATTTCTACTTTTCGAATTTTTGGAAATCCAACAAAATGAGGTTATTTCACTTAAGGGTATATTATTCACTCCAAAAATTGAATCCAAGTCCATAATATTCACTCATTTAACCCGAATATAAACTCAATTTGTCTTACACATGTCGGCGTTTAATCCAATTGAATTTAAACTGCACTGCGGATACCTTTTTAAGTATTTTAAGTCGGGGTTAGAACTGAATTTCATGATATTGACATTTTTTCGTTCAGGAAATAAGTAAAAGTGAAATAGAATGTAAAATGTAGCAAGAAGCTAAAAAACCATGGATTTTATTTGTGAAGTGGATGAAATTTTGATGGCTCCGTTGTCAGAAGACGAATTTATGGAACAGCAGATGGAAATCAACCTCGTCTTCGATTTTATCGAATGCACAAGGTTAAATTCATAATTAATACAACAAAATTGAAACTCGGGACAAAGCAAATCAAATCAGTTGCCAAGGGACAAAGAACACAAAAATAAATGTCATTTTATGGGAAATTTAGAATTGTGTAGGTTATTTAGTTTTTAAATGGATCTTTATCCGGCGGGTTTAATGCATGTTTTTCAGTGAAGATTAAAATTCTTAATTTAATTCATCGGGTTTTGCAAAATGCGGAGTAGTAGGGTGAAAACCAACCTAATTTACACTCGGAGTGAAATATGGCCGTTAAATTCAATAAAATATCTTCTTCTTTTTTTTTGTTTTTTGCTTGAATGCAATATTTATGCTACGGAATTTTAAAAATAGGTACTATTTTGCACGTTTCAGTACTATTTCTTTTCTGTTTTCAATACAATTGTGAAAAGTGGATTATATCACTGATACGTGTGAAGAGTCCATAAGAGTAATATGCTTTCACTATAAGACTTTTATGACTGCAACTCTCTTTCGTGGCGTCGCGTCGTTTGTACGGGCATTATGAATGAAAGAAAAGTATTTCCCTTAATCATAGTTGCGTTGTTGAAATTTAATGTAGTTAAATTAAACTTTTTCAATTTTGAATTAAAAAAAAAAAGGAAAAATGCAAAGCACCCGGAAAATCTCTTTTTTTTGACACTTCATTTGTTAAGATTAGTTGAGCGTTTGAACCGCAAGAGGTTAAAATACACTAAAAAAAACTACAGAAATAATATAGAGGGGATATTTTAGCAATAGTGTTAGCAAATGCACTTGACGACGTATACTTATCCACCAGTACTCAAGGATTTCTTACTATGATTCTTCGAATATATGAGAAATTTCCCTCATTTTCGTACATCTGTAATTGTCAAATGTATTATTGAGAATACATTTTCCCTCAAGCAGTTGCAATTTTGTTCCCACATTCTCTTAAAATAAATAAAATACATTTACCCGTTAAAGAACAAAATCACAAACTTTTGTTTGAATGCTTAAGCGAAATTTGTAGTTTTTCAATTCATGAGTTGTACAAGATTCTGAGGATATGAATTGAGCCTTCTGAATTGCAACAATTTTGTTTTTTTAATATACAGGGTCCGCCAAATAACTTTTTTTTTTTTGAAAATGCGATAAAAAAAAACTAGTCGATTGTCAAAGTAATGTCGCAATATTTCCCAGCGTTGTTCAAGCGTATACACAACCATATTCGTTCAGCGGAAGGATAAAACTAATTATCTGTCAAATCAGACATGAGCTAAGTGTTACCATTCGCGAAATAAGCACTAGTTGAAAAAAAAAAAAGTTAGATGGCGGACCCTTTATAAGGGAATTTTTTGGATTTATTTGTCTCCTTAGTAAAAAGAAGTTCCCATATACATATTCTATTAAATTATTTGTTTCCTTCATAAGACGATTTTTGCACCGAAATTTAATAAAAAGGAAATTTCCCACAATATCGTAATCATAACGACCATTTAGAAACCATTATGTGCTGCAATAAATCATTTTTTTGATCAAAAAATGGTAGGATAATACCCGCGTAGGAGTCTACTATACCTACGCTGACCATCCGTCCTTTATTTAAAAGGACAGTTCTTTCTTTTTTTATTTTTAACCAATGACGGTTTTTGTCCTCTATTTTTGAATTTAAGCAACGTATAAGAGTTATGCAGTACGACAATAAAAAGTCAACTCGAGTTAAGCGAGAATGACCAAGAAGTTTAAGATTTCTATAAAAAGAAAAAATAGATTAAAGATAGAAAGAGAAAATACATGTTCATTTCATTAGTGTTAAATATGATCTTGAGAAAGAGATGGCGGGCAATGCGTATGGCGAGTTCCGGTTATGTTACATCTCAAGGTAGTACATATTTTCATAATGTCCAACACAACTTTACTTTAGGGTTGCGTAAGTTAAATACGAAAATTGGCGTTTAGAGTCTGCGTAGAGCTTACGTAAATATGTTTTGCATAAAGTGCCATATGGTCGTGGTCGAATTGTATGTTAATGTTTTTTGTTTAACAAATGCAAAAGAATGTCCTTTATTTTCTTTCCACAAATATGGTCACCAACTATACCCTGTACGCTAAGATATCTCCACATGGTTAAGGCTTATAAAAATAAAAGTCAGTTATCCACAATTCCGAAGCCCACCAGCTCAGAGAACTGTGAAAATTTCTTTGATGGTTTCCATTGGCAAATATTTCATCACAAAATTAAATTGAAATATGTGTATGTGTACGTTCGAGTACGAGTGGTTTTCGTATATACGAGGGAGCTGACTTTGAGCCGCAGAAATAAAATAAAAAAACATATTTATTTATTGGCATTGGAATTTTTATTTCGACCAAACAAATAAATCAATTTTTCAGAACAATCTTTGCATATAAAAGATTAGTCAGTAGGTACAAAGCGGAAGGAATTTTCTAAGCTTCCTTAAAGCCAAGAGGGAAAGTACTGGTCTTTTCACCAATTGCCTCTTTTTGCAATTTTAAATGAATACGTCTATGTGCGGTTTTGATCGGTTTAAAGTGAGTGCACGGATAAGGTTTTTCTAATCATCATTTTTTAAAGGGGTAGGACATGTGAACTGAAACAGTCCAAGCCCACCACATGAAAAGGATCATTGCAAGTATCACTTTTGGGTTTAATTTGGAATTTAATTGATAAGGTGTCAAGTAGAAACTAACTGAATTGAATGTGATCTGAACCACTCTTCGTCACCTTAACGAATTATAGGTAAAACTCGCTTATATGGCGCATACTTCTCCACTCTACTAATGCTTATTATAAATCATTCGCGCATATTAAACTAGAACAAAATGATTAAATAAACCCCTGTACTGCGTCCAATTTATGGAGCATGAAAGAGATTTTGATTTTTATATATTTATATTAAAACGACAAACGATTCGATTTTAAAATCTCTTTTTCTATAAAAAATATTCTTCTCCTTTATCACGAGTAAGGTATTTAAATAGTCTGTATATGCAGTTTCCCCCAGTCTCTGTCACTTCTATCCGATTGTCTTCGTTTCCCACATTTTCCCTATCTTCCCAACCCCCAACCCAAACAACTTCGATAAAGCGAAGGAACAAAATCGAATATGGTTACCATATAGGTATTGCTAAATGTGTATACCTAATATGTGCTGATGTAGGTATATGAAGTGTGTATCCTTCATCTTCCAGTGTTAAAGGTGATAGAATTATTTTCAATTTTAATCTGTGTATACTCTTAAATCGACAGATTTAAACAGTTTCCATCAAATGCAGCTATTTTTGAACCAACTACCATCGATGACGTGAGATTTTTAATTTAACTGTGACATATTTCAACAACAGTACCACCGCCGTTTCAATTAAATCGTTTAAAAAAATGTATACCGTGTCTCAACATCTACTTTCAAAATTGTTACCAAGCAGAAAACTCCAGCTTTGACGTAGAATGCAAAAATATCCTTGTTGGTTTTTTTTTTTTTTTTTTTTTTTTTTTTTTCACATTTTCCTTCCGCCAACACCCAATTTGTGTGTGAGGGATAATACTAATAAGGATTCAGCTCTTATGTGGGTTGTTTTGCTGTCGATGTACCACCAACATACAATCGATGCAACAGCAACAACGATGCAAATCCATGGCTAGATGGAAGTTGATTTTTTTTCTCCACAAGAATTATATGACGTTTCTCTTCATGTTGCTGAGAATGAGGAACGGAAAAAGCAAGGATTGTGGGCGAAAAACAGGAATATTATGGTGGTAAATGGATGCTACATCCAAAGTAGCATATCTATATTTCTGTGTTGCGTTCAGCTGGAATCTCAAGCAATTTTATATGGGCAATAAAATTACAGTTTTGTAGAGCTTAGTTTGTTTCGTGAACAAAGTGTTAATTTAACGAGAAAAAAGTACTTAAAAACATGATTTCGGGCTGTAGATTGGAGCATATGTTAAGTATGTTAAAGTTCAATGTATTCACTGTACAAAATATGTTGAATATTAAATATTTGAAAGAGACAATGAAGGAGCTCAGTATGAACTTAGACCTAATTTTTATTTGCTGTTAGTTCTTTGAATATAATGATTTTATAAACAAAAGTGGACTAAAGTAAGAGACCGGAAAACAAAGTCTGAAAAACTTATTTCAGAATTCGCACTTAGATTTCAGCAGTATACTGGTTCAGAAACACAACGGTTACTAAGAAACCCAATTTTTCTACCTATATCCACGCATGTGTTTGTATAGAAAACGCCGAAGCAACTGGTTTGAGACAGTGCGCCGTACTAAAAACAACTTAAAGACTCGAATTAAAATTTACGAAAGCTCACAATAGCCAAATTTGTATGGAATATATAGTCACTGCTTCTAAAATTTAGATTCGAAACTAAAAATATTTATTGGTAAAGTAAAAACAACTGAAAATCAATTATTGACAAACGAGTGTACCAAAAAGCTAGTCGTATCAAACCCAAGGCACTGTCATAGAAAATACATATATTGAAAATACGCTTCCAACTCAAAGATTGTTCATGGCTTCACTAGTGATGAAGAATAAGAGACCCACTGGACCTAATAAAAGCGATGCCTACACGACGGATTGAGAAAAAAAAAAAAACATTGACAGATTCGTCAGGGAAAATGAGGCCCAATACTCCATTGACAAAAAAACTCTTTTTATGCTTAAAACAGCAACGAAGGAGGACAATAAAAACGATAGTTTAAAAAACCAAAAAACCCGACTGACTGTAAAAAAGATTTAAACAGATTTAAACAAGACACTTTCAAGTACAACTAATTGACAGTCGGAGGCTGTGCATATTTTTGTCAGATTGTGTAGGTAGTCTTACAAAGCCGGTTATATTCACTACAAGCTCATAAGCTTGCGGATTTTTGCTGTAGTCTTTCGACCTTTTATATATGAATTGCAATGCTGATTCAACGGCATAAGGTCTAACGACCTTTATCTCCTTCGACGATGAGCTCCTCTTGCGCTCAGAATAACGACAATCTTTGGTATGAGAGAGAAACAAAAAGAAACCACTTCTTCACACAACGTTACAACATTTTATTTTTAAATTCAATTGATTGATTTGGTGTTCAACGACTATCTCAATCAACTGCTGACCTTCGAAAAACTCTAATGTTTCGTCCATCTTTTTCCGCTAAATAGCTGCTCGTCTCTTCGAGAGAGAATTTATTGAAGGAGCTATCGAGGGCTACTTCGCCGTTTGCAGATTCCATACCTTATACTTCCCACTCTTAACTTGTGGGTTCAAATACAATATCTTTGAGGTGTAATAACAAAAGGGCAAATTACAAATTACTTACAACTTGATATGTTAGTAAATGAAATCTACAATTTAATTAATACGCATGAGCAATATTACTATAGAAAGTATTATGATGTTTTCAGTCCAAGAAAATTGGGATTAATGAAGAGCCTCTAGCGTGGATGGTCTTATTATCAACAAAAAATGAGACAGAGCTCAACTTTTAGTCAAAGGCCAAACAAAACCGGACAATGATTAATATTTCTTCGAAAATATTCATAAGATTGGTGGGGACGATGTGGGCTTTCAGCAGAATGACGATAAAGGACATTCATTTCGAATTGTTACAGTAAATTGGTCACCGAGATTTGTCGGTCGCGTATATACTTTTCCTCAAACTATTCAGCCTTGGAAAACAATATTCAGCTCGTTAATGCTGAGATAGGTAAATTCCTAAAATTACCAATACGCATAGAATAAAAGGTATCACTCGCATTTCCAGATACATTCACTGCTTCACCGCATCAACGTGCTCAACAAAATTCAAGGAACCTTTACTTATATACTACGCACGTTCAACTCTGACATTCATAGAGGCGCACGCAAATAGCAACTAAATGTCAGTCAATTACGAATTATCTAAAAATAGATAAAAATGCCCCTTCAATAAACAACTTCCTGTTGATGGTATTTTTCCGAAATCGCATCTTTTAATTGGAATATTCCAAAGTAAATTCGACCACAAAATAAGTTTCTTATGACTTCCCAAGCAGTCCGTCGACAAGGTGACTCCTTATCGACATCGTCAGGCTCAGGGGTGCGAGTCGTTGACGTACATCGGCAAGAGTTTTCAATGTGAAGGTTCCCTAAAGCCACGTTTGGCCACGTGAATCGTTGGGCTAACATTATCTGCTGATTGCATTTAATCCATATGTATGGGTATTTTAGTATTCTAAATGGAAGGGAATGCTAGAAAAAAAGTAATGAGCCGTCCACAAAATTGGGAATAAAAATAAAATAAACAAAATTGACTTCGATTGGTATTAATATCCTGTTGTGGCCTGAAGGACGAGGGTAGGTGCCAATAACGATGATTATAACCACGACATTTGTGTTTGGAAGTGGCGAAAACGTAGTTATACCGACCGCCCTACTCCACCAATGTCACATTAAGTGATTGGAATACATTCCTCCGTGGGCTTGGGTGAGTGAGTGTGTATGTGTATATATACAATAGGATATGTTTTATGTGAGAATATCTACATTTGCGACACGTTCACAATTTTATAAGTATACTTCATGTTTGATAATAACTTTCATTGGGAACGAGGTTGTGATGATTTTTTGAATGACGTTTAGGTTTAGGGACTAGAATTGTTGATGCAACAAAATTCTGTAGGACCCTAGGAATAGCTGGTGCACATCATTCGTTTGTATACTTTTTTTATGCCAAAGTATATTTGTCAGATAAAGCACAGTGGAGAAAAAACCTTTGAGTATTTTTTTGGTATTTTCGGGGGTTGAACCAGAGAACCCTGCACAATATCTAAGCACGAAAACAACAAGGTCTTTTGAGTGTTTTAGAAAGAAAATTATTGGTTGAATACAACAGTACAACAGGTTCATATGTCAATAGATGTAGTTTCTGACAACCCATCTTGGATGCGACTTGTATTTCTTGTATTAACTGAATGTTTGGAGGGGAAATCTTTGCTGTTTCCGATCGGCTGTAATGCTGTCTCGAAATAGCTATACTCATGTACCTATACAACCGAAAAAAACGCGGTATTTGTTTGGGCAGGAACCTTAATCTCCTCGCTCAGTGGCATACTACCAACTATCCTCGATTAAGTGTGCGTGTTGGGTTATATGAAGTAAGGAGATGACTATATTTTGAGCAAAGGCTTTAATTTTATTCTCAAGATTTTTCTTACCAGGGCCTTTTAAGTTATTAAGTTCAACTGAAGCAGAACTAAATAAAGTGCATGATTGGGCTGAACGAAATGTTCTCGTTCACCAAAAGTTTGTTTGCTTGTATTCTTATTTTATTGGGTGGGAAGGTAGGTAAAAATCTGAAAAGCGATGCTTCGTAAACGAAACGGTTCATAAAATATAGAAATAATGTTTAATAAAATTCACTTTTGGGCTATTCATCTGATATAATTTGCTGTCGTCTAATGAATTCAACAAAGCTGTCAGTCGGGCAGTGCAGTTTGTCCACGACACATCAAACTAAATTATCGAATATTAAATACGTACATTAATAAATGAATTATTATTATATGGAAGTTGTTGCGTCTTTCATTACAACATATATCAATAAACAATGTGAGTTTTTATAAGTTGAGGCCCTCAGTAACAGCCAATTGTCGCAAGTTCTGGTTAGAGAGTTAAAAGCGCCTACTGCAATTTAAAAACTCTTTACACTTTACAAGAATTTTTCAGACAAAGCAAAGTGTATACACTGAACCAAATCGCGTATTCATATTGACGGAAATATTTTGTTAAACTTTGAAGAAATAATTATTCGGATCGACAATATTTCATAAATTTTTTCGTGTTATTGAAGATTTAATATTCAAAACAAATAAAATTTCTTTAACTGCTGTCCGATTTCATATTTTATTCAAACCAATGAAATTTTGTGTTATTGACAAACTGAAGTTGTTAACATAACGGTGTCCTGTATGTGATATTGACAAAAATATGTTGATAATTTTTAGTAGAATCAGTTATTCAAATTGACAATTTTTCATAAACTGTATCTTCATATTGAAGATTAAATATTCAAAATCAGTAAAGTTTCATCAATTGCTGTACTAATTATTATATTATTCAAGCCAATGAATTTTTTTCATGTTGACAAAACCACCAACTATTTAAATTGACAATTGTTCATCAAATATTTCGTCTTATTGAAGATACTTTTTTCCCCCAGCGAATTTTATTTTATTTAAATTAATCACAATATTTTTTTTTACATGAAAAAGGGGAGAGTGGGGAACGGTTTTTTTTTTTCAAAAGCTTGAGATGCAAGTTTTTTTTCTTTGTTTTAATAATTCGTTTTCAATTTTTTGCAGTTATAGAAGTGTACACTTGATGAAAATGTATGTATCGAATCCATACGATGAACTAAATAATATAAGACACCGTTTTCTTTTAATAGTACAGTTTGAGAATTTAAGTAAAATATAACGCAATGTAGGCACATACAATTTTACACACAAACGGATTATACGATATTCTATCTGTTATACAGACTATACATAACATAGGAACGATCGATGGCATATAAACATACATATGTTTGTAATATATAAACTATACAACATATAGAATTTTTTTACTTATCATACTCTTTTTATAATTGCTCAAACAAAAATCTTGCTCGAGGTCAGAATCAGGCATTTTATAAGCTCTTGGATTTTTTTAAGAAGTAGGTAAGACTTTACACAAAGCTTAAGAGAAATCAATCAAACAAATCTAAAAGAAATAGTTTAAAACAGTTCAGCCGTTTTGATGAAGTCGAGTTCTAAAGAAGAAAATCATTATAAGACACTTCCAGAGGAATATATTCCCTCTATAAGAAAGAGCAATACATCACTTATTCTAAAATCAGTGAAATCAATGAAGCCATTTAAAAAAAAGGAATCTGAAGAAGGCTTGCCTTACATACATATTAAATCGGTCGAGCTGGACCCACTCTGTCCTCTTCTTGAAATTTTGTGATAAATAGTTTCTATTCTAATTACATATAATATAAAATTTGAAAACAAAATATATAATATAATAATATAATATAATATACTAAGGCCAGTGTCGCCAAAGTAAAGTTTATTATTTAGAACGAAGAGCTACTTCAGCTCGAAGCGACTCCTCAATTCTATAATGTAGAGATCATTTCAGGACTCAAACATTACATTTATAAATATATGGAGCTTGGCCCAAAATCATTGACTTTGTCGAATCAACAGTAAACTGTTCATCTAACAGAGGGTTCTGCACTAAATCTTAAACTGTTCGCCCAAAGAAAACTAACCGCTAACTTTTAGCTATTCCATAGGTAACAAGCGAAACGCCCTACAATAAAAACAACCAATGCGCAACACATATCAGTATAGGAACTTAAGAACCGCAAAGACATCACCTTCCCAAAACTTCTGAGTATTCACAGGATTTGTGTTTTACAACATTCTCGTAATTGTGTTGAATCTAGCACCACATTCCCCTAAATTGTCTACAAATTTGTATTATTCCCACACCTTAAATTTTTTCACATTGACGAAATTTGTCAACTTAAACAAGTTTCTTCAATATGTTATTATCAACTTTAGTCCTCACGTTGAGAAATACCCATTAAACCATTGCAGTCTAATCAATTTTTCAACGTTATATCTTTAAATTGAAGAAATTTCATTATGGGATGGAAAGTTTTTCTTCAACTTGACGAAAGATTCTTCATACCGAAATTTTTTTTATAATAATTAAAATTGTTCATTATATTTTCTTCAATTTGAATAAATTTCTTTAAATGGAGGAAAAGGTTTTCTTCAAATTTAAAAAAAAATAATCAATTTGAAGAACTTTAATTAAAATGTAAATGTTGAGTGTTGTCCTAGAAGTGATAACTTTTATTCTTGTAAGTGAAGTGGTGCAGTGCGGATTGGTAGGAACGTGATCGTGTGATAAAAATGTAAGTATTATACATTGAATTTTTATTGAAATCATTTTGGTGACATTCAGTTTGCCGCCGTTACATTATCATAGTAAGTAAATATTAAAGTATAGGAATAAATATAATACCCATTTATATATGCAATACATAATGATTTTCTTTTATTTCAGTTAGTCGCTGCTGTGGAATAATTTTCTTAATGCACAGGCTCCTTGTGCCAACGTTTTACTTATAAACAAGAAACACTTAATTATTTTAACACTTGATTGTTATTAATTATTATTATTATTAATTATTTCAAATCGATTAAAAACGTTAATTTAAAAATTATTTATTAATGTCTTAGTTACTTTTATATTAATTTAATTATTATGAATCGATTGTGCACTTAAAATTTCATAATTATTTATTATTATTCCAATTACCTTACTTTTAAATATATAAAATTAAATATAAATAGTATAAATAAAAAAATTTATATTTTTAACTTAAAAATATCTATTTGTGTTTTATTATAATGGGGATTGAATGTTTTATTTGAAAAAAAATAAGAAATGAAATTTAATAACATTTCATCAACTTCAAAAATTATTTGTCAGATTGACAAAAAAATTAAGCGTGAAACCGAAGAAAAATCATCAATTTAAAGAAAAATATTCATCATATTGAAGAAAATGATGCGTAGATTTGGTGAAAAATTATTCAACTGGAATAAAGTAAGGAGTTAATTTAAAGACTTTTTCTTCAATTTGAAAAAGCGTTCATTAAAATAAAGAGTACTATGCGTCGAATTGAAGATTTTTTCCTTTAGTTTGAAGAAATGTTATGTAAAAATGAAAATTTTTTTCTTCAATTTGAAAAATATATTTTTCAAAATGAGGAAAGTTTTAAGTTAAATTGAAGAATGAGTATTCATTGAATTTTACGAAATAATAACTAGTTTTATTCAATGTGACAATTTTTTGTGAATTTAACACCACAATGAAAAATATTATGCATTTCATCAAAATGACAATATTTCTTATATTGTACAAAATTTTCATGAAAACAACAGACAGGAGTTGTTGACCTTATATTGATCACCGTTTCTTCAAATCTACATGCTTTTTTATCAATATGACTACCAAATTTGGTTCAGTGTAGCAGGAGTTTCTGTTTTCTGATCTGTTAGGGCATGTTTTATTTTTGACTGGATTAGATTCGTGACGCTGGTTTAAGATGTCCATGATTGGACTGATATTAGGCAAAATCTTTTATCCATTTATTCTGTTATGAATTTCCATACAAAAGTTCGAACTGTCAAAAAATTGTTTACGTGCACTAGAATTGGTATTCTGTGTGGAAAAATCTTTTATGAATTCTGTTAAAAATCATAACAGAATAAAAGAAAGAATTTTGTGACTTATTATAAAAGATTTGTATTTAATAGGAAGTTTTGTATTGAAATGAATCTGTATATAATTCTTTGTCAACGAAATGCTTGAAAAATTATATGTGTATAAAAAAAGTTTAATAATTAAAAAAAAATTTCTTTAAAAGTAGCCCATTAGATCATATGTACTGATGTGCGTAGTTATTCAAAATTTACTCTTTTCAGCCGGTATTTTGATGTTTTTTGTTTTTGCAAAAATGGGATCAGGTGCCCACCTACTATTTACAAAAAAAGAAAGAAAGAATAAAGCTGTTTGTTTTGAAAGGTTCGTAGTAGATTTCAATTTTCGAAGTTCTATAACAGAGTTCCATAAAACTTCGAAACCTAGACTACGATTTATAAAAGTTCTTTTATGGTCGAGACCTTTTATGATTCATAACAGAAAATTCATTACAGAATAAAAGATTTTGCTGAATAGGTCCAATTGTCGTTAATGTGTATTTTGATCAAATTTGCTGGAGCGGTTTTTGTAAATTTTGGCAGACAAAACAGTAACAGATATTGCAATTCAGTTTAGAAAAATATAATAATATAATATTCACAGAGCGAAAAATGACTCCATAAAATCAATAAGATTGCCTTATTGGACTGCTTTACTATGAAATCTTAATGGTTTATTGAAGAAAATCTTATAAATCTTTTTTAAGAGTTTTTCATATAATTTGTACGTGCAAAATCGTATTAAATCATACAAGTAATAGAAAAACCTTGTTGTTGTTACTATTTGGCTTTAAGGAGTCAATCTTATTAAAAAAAAAAAACGTCACAAAGGCAATCTTCTAAAATCTATAAGCTTTCTCTTTAAAGTTTTACACAGATATCACATAATTTTCACATTGCATGATATAACAATACGAAAAGCTTATTAATATTCGTTTCTGAGACGACATTAAAAGTGCTTGTCTAAACGTGAATATTATTTGATCAACAAAAGTTTCTTCTAAGAACTTAAAATTTTCTTATACTTTATACAAGTGCTGAACGCATTTGTTTTCAGATTTCAATTCGAATGAACGTATCGAGAAGCGAAAGTAATATAAATGTAATCATTGGTTAATCTGTGTGTGCTTACTATGACCAATCAATTTGCAGTTTAAGTCCCGTTTAAAGTAAATGTATAAAGTATAAACATTTTGAATCATAGATTTCGAAACCCTTCGTCCTGAGAAAAGAATTTTACTTTTCACTTAATACGGCAATTTTTTGGCAAAATGTATTTGTACAGCTAAAATGTTTGAAGAAAGACGTAAATTTAAAAGCTATCTTTAAATCTTTAGTATAAAAATAAATTGAACCATTAAACCATTGCAAAATTTAATATTTTCTTAGATTCTGAAGACTGCATTACGTCTCTGCATTCAATGCTTGAACCTATTCGCTTCCAGGAAGGATACAAGGAACAAATAAGGCTGCCATTCTTTGAAAGGAAGGAAAATCTGCAGTCAAGATCAGACCAGAAATTCAAAAAATTCTAAATACATACAACATTTTTATTTTAAGATGTTTAGTAGGTACATATAAGTTTCGCAAATAAAGTTTCAATAAGTTCTCCATACATTTTTAAAGCGTTTTTTATACACTATCGATACGGTTTCCCTATTGCCGCTAAGAAGTTGCACATACTTTTCTATTAGTTTTCATATTATATTGTTTCAATATGCCGTCATATCAATATTGAATAAGACGTCTTTCTAAAAATATGTGGCTTTCTTATAGAAAATTCACCATCATTTTAATAAGATTTTCTCTACATTTTTAATGTGACTTTCTTCTTGGATGAAAACCATAGAGAAAACTTTTTTTCTATTTTATCTGGTTGTTTTCGCTCTAGTACTTAAATATTTAGCTGAAAACCGAGTATAAGATATTGTTTGGTATCTAACCATTATATGGTTTTTAAAATTGTATCCTAATCGATAATGGGGTTTTCGAGATATGAGCAGTTTCTAAAATTAAGAATTAAGGACGCAATAATTTTGCAAACACATAATTAACGGCAAGGTTCTTTAAAACCGTTTGTGCCGTTTTCAGCTAAACTAAAGAACTTTTTTTAATCATATGGACCGTTTTTGAGATATGTATGTTCAAATTTCAAAAGTACGGTTATTTATTTTTTTTAGCCAAAATGTTAGTAAGCAGTCATGTTAACCTCACCTACCAAGCTCAAATATCAATTTCGGTTGAAAAATAGAGCCCTTTTCGAACAAATCAAACAGGTGTGAACATTTTCTATGGGGAGTAACTTTAATATTGAGGTTACCGGTAAAAAGATAACAGCCCGATCTGTAGGCCCGCAAACTGCAAACACGAAGTTTAAACCAAATCAGGGCAGCCGCTGTGGGCTGTAGAAGCATACGGAGAGACAGACACACAGAATTTCGCGGCCAGCTTTTTTTAGGTTTCTCAATCAACGTAATTTCAGAATTGATTAACATCTCAAGTGCGGCAGGCCAGATGCCCTCTTTTTTTCAATGGAGAAAAGAAATTTCCGGTATCTTTTTGAAAAATTATGCAATTTGTCCTCTTTTTGGGATTTCTCGGTTTATGGAACTTTTCAACACAAATTCAGAAATTTTCGGCATCATTCTAAAAACTAAAATACATATATTTGTACTCACTTCTGAACACAACACCATTTTATGTTTGTTTTTTTTTTAACAAAAGTCTGCTTAATTTCTTTTGCAATTTTATTATATTTGTAATAATTGATGTTATTTTGTTTGTTTTAGTGAATTAAAAAAAATATATACATAAAGGGTCCGCCATCTAACTTTTTTTTTTCAACTAGTGCTTATTTCGCGAATGGTAAATCTTAGCTCATGTCTGATCTGACAGATAATTAGTTTCATCCTTCCGCTGAACGAATATGGTTGTGTATACGCTTGAACAACGCTGGGAAATATTGCGACATTGCCATCGGCAATAGTCACTGTAACTGGCGATTGCTACAGGGCGATGATAAACGACTTCTTAGTGCCGGAATTGGATGAGCGGGGCTTGGTGAACATGTTGTTTCAACAAGACGGTGCAACCGCACACACCGCACGGGCCACAATGGATATTGTGAAGGAAGCGTTTCCCGTACGTGTAATTTCTCGTTTTGGCGAATTCGAATGGCCAGCAAGCTTGCCTGGTTTAACCATCCCTGGCTTCTTTCCTTGGGGCTACTTGATGTCGCGGGTTTATGCCAACAAGCCTCAGACAATCGCAGCCGTAAAGGAGAATATTTAAATAAAACGGGCACAAATGTGTATCAACATCGTATCATCTCTTCCACTTATCACAAAAAATTGTAAAGGTCCAATTGTAAAGATTTCCATCTATGAAAAAATTTGTTTAGCAAAAAAAAAGTTCAAAAACAAAATTAGGTGATACATTATGCGCCACCCTGAATAAGCTAGTAAACTCTCAGGGCGGTATAAGAGTATACTGTATACAAGTCACTATCGGAAAACGTAGAAATTACACATTCCGTCAAAGCTGAAATGCATTTTTGCATCATTGAAGCTTAATTTCATTTGCATTAAGTCTCATTTCTTGTTATGATGTCATAAACATCAAAATGTATGTCACCGCAGTGACAGGCATTGTGTCATGCTGAATAACTCTGCCTGTGCGCACACAAGTACTTCGTTGCTCAAATACACGTGTAGTTTCATTTCAACTCACACCTAGGAAACACAGTTATCTACAAGTACTTGTAGTACAAGATCACCGTTGTAGCACAATTTTGTACCCAAGACAGATATACAAGTCAGATGATGACTTAAAAATTACTTGCATAAAAGATTGTTACCGCGCGGCCCATGTGGTACTTATTACATCACTTGATCCATATAATGACAGTTACCCTGAAGAAGTTGTTTGCTGTTATGTTGCGGGATCCGAGCAGTATACCAGCAATATTTATAATGTGATAGCCACCAGTGGAGCAAAAATGTAAGCCAAACGTTAGATCTTTCTCTTGCACAGCTAGCTATAATGACGGACTGCACGATTCTGTCAATAATGCCACATTACTCAAAGACGAACCCACCTAACCATGAAGCGCTAGCAAAACAGTTTCCCAATCAACTCGCAATTTCAATGTAACGTTGATGACTTCGAAGAACAACAATTCCGTCATCGCTTCGACGTTCTTATCGCTATTGACTCTTCGTATGGAATGCAAACGTCAAACAGCAAACGGCGCAGCAGATATATGAAGTCACTATCGTAGAAAATTTTAAATCAAATACTGGCTTAGATGACAATGTGCACTCCCGATTGAGCGCATTGTGAGTCCTTCGTCTGAGCGTTTTTCCGCTGATGCAACATTTTCGAATTGTCAGCAGTCAGCATCACCGAAAAAAAAGAAAGACAACCCGCCATCCGAAAGTGGAAACAGAGACAAAACAAAACCAAATTGCAACACTCTTGCCTTGAGTATAATTATATAGCAGCGCAGTACGCCAAGATACCACCAGCACATTTGACCTCATTGCTATGAGATAGGTGCAATATGTTTTTTTAGCTCCGCCATTGTATACTCTATAAGTACGGGCTCTGTTATTGTTTAGAGTTGATTTTTGCAACTCAAGACAAATTGCGTCAAATCGCTACGAGATAAACTGAAGCGATAGCTTTGAAATTATGCAAATGTGCGATGTGATGTGATTTTAGCTGATGGAATTGTATTTGTTTTAAATTATTTCTCTGTTTGCTATAGAGCTTTGAGATCTTCAATTGGAATTGGAATTTGCATTCCTTACATCGGACTATAGCCGCTAGCTTAATAAGCTTAAGGTTGAAGTACGGCGTCAGCGGTAGTTGCAGGTGCGGCGAACAAAAATTGTTTATACCCGAGGGTATTATCAATCTATCTGAGCAGAATTCGGTAGAATTGCATTAACCGCTAGTGCATCAACTGACGATATTTGAGCACATACGCCACCATACAAGGACCATATACGAGTAAAAAACGGCCACCCAAAGGCAGCGAAGAAAACAAAAACACGAAGTACAGGAAGTGCGCACTCGAGTCGAAAAACATTTTTTTTACTACAGAAATGGAGCTCAGGAATGTTAATAACCAAAAGAATATGTCACGACCAGTGTTGTAGCACTCTCTCCTATAATTTATCCCACGAAGCGTGGTCATAATTCCCTTTTCACTGTGCTCAAATTCCCCTTTGAAATGCCTTGATACTTTTTTGTCTAAAAATCTAACATTGACAATTGAAAAACACATTAAATTAATCGCTGGTACACAAACTTTAACCAACATAGAGGGGATTGACTTATTTCCCAATCAGGGTGGTTTTAATTCCCATGGAGTTAATTCCCGTGAATTTAATTCCCTCCGTCGCTTTTGACAATGCGAATTTTGACAGCACGTGCCACTCTGTTGGGCTAGATGAGAGATTGTTATTGATGATCTGGCCAATGCTGATGAATAGTCTTTGTTTTAAATTCCGCCGCCATTTTAAGTGGGGCTGTTCGGTAGGCGGCGGTTTGTCACCCAATCAACTACACACGTGCTTTCGGATAATCCTTTGAAAAGTAAGATTGTTCATTTGTGCCTGATGGCCTGACACAGCCAATGTTAAGAGACATCAAAAACTCAGGCTTTTATTACGCCCAGTATTTGTGAGCAATAAGAAAATTCCTTCAGAATAATAGGGTCAAGTGCAGGACAGTCAGTTGTTAATGTTAATGTTGAGAAGGTCATGTTTATCTCGGGCATTAGCTAAATAAAGCCTCCCTTAATAGGCGTTTTTCTTTTTTAGTTCAGAGCTGAGCACTGAACTGAGCTCGAGCATTATGAGCGCGCTCTGAACCGAGTGTGCTCAGAGCATTCTGATGTTTTTTTTTTTTTTCTTTTTTTCTGTCAAATGTGACTGGAAGTGTGCTTGTATATGTGTAATCGTCTTTTCCTCAGGCTGCTCAGTCAATTTATTCTGAGCTCATAGAGCGCGCTCTGACCGTGCTCTGAACGAAAAAACAAACACAAATTTGAGCTCTGATGTATCTGAGTTAAAAAAGAAACACGAACTTTTTGTATAACAGTTCAGGTTCTGCTCTGAACTAAAAAAGAAAAACGGCTAATGTCATTTTGAAGACAAGTGTTGCTGATCGGTCTGAGTGTTTACAATTATAAATTAATTTTAATTAATTGTAAATGTTTTCTCCTTTAATTCGTTGCAATATAACAATGCAAATGGTTTTTAAGTCAAACAAACATTAAAATCTATGCATAAAATTTAAAAATAAACCTCATACCTTTTTTCAACAATTCTCAGTACTTTAAGCGACTCAGGTAGATATTTGGCCGCAACCAGACCCTTATCAAACTCTTTGCAAAAGAAGTTTGTTTACCGAGAGTGAGGATCATTACAAAAACAATGGTTGGTATGATAAGTCCGACTTCGCGGAAAATAAGTTATAAGAATAGAATCATCAGCACTCAGCAAAATACACGTGAAATAACAAATTTATTAACTTCTGGTGGAATAACAGGTAGTTCGAGAATATGTGTGAACTCATAGGAGAGAAAACATGACAGCTTTGGTGCATAAAAATGTGCGCTTTATATTTTTCAGCGAGAATTTAAACATTTGTCGGTTTCAAAGTTTCCCAAATTAAGTAATATATAATCCATACAATTTTTAATAGATCAAATTGTATTTATTTTCAAAACCAGCTTCCTAGCTTCCCTTCCTACGGGAGATTTTAATTAATTCTGAAATGAACGAATATTTTCTATTTTCAAAAATATTCACTTGCTAACGATGCAATTATTGTGGTCTTATTGGTACCGTTTCACAAATGCTGTTAATTTTAACTTAAGCTGACATCCAAATAATTGTTGACATTAATGCTTAATTATTAGTAAGGCCGTATGACTCTACGTGACTTACTAAGCAGGGGATGAACCTGCGTTGGGTCTTCCCGAGTCCTCGGTCAACCCCCCCAATGACGACTGAATTACTTGAAAATGAAATTCTGTGAGGCACGACTCTCTAGAATGTAGAGCTATGCTCCCGGCCGTATGTAAGAAATTTGCGGCATTCTCTTATTGTGCTACAGCTAAGATTATAGGTAAAGTGAGCATACGTCCCGCTTTTAGCGGGACAGTCCCGTTTTTGAGGTCTCTGTCCCGCGGCCATAACTGTCCCGCTAAATGTCCCGCTTTTCCTACGTTTGTTCAAATGTGTGTCTGTAGGTCTCTACAATTCTCAAAATGAAGCAATTATCTAAATATGTACTATTTTACATAGCTGTGCATACAAATTGGCGCATATAAAACAAACGTAAGAGCTGTTAAAGAAAGAAAATGAGCCCATGTATATTCTCTGTTAATGAATTGTCAGTTTTGCTTCTAGTGTCTAATGCTAATCTGTCATTTTTAAATCGGAAACGCTTAGAATATTGAGGCTGATTTTTTTAAGTTTTTTTTTTAAAGGTTTGGAGATTATTTCAAATATTTTAACTGATCTCTGTATTGTTATGAAGTCTGATTTTTTATTTTTATTTTTTAAATAACTGTGTTATTTGTCGTTTGTTTTGCGTACTTTTTTATGTTTTACTAAAAAAAATCATAATTTCTACTCCCTGCGAAGTTTTAAAAATGTGTCCCGCTTTTACTTCAAATAAATCTGGTCACTTTAATTATAGGGCACCACTGTCTACGACGGACGAAATTTTGGATTATATCCCTAGTTAAATTGGTTTGTATATCTATTGATTTCAATAGTTGCTCGGGTCAGATCTTGATCTTTGGTGCTGATATTCTAAGCTCATCATCGACAAGGCATTCTGAAAGTCAACCCGATTCCACTAAAATGGGTAATTACTCGATTTCTGGCACCGGGTCCGAGTTTTTCCTACAGCCCGACAAAAAAGTGTTCAGTTGCATCACTGGAAACTTTCTCGTAAATTGCATGTTTTTTTGGCACAAACTGTGTATATGGTATTCAAAAAAGGGTTAAAAAGTAAATTAGAAGAACTAAAACGTACACTGAAAAAAGGGACATCATACGCATGCAAATGTTCACCAATATTGCGAAAATATCATAAACTTTAGTCCAGTGAACTTTTTCATTGATTATTTAACCATAATCATCCATTCTCTTGAATTTAATAATTTCAAAGCATGAGAGAACATATACCTAACAAAAGTTTGGCCAAATAATAATACTAAACTGATTTTGAAAATCTTGAAAAATGCGCCTAGACATACTTTCTTAAAAGTGACATGATAAGGTAAACATATTTACATTTGTGAATGGAATGAAGTCACAACGATATTAATATAGCGAGTTGTAGGTATATAAACATTGCAGAAAATCGGTGTAGAAAAGTCATGATAATTGTAGCTTTGTTTCAATTACATATTTATTTAATGCTAGTCTCTCTTGTGGTCGAAAATCGACACTATATTTAAATTGTTTTATTTTTACAAATGAAAAAGCGACATCCAGGTATCGAAAAAAAAAAAGTTTTACTCATGATTCAGATTTCAACACGTCGAAATGAAAATAAATATAGAAAAATAGGTTCTAACCTTAAATTATTTTTTTTTTACCTATAGTTATAAATTGCGGCGACAAATTGCATGTCACCAAAATGCTTTCAATTAACTGATGAGCGTTTTGTATGGGAAATTTTGAACATAATTTTACCAGTCTTTAAGGCGACGGCTTATATCCACGGTTTTTTTTGTGTGTGGCCCGTTGAAAAAGTTTATTCAACAGGAAGCAAATTTCAATGCAACGTTTAAAATAGAAATTAATACTTTTGGGGGAACATTAATTAAAAGATTGACATATAACTGTATGATGAAATTTGTACTCTTTTGAGATACTCATTGTTCATCGTTTAACAATTCACGTTTTTTTTTTTTCCATGTCACCCTTTGTAGATAATTTACGCATGATGAGCAATGTCATACAACTGTCCATTAAAAGATACATGTTGCATGTTTGAGTATAATTCGTGTGTGTACACCTACAGCATATCTACATCATATTAACAATCTGTACATCACATTGAAGAAAACGATGAACAAAATTCATCAATATAATGATTCCATTCATCAACATGATGAATATATCGGTGAATTTAATTTTGTTCATCAATATAACGACTCGGTTCATCTATAAGAAGAACGCTTACATCAACATTCTCCTTAATAAAAAATAAATTCAGTTTTTTGATGAACGCGGTCATCAATATAATGAAAGCCGTCATCAAGACGATGAACGCCGTTATCAATATGATGAAAATTTAGACTTGGCAATCGTACTTTCATATGATGATTCCACTCATCACTAAGAAGAATAAACCATCAAGTGGATTAACAAATAACTAAATTCATCAAAATAAGTGTTTTCGCCATATTGATGAAATTATGAAAAGAAATACGCCAAATTCTTATCAGAATCCAGCCACAAAAAAATTAATGAATGCACTTTCTTCATATTGAAAAAGTCTTCATGAATTTGTTCATCATATTGGTAAAAGCTGAGTACCCACGGAAGTGAAATAAAACTGCAACAAATTAAGGAAACTTATCACTATTGCTGCTCCAATTGGTGGAATATGGCTTGTTTATAAGTAAATTAAATAAAAATTCACCTGTTCAATTTATACTCAACAAATTTATCACAGCGTTGACATAAAATGTCCTCACAACTCGATAGCAGCGAAACATGTAAGATCAATCGAGAACGATTTTCCTTTTTAGCACTACACCATTTTGATCCATAACTAAAGAACTTGTTAGTAACTTACATAGATCGGCACCCACCGGATCATAGGATAGCTGTGATCGGTGAACCATCGTCTAAACAAATCTATATTCAATGAATATGACTTCTAATTTTCCCGTCATTTCACTTGAACTGAAGACGAATTCAATAATCGAAGAAATAGTTCAAATGACGGTCCAAAAAAGCCCCTAAAAAGATTTGGGAGTCATTCGATTTTGGGTTGCTGATCTACCGCACCACTGGGGAGTAGTTTTCGTACGACATTGAGTATCAATACGATAGTATATACTGTAAACTGCCTCTTATGCCCAAGTCGTATAGTAAGTAATACATGTTTTCCAATAAACTTAATATATAGGATTCGCCCTTCCCGGGAGGTGTTGGTTGAGTCTAAATTTGATTATCGTAGTGTTTCGTCAAAATTAATAGGACTTTTGCTTTTTTAACGCTCTAAACTTGTCACCTTTGCGTCTTGGATAGAAGGCCTAGTAGCACTTTGCTTGGCCGCACAAGCGCACTCGTCTAAGTTTCGTAAGTTTGTGGACATAAGGCATATAAATAAATAAATAAATAAATAAATAAATAAATAAATAAATAAATAAATAAATTAATAAATAAATAAATAAATAAATAAACAAATAAATAAATAAATAAATAAATAAATAAGTATATTGATATGCTACGTAGCTGTGAACATCCATTTGAGTTTTCCAAACACTTACTTAACGAATATTTCATACTTCCAATTTCAAAAAAGACCTTTTAAAGTTATTTAAAATTTGCTTCGATGTCGACTTATGTCCCGTTTGGAAGAACCCTTTTCGTATATACATTGAACAGACGCCATTTATCATAGAGGCAGTTTAAATTATCGGCCTCCGGCTTTAAAGTCTCTTTTAAGAAGGGAGGTATACACGAGAATTTTTCATTTTCTCTTGGGTTACGTAATTATGTACATTTACTACACTTTGCGTACATAAAACATTTCCCAATCATTTCAAGGAAAAAAAAAAACGAAAAAGAAATCATAGCACTCAGTAGGATTTCTGAACTGCTGATCAATTTATCCTAGACCCAAACGTAGAACGATTGACAATATTGACGTTGCTACCACATGTACCGCGTCGCCAGAGTGTATAGCCAGTGCAGTTTTCATTCCACACTTTGCCTCCGGTGAGACGATATTGTCGATTGTCGTCCTTCAGAGGGGATATATTTATAACCACAACCACGCATACATCCTACACTAGGAAAATATTCACCGTATACTTCGTAAAAAGCTTCATGAAGTCGTGTTCAACTACACTACTACATCGAATCAGTGTTTTGCAATTACGGTTCAATTGTTCACTTCATTGACGTTTCTGTCCATGACGCTTTAAACGTATATTGCACGCCCACACTCATGCGGGGCAATATATGCTTGTCAACATTAATAGAAGATGATTTTCGTACGATTCCTTGTGAATTCAAACAACTTTCGTCGTATTTGCATGCAACGCGAACGGCTTTAACGCAACAAACAATAATTAAATAGTTGAATTAAATTCAGACAGAAAATTTCTCTGTGATTCAGTGAACCAACAAGCCAACACGGAACTCTCATTCCTAAAACCTCGAATAGTAAAAATGTTCTCCTTGAAAGGATTCAAATTGATTTTGGAAGGGCGAACCGAATGGTGTCTTCCTTTCTTCCTCTTTGGTCAGAATGAATTTAACGCAATTTTTGTAAAAACAATTTTTGAATAAAAGGCAGCTTTCTAGTAAGCCAAAAGAGCTTGATTATCGATATGAGACAAAAGGCGGAGGGTTAAGAGTTCCATTCCTCAACACCAGGGTTTATGTTCATTTTTACTGCAGAATTGTCATAACAAATATAAATCAAAAGCTTAATGTCAGTCCATTTACGTTAACAACTTTTGCTTCACTTTGTAAGAAATATGACTTCAAATTTACACATGCATCGACGATAATTGAAGGTCAAAATCATTGTCGGAAGCTAAGCACTATTCAAATTAGCTAAGGTTAGGAAAAGAAGGGGTATGCGATATTAAGGTCTCATACAACACCATAAGGGGTTAGTGCATTAAGCTACAATAGAAAAATAAGACTCTGGGTTCTTTTGGGCCCGTTTGAAAAACACGCAATTTCCTGGCACAAATGAAATAGAGTTATGGAAATTTGTCATTGAGAATATCCTTCTAAGAAGAGTTTCGTTTTCAAAATTTAAATAATGCTGTACCTGTAAATTAAGTAATGATGAAAGACGAACGAGGTTACATCTTTTATCTGTCAGTGTACCAAACCCTAAAGCATATAGACCTATCAGTTTAACATCCTTTGTTCTTAAAACTATGGAAAGATTAATTGATGTTCATATTAAAGGGCGGATAGTAAAATCTAAACCCCTACACTCAAGTCAGTTTGCGTACAGAAAGGCAAATTCAAGAGGGTGCTCTTCACCATCTCGTCAAAAAGGTAGAAGACTCGACGAATCGATGGATCCGCACCATGCCGGAAAGTCGAATAATAGCATCCTCGTCAGGAGGCTGCCCCAAAAAGGGTGTGCTTTCTCCATTGTTGTGGTCACTCGTCATAGACAGCCTATTAGTCAGTCTACATAATCAAGGTTATGACGCTATTGAATACGTGGACGATTTGGCAATTGACATAAGAGGAAAGCATTTCGCTACCATTAATAGTAGAAGGAGGAATTCTCTACTACATTTTTTAGAATGGTGTACCACGGAAGGCTTATCTATCAGTCCTAGCAAAACTATTCTAGTTCCTTTCACCAGGAGGAGACTGGCCACTTTACAGCCCATTGTCCTCAAGGGAACTCCACCGAAGTAAAATATCTCGGAATCATCTTTGATAAGAAACTATATTGGAACTTACACATCAAGTCCGCCACGGAGCGTGCCTCTAGAGCCATAAGGGCCTGTAGGTTTCTGTACGGAAGAACTTGGGGTCTTGATTCCGGAATGATACACTGGTATTATACTATGATGGTAAGATCCATTATCAAGTACGCGGCAAAGGTATTTGAACGAACTACGGCAAACAAGCTTCAGAAGCTTCAACGCATTGCCCGCCTCGGCATCACATGCTATGCTCGCTTGCCCAACAACAGCACTTGAGGCCATTATTGGGCTCTCACCCCTGCAATTCTTCATTATGAAGACGGCTGCTTGATGCGCCATTAAATTGCAGCTAGAATAAAGGTTTGGATCAGTTGAACATTGGGACACCTGAAAATACTTAACCTAATTCCAAACTTGGACATGTTCTCCTCCGTCCCGATTACTATGGTTAGGGAATACTGTTTCGGGAAATTGTTCGAGGTAGAATTACATGACATACAATGGACTCCAAAATAGTTAGGTGCTGTCACGATGCTCTGCATATCCTTGCCAAACAAAACAAGGTAAAACTTGGCCGAGGTCATTAGGGTATTGCAGACAAACTAGCTAGATCTGGTTCCGAATCTGTTCTCTGTGGACCAGAACCCTACTGCACAGTCAATTGGACTACTGCGCTAACGCTAATCAATGATTGGGAAAAACAACTTCGTCTTAAACACTGGCAACATGTCCCTGGTTTAAGGCAATCCAAACGATTAATCAAGCCTTACTCCTACAAGGAATTCCTCGGGCTCAGTAAGGGTAAAGCTATAGTGGGCTTCCTCACAGGTCATTGTGGCCTTAGATATCACCTCGACAAAATGAGCCATTGTCCGGAAACAGAATATTCTGTCTGGAGAATGTCGAATCCTCTGAACACATTTTCTATGACTGCCAGGCTTATCATTGGCTACGAAAACGTGTCTTCAAACTCGTACACCATAGCAGATATAGTGCACTATGCTACCAAGGACTTTTTGACCGTCACGAGTATTTTCATTTCTTTTTTTTTTTTTTTTTTTTTTGGAAAAAGAGCCTTACACCTATGCTAAATTTTGGAATGTTTCCACAAGGTATATCTTGATGTAATTCCGGCTAAAAGACGAATTTGGAACTCTCCTATATAAAGGGTGATTTTTTAAGAGGTTTCGAACTTTTTTTAAAAAAAAATCGAAAAAATGAATGAAATATTTATTTGAATCGATAGTTTGAACCTTGCAATTTAATGTTTAAAGATAATTTCATGCAAATGTTGACCGCGGCTGCGTCTCAGGTAG
Source organism: Cheilosia grossa (assembly GCA_963082955.1). Classification (NCBI taxonomy): domain Eukaryota; kingdom Metazoa; phylum Arthropoda; class Insecta; order Diptera; family Syrphidae; genus Cheilosia; species Cheilosia grossa. Next base: position 38,589,996 of record OY720147.1, on the reverse strand, counting down.
CCCATCCGCTGAGTCCAATTTTGGCATACTCTTTCACACATATCGGCCGGTATCTCACGAATGAATGCATGGATGTTGGCTTCCAGTGCGTCAATCGAAGCGGGCTTGTCCCTATACACATTAGCCTTGGCATACCCCCACAAAAAATAATCGAATGGTGTCAAATCGCACGATCTAGGCGGCCAATTGACCGGCCCGAAACGTGAAATTAACTGTTCACCAAACTCGCCTCGCAATTGCGCCATTGTTTCGCGTGCTGTGTGGCATGTGGCACCGTCTTGTTGAAACCACATATCATGCAAGTCAAGAACTTCCATTTCGGGCAAAAAAAAGTTTGTTATCATCGCTCGGTAGCGTTCACCATTGACAGTAACGCTGCGATTCGCATCATCTTTGAAGAAATATGGCCCAATAATGCCGCCGGCCCATAAACCGCACCAAACAGTGGCTTTTTCGGGATGCATTGGTAGCTGTTGCAATGCTTCTGGCTGATCTTCACTCCAAATGCGGCAATTTTGCTTATTTACGTACCCATTCAACCAAAAATGAGCCTCACCGCTGAACACAATTTTTCGATAAAAAAGCGGATCCTCGGCCAGCTTTCCAAGAGCCCATTCACCAAAAATTCGGCGTTGTGGTAGGTCGGCTGGCTTTAGTTCTTGCACCAGCTGTATCTTAAAAGGCTTTACGCCCAAATCCTTCCGCAAAATTTTCCACGTAGTGCTGTAACAAAGGCCTAACTGCTGGGAACGGCGCCGAATCGACATTTCGCGGTCTTCTGTCACACTAGCTGATACGGCCGCAATATTTTCTTCACTACGCACAGTACGTAAATGTGTTGGTGGTTTAATGTCCAACAAAGTAAATTTGGTGCGAAATTTGGTCACAATCTTCCGAATAGACTGCTCAGAAGGTCGAGAATGCCGATCATAAAATGGAAGCAGCGCGCGATGAACATTTCGAACCGAGCACGAATTTTGATAGTAAAATTCAATAATTTGCAAGCGTTGTTCATTTGTAAGACGATCCATGGTTAAATTGCAAACCAAACTGAAGCTGTTTGACAGTGACACAAGGTACTAAACACACGTCAGCTGTCAAAACCAGTGTTGCCAAAACCAAACCAGCTAAAAAATCACCCTTTACATATAGAACAAAAATTATAAAACAACTTCTCTCATTTCAAAATTATAGTAGATTGATAAACAAACAGCTTATGAAAAGGCCGATACATTGGTCAAAAGTGGTTCGAAAAACCCTTTTTAGAAGGAACTGAACCTTACCGCAGTAAGTTCTTAGAAATCGGCATAAATTTCATTTTTAAAAGTTTGAAACACTAGGTTTTCCTGGGAAAATATACCAGGTCCTAAGGCGGGTGCAAAATTGTATGAACCGTGAAAAGAAATTCGTAAATTTAGATAGGAATGAATAGTTTAAAAAACTTAGCAGGATACGTTTCAGGGTGAAACTGTTGCAACAAGGAAAAACAGCTAAAGTCTAATTTAATAATTTTTTAGGAGACCATATTAAAGTTTCGCTAAAAAGATTAAAATTACAAATGATGGTTCTAGACTATCGATTAAAAGTCGTCATTGTAGCTGCAATTTTGAAGAGAAGGGGCTAGAAAAAATGTATCTTGAAGATTTGGGCATGCTGAATGTAATGGTATCAAAATCTCAAATGCGTCTAAACTCGACTTAAGCTGTTTTTCCTTGATATCTGAATACAAACCCCTCTATGGTTTTTACAAATTATTTTCTGCACCGGTAGCATCAAATGGCTACAGAGAACCAACTAACTTAAATATTTGCTTATCTTCTGGTGCAATAGGTCGACGTAGTTTTTTGTCTGGCAAATCAGAAGTTAGACAAAAAAAGTCGAATATAATATCAAACAATCAAATAAAATATTTCAAGTTTTTAACACACATCGTTATAACTTAAGCATTAGCATAACCGAGGACACAACAACGCTACTAGCTTCCAATTACTGTTGGGCAATAATTATAGTTGAAGATCATGGAACTGCTGGTGAGAACGAGTTCCAAATCATTTTTTTTTTACAATTTTACATATAATTATTACGGAATGATGTTTGATCTTAAAAAAATGTAGTAAACGGGTTCAAAACGGAACGAAAAGTGGGGGTGGGGCAGGCTGACCAAACCATAAACTCTGGAAATTAGCCTATGCATGCAAGGGAAATTCTTTTGAAAAAGTGGGAGGTTTTAAGCAGAGACAACACTGACCCCCTAATTTCGGCCGATTTTCGGTTACTTTACGATTTGGTGCGCAAGTATTGTTGCCAACTGGTTTCAACACTAAACTAAGTATTAAATAGACCTCCAGCTCCCGCGAACCTACCCGATTACCCCCGCAAATTTTGAAAAGAAAATTCTCTCTTAAATTTTGTATGCGTGAATACGTGTGAAGCAGCAAAAAAAAAATAATTCTAAATGGGGTATAATCAAATAATGACACTGAGCAGTCATACAACATCGTGGTATTTCTACCATTTTGTAGAAATGTTGATGCCCGAAAAACCTTCCGTGCAAAACAAAAATAAAGCATCAAAAATGTGGAAATGTCCATTAAAAAAAGGGATTTAACTTTTAGAAAAAATTTCTAGTACGAAGAAATAATCACCGGTTTACAAACTGCGATTTTTATACTGAAGGTTAATTTAATGAATTTCTATCCGAATAATACTAATTGTACTTAAATTTTTTCATAAACAAATCGAGGGGATTTGAGTTAAGTGAAAAGGAAAAAATTAAGAGACAGTGCTAAGCACAGAGACTGACAGTAGGGTATTTGGTAAGTTTCTATCAGCTGATGGATGCGTTCCAATGGTCTAAATTTTTTGTTTTATTTCACCACGAAAACATTTATTTTACAAAATGGTTAATAACTTATGTAATCAACGGATCAATAAAGGAATAAACTAAGAAATATTCATCCGTAGGATTAAAATAATACATTTTTGTACCTACAGTAATTCTTTTCTTTTCGTTCGTTGTTTTTGGCGAAAAATCTTTTCGCCGGCGAATGTCGACAGAAAAAAGGCAACGAATTCAAATTGAAGAATCGATAAGGAATATTAAAATGTAAAGTTCGTTGGGGTTCAGGTCGGCGATATGAACATTTCTAAGTGGGTAACAGTTTTGAGTTAAAATCTTTTCATGAACTTTCCAGAAAACAAAAAGGCAACAAAACAAAACAAAATTATTACAAAATTTCAACAATTTAATAAACAAACGAATTTCAAACTAGCGTAGTTAATGAAAACAATTGAGTCAGCCGAGAACAGCCATGAATAATGTTTATTTAGAAAATAACATTCTTGTCATATCCATTGAATTCAGCTTGTTGGTTTTTATACTATTCTGCTGCAGATTTCATTTCGAAGTGTTACCTTTCAAAACTATATACTACAACCTTCATAGCACTTAGCAATTAATGGGTTATGACCAATCTAAAACGAAAAAAGGACTATGGCTGACAAAAAAAAATTCTTTTTAAAATTACTTTTGTTTCTATATTTTCATTGCTATTTAATAACAATAATGTCTTATAGATACAAACAACGGGAATTAAATTATTCTCTTTAAGCTGTACGAGATAGAACTGAAACTAAAATATATAGCTATCAGTAAAATTCCAAATAATTATTTGTAGATACTGATTTTATTTTGTTTTTGCAGATGATCCCTATAGTTCATCCATTTCCATTGTTTATAACCACAATGTAAAAATCCTGTACTGTATGCATTATCTAGGTAAAATAAAATAAAACCTTGTAATATTCGTTTTAATGAAATATAAATTGTTACTAAATTCACCACACCAACGGCCAATTATTTGAATTATTTGATTTTTTTCCAATGTCACCACAGAATGAGTTGTCAGTCATCTGTCAGGTTGCTATGTGCAAATGTATGCGTGCGTCTAATGTACTTTAACATGGCACACATACTTTCGCACATAGAAACACGGAAAACAGTTTATAGGCAAACTCTCTGAAGTTGGAAGAGCTGACGGTCTATTTAATAATTAGTTTATGGTTTAAACAGTCATGCAGAATGATGACGAGTCCACCAGATTATTTTTGGGGTTCGTTTAATCTACGAAGGGAATCACAATGTTCCTTAGGGCCTCCGAGTGGAAAATTTGCGCTAGCGCACCATACACCCTTCCCTTCCCTTCCCTAACCTAACCTCACCTAACCTACATAGAAATTCGTATTGACAAATGTCACGTAACCTCAAAAATTCCGCCTTACCAAAACACTTGCAAATAATATGAGCAATTCCGCTGTCGCCAAAGTTGCTGCCAGCGTTCATGGAATTTGACCCCTTAAATTTGAAATTATTTGTTACGTGTGGATGATATTTTTTTAGGAACTAGTGTACTTTTGCTTAAATATTATATTTATGAAAAATTAGCAATGTCGATTGGTTGAGGGCAAATGAAAACATTTTGAGGAGTTATTTAAGAACAATTTACTCATGAAATCGAAGTTAATGATATTCGAAAGCGGAAAATACACAACCATGTTTGTCCTTATATGTTTCCAGCATATCAAACATTTCATTTTTAATAACCAAACAAATTATATTATTCGCCTTTTAAACAATTTTAATAACTAACCAATTGCATTCAGTAATTTTAAAAATCTGTTCCCGAACTCTATCACATTTCCCCACGGTTGGTAACGGTTGGCAGCATTTATTTAATATTTTTTGTATGTGTTTGCATGTCACACGGATTCTAAAATGACATTACGCCGATAGGAAAACAAAATGGCGAATTTGAAAAAAAAATAATAATAATAATGGGCCAGCGGCAAGAGGATTACGAGCCTTTACGGGGGTCTCAGTATGGTTTGTCTCTGGTTTTACGTATATACTATGGAAGGATGAAAAATATGTACTGTAGTAGAAATAATTATCAAACGGAAGTTTATAGAATCCTTCATTCAATGTAGGTAAAGTCGTTTTCGTCACAGTTTTCAGTGCCCGCATTAAATTGTTCAACTGAGTACTCAATAAATCTCTTGTTTCCGGTACCGATTCTAAATCATCAGTCACAAGACTCATACGGATAAAGGTGATATGTCGAATTGTATTCGACAAAAAAATTATAGGACTCCCACCTACCTATTCCTACCGGCACGGATTACACATCTTCGGTTCTTTACTAAAGTAAGTAACATTCGGATTTCAGAACAGGACAAGGAAACAGGAAGCAGAAAAATACATTGACTCTGGAATACCTTTATTCTTGTTTTGCCTGTAAAATTCATATAATTATGTGGCGTAGGTATTCGAAAGTAGGCGAATGTAGAAACTAAACAATCGAAAACCTATAACCAGAACCGAAAAGCTTCGGAGTTACTCACACAGATTTAGATAGAATAGGCAAGTGACAATAATGGGAAAGGAGAAAACTCGCCAGTGACTAATGAAAGCGGATGATATAACTTGCGACGAACCGAAACGTTTGGTACAAAGCTTGTGAATGAGGTTATGACCTCTCGAATTAGAGACAACCATTAAAACAACAAAGAGCACACGGCACTCCACAATTGGAACAATACGATGTCTATGTAGGAAGCAGGCAAGAATGGAAAGCAAATGGTATTGCTAATTTCGTCCTTCCGTATATTTTGCAGCAGAAGCTGCATATCACAAATGTGTATATTTAATCCAACCACTGAATTTATAATGAAATAAATAAATCGTACACGTGTATTTACATAAAACTCAACTAGTCAATTAGGAAATACGTACATCTGTACAAACGAAATAGTACGAACACTCATCAAAAAGAGTCATTCAAACCAACAACACCAACAACACCAACAGAACCCAACACAACACAACCCAAATCATATGCCAAAGGAGAGTGAAAATTGAAACCAATTTAGCATTTTGGATTTTCTCCATTTTCACTAATAATTAAACTTTTCCACTTTTCCACATTGGATTTCCGAAAGAGAGAGGAAAAATTGTACTTGGCTGAATTGTGGAGGGGGGAACGGTAACGGTGGTAGCATCAGGAATGGCATAAATGTTATGCAGAACTTTCCTTTTGCGTTTTATTTTCATCATCGTCGTTGTCGTTGTCGTCATCATCAGCTCGAGTATGGCATCAACTTAAAGCATTTTCATTGCTATGATGGTACTCTCTCTCTCTCTGGTATTTTCGAACGGGGTAGAGGGGTAGAACATGGAATTAAGAAACTAAATTTCGTACTTTTTTACTCCATCTTCATGTAAATGGAAACACCAAAAAAAAAAGAAACGAACAGTGGTAGAAAATATGATGGATAGGTTTCTGTCACAGAGAAATGCGGGAAAATTGTATAGGAAAACGCATAACTACTTAAACTTTTAACAGAGAGAAACGGAACCTTGCGTGCAGCAGAGAGAGAGCGTGTTGCATACCCGTACTACGGTGCAATTCGTAATATCGTCAACGTCATTGCTGCAGTTAGTTTGGCCTACTGCATCGATGGCATTGAGCGATGCGGTGCTGAGGTTGAAACGCTACAGGTACGGCTAAAAGTTGTCTGCTGTTTATTTGTATTCTTAGATAATTTTCCTGATTTTAGTGTTTAATTTAGAGCGCATTATTCACTCCGTTTGAATATCAGGTTAAAGTGCTTTCAAGCCACGAAAATAGATCAAACTCAAACCACATCTTCAAAACGCGACAAGTGTAAACTGGCCTACAGAATATTTACATGGTTTCAACTCTTTCTTTCTTTAAAGTACTAACACTGTTTTTAATCTTTCGAAATAGCGCGGTTGAAACTTCGCTCAAATGTTCTTTTTTTTCATTACTCAAGCAGCGGTATTTGTGAAGAAGGAGAGAATGTACTGAAGCGTTTGATTTTATTTTCGGTTGTAGCTCTTTCGCTAAGTCGATGACACCTTTGTAGGTTTGTTAAGGTCGGCTGAGAGCAAATAAGGAAAATTTACATACAACCCACCGTTTATTCCCAACGTTTCGCAAATTTTCCCTCAATATATCTACTTGCATGAATTAAGAAATGCCACCGCGAAGCTATTACTTGTCAGTCCACAGAGGCACCGCAATTTCTTCTTTCATTCACACGTATTTAACGACAGGAAAGTTGAAAACTCTCGTAGGAGGATTTTCTTTCTAATATTCCGGGAAAATCGGATTGGTGCACCAAAGCTCACCTCAAACTTAACAGGATACGACCATGTCAACTATGTAATAGGACGAATTTATCGATGTCTTCGAAAGTTGTGGATAAGTGCAAGTTTTACACCCGCTACCACCAGGCGGAAACTGCTAATAAGCCTTATACTACTCTTAATTACATATGCTGAGGTCGATTCCTTATCCCAGCGCAAGCTTCAAGTTGCATTCAACGACACGGTACGATATATTCATGGACTACGCAGATATGATTATATCTCACAACAGGCACAAAGCCTTTTAGGCACAGCTCTTAAGCATTTTATTGACGCCAGAAATTGTATATTTTTACATACCAAAATAACAACTCAGACTATGTATTTATATGAAAAACTAAATTTTTCTCGTTCCCCCAGAACCCTAGCTTTGATTCCATCACGTTATCACTATCTTAATTCGTCCCGTTTATTGTTTATTTACGCCATCAAATTATGGAACTCTCTACCCACAAATATTAGAACCATCTCCAATGCCACTCGCTTTAGAGCGCAGTTTTTCTTTATTTTTCTCTCCTACTTTAACCTCTAATTTTCTATTTTTTCTTACAGTTACGTTGCTTTTTATTTAAATTTAACTTTAAGACTTGCACATTGTTTTATTGAATAACTTCTTATTGTCTTTACTGAATGTACTTTAAAGATCGTTTCCTTCGGCTCGAATCTTAACGTACTTTAAAAATTTATATAAAAATAAATTGAAATTAAAAAAAAAACAAAAAGCTGACCGACTATTTTATATAGTTTTGGTAAGGATGTCGCACCACGTGTTTTTCACTTTCCCCAATTTTAAGCTCTTCTAAGTTCGAAGGGTAAATCATCTTTTCAGGTAAAAAAATCCATTACTATCCCCCTAAACAGACCGCAAACCGTTGTAAAAGATGACAGTACCTACATATTATTACCCTTTTTTATGGAAACACGCTCAAGTGTAGGTAATTGAAGTCGTGTTTACAGATTGCAACAATGTTAACCGTTTAAGTCAATATGAATTAATAATAATTAGTCTCGCCTGTGGTCGAACATCGATCATTATATTTTTTTTTATAAAAAAGCAATACTAAAAAACGCATCACAATTTTCAATATTTGTGTTTTTTTTTTTATAAACGAAAAAGCGACATCTAGACATCAAAAAAAAAAAAATAATGATTTACATTGTAATAGTTAACTATGAAAATTTAGAGCAAAAAAATGTGTGTCGACAAATGTACGTTTTCATAGCAACAGCATTGAAGCGAAAGTGGTTGGTCAACAACTCGCAGATATTCCATAAATATGCGATGGTCCTGAGTTAAAATTATACAATTGCTTGCTTTTAGGGTAGGTAAATTGCATCCCATTATGGGCACATAAGGCGCTCCATTGAAAATAGGTTCCAGTCTAAGATGAGATATTTTTGTTGAATGAGTTACTATAGTAACATGGCGGCGAAAACTTAACCGTATTCTAGGGAAAATTTATCTCCGAAAAAAATTGTTAACGTTGAGGCAAATGAATGTTCGGATAGAATTATTGCGATAAAAGTAAAATTTTGTAATTTTTCATAATTCCTGACAAAATTTATTAAACACAAAATAGTTGCTGCTGCGCGGTTCCGGCCGCCAATATTTTGTATGTGCCTATTAGGCACTAGGCACTAGGCTCTTGATTTTGCAAAACAGAACTCTCATCGCAACGTGTAGCGTATCAGAAATTCCAAGCCACTTTTTTATTGGAGGTTAAATTCCACTATACAGCCGATGTGTATCTTCTATCCAAGTTTCATAATAGAATCATCGGAAATACTATCTCTGAATTTATAAAAAAAGTGTGGGAGACTTGGTAGCACTACCTTTATCTGATTGAATTTGTACCGATACTGCTCATTGGCTCAGTGATATATGCATTGAGCGATCCGTCTCAGTTTCTAACCCGAACAAAAAAAACTATTGAACCTTACGGTTTTTTCCACTGCCACCTCCAAGAGTATAACTGTCCAGAGAAAGTTTCTTAGCTCAGGCCTACACAAAATATCGTGTGATTCGGTTATGTGATGTTATGCGGTGTTTTTTTTTAAATAACTTTAAAAAGATTGGCGAGTTTAATTTATGTTGTTGTCGGTGTTTGATGTTCGAAATGCGTCCAGTGCTCCAACAATCTACCAATTGGGCCAGCGTTTTCACCAACAACGGGCTATCTTTGAAATGATGTGCACATTGCTCGGACGCAAGCACGTATTGCTGAAAACTTCCACCAGGCGGCGATCTCAGCAGCTAAGTGATGTCTCTGCGGTCTTTGCAAAGAATTTCACAGAAATTGTGCCTTTGGCCATATAGGATTCAATTGGTACACGAAATAAAACCAAATGATCCACTAATATGCGTTCAACATAAATGTTCCGCGTTTTGAAAAATTGTTCCGAGGCAGCTTATTTATTCAAAACACATTATAAGCGATGAGGCTCATTTACACCTCAATGGTGGTGGGAATATCAAAAATCGCAGAATAGGGGGCAAATAATTGTTGAACATGCACCCCCTGTGCATCTAACAAAATGATGTGAAATAACCTTAGAAAGGATCATTGGACAATATTTTCTTTTTCGAAAACGATGAACAAATTGCGGTAAATGTGGATGTTATCAATACTGGGCAATGATTTAGGAAATAGTAAGCCCAATTCAGAAATGTGGTTCTAACAAAATGGAGCCGCAGCTCGTCCGTTCTCCTGAGGGGCATTTTTGGCGTTAGACTAATATAAAGTTTTTCAGGTCCGCCCGATTTAACGGCTGTAATAGGCCACGAACCATGCAACAGCTTGAGGTCAATATTCGAGAAAAAGTGAGGGAGCTGTAATCTGAAGGAACAAATACAAAGGCAGCAAACGCTTAACCACAACATATCCGCTTGATTTTTATTTTTTTTTTTGTTGGGAAGATTGTGCAGCTGTCTGTAATTTTTTTTTTTTTTTGTATAAGCCAGGTCAATGTATCGGTAGAAATTCAACCCTTGGGCGCATATTTTGTATAAATACGTGTGAATTGTGGAAGACCACAATAGAATTCTGTAAACTTTTCATTTGCTGTAATATTATTTAATCCTTATTAACACTTAAACTAAATCATTCAATAAATTCGGTTCAATAATTCTAAAAAAAAATATTCAATTACATACTCAGGCGACCCATTTAGTAAAACTAAAAAAAAAAAACTCGTCATAAAATAAAATACTCAGCCTTCCATATGAAGGATTTTAAAATGGAATTAAATATAGTGAAGATTTCCCCAATTAATTTAAGCTAGCGTTCTTTACATTTGCGCCACTTGAATGCCGTCATGCCTTACACTACACACTTTATCTCGCAAAAAAAAAGCTTGAGTACTTTTAAAATTGCCAAAAAGAGGTAATTCCAAATAATGGAGCATGACCCTCGATTACCTAAGTCAATTTTCGCCAATACTGTACACACTGTATATTTATGTATAAATATTTCTTCTAACTACGTACTAAACGAGTGGAGCGTTCGTGAAAGAAAAGTCACAGTCCTTGAGCAAATTACAAATGACTTGTTACTAAGTGTCCTTGATTTGTTTTGCATGCAACCGAAGACTATTTTCGTATAACTCTACCTACGTACACTAAAGGTTGGGGTTAGTTAAAGACGTCAGCGTAACATGAGCTAAAATTATAATGTGCATGGCTAGGATTGTTGGAATAACGCTATAAATGCTGTAAGCGGCCAGTATACACAGCCTTTGGTTTAATCTAAGACAAAAAGAAAATGTGATCGATATTGTCTGGATATCAATTTACAGTTTATAGCGGAATGGACTGTTTCGAATCACTTAAAAGAAAATAAAATCAGAAAAACTGGAAGTCCTTTAATTTTATAGCCTTAACGCATATTCGAAGATGAAGAATTAAATCATTAAATTTCATCATATCTTGCTCTGGGTAGGTTACGTGCATTACCGAATATTTGCGCACTACTCCTATCTGTATCAGTATTAATCGGTTGCCGCCGTTGAAGAGCTATAGGTTATTGGCAATTTTAGATAGATGTTTTTAAAAAAAAAAATATGTGCCGAGTGCCAAATGTTCTAAATGATTATATCCAGCTAATTTTAAAATGAACACTATTAGACATATGTGGGAAGGTAGGCGATATAAGACACTAGGTCACTGTTTCAACACGACCGGACTTATTTGCTCGGCGCAGTGGCTTAGTGGTTAGTGTGTTGGACTACTAAACGAACGCAAAATTACATCTTATGGTTTTTCCAATGCGCCACCTTTCTAGAGTTTTACAAAAATCCGAGAATAACTGTCATGAAAGAAATTTACGATTAGCCGTTTGGACTCGGCATGTATTTTTCAGATCCCGAAAATCAAAAACTCACACAAAACGAATGGTTGTCAGAAGCTAGGCCTAAAGGGTCCTTAAGGAACAATAATATATAAAATAGCGCAACTATATATTTATTAATTTTTTTAAACTTATTAACTAAAACGGTTAAAGCTTGTCGCATTGTCGAAATGAAATCGGAATCATTTGATTTATTCTCAAGTCAATATTGGTAAAATTAGTAAGCTGATAATTCCCAATTGGCTATACTGGTAGCAACTGTAGTTACAAATCTGAGAAGCGATATTAAATACTAAAGAAAATAATATCCACTTTTGGTTTTTCATCTGATATGGCAACTCTTAAAAACTCTTATCCTCGCGAAATATGTGAAATTATTACAGAAAAGTGGAAAGCTAGAAAACGTTGGCAACAGACAAGGGCGCCAAGCGACAAGACCACACTTAACAACTTACATAATAAGCTGAGAAAATCTGTAAGAGAATACAATAATGACTCTTTGAAAGCTTACCTCACAAGTCTTGCAAATGAAGCTAGTATCAACTACTCGCTCTGGAAGTCAACAAAGAAAATGAACATTCCGTCAGTAAAAACCAGAGAAGGCATCTGGGCGAAAAGCAGCCAAGAGAAAGCAAACACATTTGCTGAGTATCTTGAAGGCGTATTAAAACCTTATGAAGATAAAGGTGATCAAAGACTCGAAGTAAGGTGCGAAGAAGATAGACCTATTCGGTCAGTAACTGCTACAGAGCTTGCCAAATAAATTATAGAAAGCATAAATATAAAAAAGGCCCCAGGCTTTGATTTGATTACAGCAGAAATTTTGAAACAATTTCCATGAAAATGTTTAACAAAAACTAGCGCAGATTATGAATGCTGCATTTAAATTAAGATATGTGCCAAGCAAGTGGAAAGTCGCCGAGGTAATAATGATTCCAAAACCACCTAACGAAGTTACCTCTTCTACCAATGTTGTACAAGTTATGCGAAAAAGTGCTGGTAAAACGTCTACAAAAAATAATAGATGAAAAATCGCCTTTTCCAATTCACCAATTTGGATTTAGAAACAAGCACTCAAGTGCATAGAATCACCTATCGAAAAAGCATTTGAAGAGAAAAATGTGTGCTCTACAGTATTTCTTGATATAGCACAAGCTTTCGGTAAAGTCTGGCACAAAGGACTGATACACAAATTACAAAAGCAACTGCCGAAGAAGTATTCGTCTATTCTGGAGTCTTATATATCGGATCGATACTTCAGAATTAAGCAAGATACAGTGAGTACTCAATATTGAAAGAAATTAAAGCCGGTGTACCGCAAGGCAGTGTACTAGGTCCAGTTCTAAACCTTCTTTTCACTACCGATCTGGCTGAAAGTGAAGACACTACCATAGCTACTTTTGCATATGACACAGCTGTCCTTGCTGTGGGAGCAACTGTCGAAATAGCAACAAAACAGCTTCAAACAGCAATGAACAATATTTCAAAATGGACTAAGAAAAGGCAGATTAAATTAAATGACCTTAAGTCAGTCCATATTAATTTTACGTATAAAAACATACCACACATTCCAGTTTACACTTACAACAATGTAGTAGTATGTATTTCTTAACTATTTATCTGAAAACTGAGCATTAGATATCGTTCGGAATGAAAGCATTACTTCGTTTTTGACGTTTTAAGGACAATTGAAAATTCGAGATACAAGCAGTTTTAAAATTTTTTTCAGTGATTCGAATTTAAGGTTTGAAAACATTAATTCTACTCTTAGTATTCATTTTGGTCAAAATTGTTTGTTCTTATCGTTTTCCGGTTAACTTAAGAAAACAAAATTTAAAAAAAAAAAAAAATACTTTGTTCAAAAGTGCAACTGGGTTTGTTATTGGGTTAGAAATGACCATATTACCTCAGAAATGTTTGTTGCTATCGTATGGACCGTTTTCGAGATATGTCCAAATTTCAAAAGTACCGTTATTAGATTTTTTTAGCGAAAACTAAGTAAGCAGTCATGTTAACCTCACCTACTTAAGCTCAAGTATCAATTTCGGTTGAAATCGTTAGAGCCGTTTTCGAACATATCAAACAGGTACAACAATTTTTAGATGGGAAGTACCTACCATTAATATTGAGTTTACCTTGCAAACAAAAAAACGGACCCCGAACTGTAAGCTCCTAAACTCCAAATCCGAAGTTTGAACAAAATCTGGGCAGCGGTTAAGGCTTCGGCACAAACGGCCAGGAGGACAGAATTTTGCAACCCCACTTTTTTGAGTCAGAACTGATTAACATCTCGAATTCAATATTTTGTACGAACACAATATCTTTCTCTTAATACGTAAACAAAAAAACATACAAATATATTTATCCAAAAATACATTTAAAGCAGGATTATAACGGCTTCTTTCTTAATTCCCTGAAAGTAGCATATCTCCACAAAAGAACTTTCCATTCAGCAAAAGTTCAAACTCAAATTCGTTGGCCCATTAATGGTGATTCGATACTATAATCCTTCCAAATCGATTTTATTTTGTTTGTAACAATATTCCATTAAAATGTGGTGTAAATCCATTCCGCACATTTGAACCGGAATATTTTTACTGTGACCACTCGCAATGGTTCATTTGTGGGTGTTAATGTCGGCTTTTCATAACAGCAATAATACACAGAAAATATTACAGATATAGAATACCCTGGAAATGGAAAGAGATGCGAGTTTGGCTTTCGCGCATGAATCTCTTTCATTGATCCTTCTAAAGAGATATATGTTGTTTTTTTGTGGCTTAATAGTTTGTAGGATTCGTGTTTATTGAATGTAAAGGATTGGAGAATTTTTCAATTCGATATTGTTCTGCATCAGAGGGTGGGGTTTTAGCGTAACTGATGAGATACAGAAAGGAATAGCCAGAAAGTCGAGGGAGCACCTTAAAGATTGATTCCATTACTTCTTACACTTATTATTTTTACACACAAGTAGATACTAGGTCACAATAGATTTATTTAACACTATAACTGATTTGTGTAACGCGATAGATAAATCAAACTAATGATAATTTCAAATTTGTAATGACAAATGACATTCGAACTACAGTCGAACACGGATATAAGAAACACTCATAAAGGGTGATTTTTTAAGAGGTTTAGAACTTTTTTTTAAAAAAAAAACACAAAAAATTCGAAAAAATGAATGAAATATTTATTTGAATCGATAGTTTGAACCTTGCAATTTAATGTTTAAAGATAATTTCATGCAAATGTTGACCGCGGCTGCGTCTCAGGTAGCCCATCCGCTGAGTCCAATTTTGGCATACTCTTTCACACATATCGGCCGGTATCTCACGAATGAATGCATGGATGTTGGCTTCCAGTGCGTCAATCGAAGCGGGCTTGTCCCTATACACATTAGCCTTGGCATACCCCCACAAAAAATAATCTAATGGTGTCAAATCGCACGATCTAGGCGGCCAATTGACCGGCCCGAAACGTGAAATTAACTGTTCACCAAACTCGCCTCGCAATTGCGCCATTGTTTCGCGTGCTGTGTGGCATGTGGCACCGTCTTGTTGAAAACACATATCATGCAAGTCAAGAACTTCCATTTCGGGCAAAAAAAAGTTTGTTATCATCGCTCGGTAGCGTTCACCATTGACAGAAACGCTGCGATTCGCATCATCTTTGAAGAAATATGGCCCAATAATGCCGCCGGCCCATAAACCGCACCAAACAGTGGCTTTTTCGGAATGCATTGGTAGCTGTTGCAATGCTTCTGGCTGATCTTCACTCCAAATGCGGCAATTTTGCTTATTTACGTACCCATTCAACCAAAAATGAGCCTCATCGCTGAACACAATTTTTCGATAAAAAAGCAGCGATGAACATTTCGAACCGAGCACGAATTTTGATAGTAAAATTCAATAATTTGCAAGCGTTGTTCATTTGTAAGACGATCCATGGTTAAATTGCAAACCAAACTGAAGCTGTTTGCCAGTGACACAAGGTACTAAACACACGTCAGCTGTCAAAACCAGTGTTGCCAAAACCAAACCAGCTAAAAAATCACCCTTTATAAGAACACTCGCTTTTAAGAAACGCTTGTGAAAAGACGGTGATTTTTTTTGCTATATGCACATATAAAAATGTTTTCATGTAAGAAACTCGCTTAAAAGAAACACTCGGATATAAGAAACGTATTTTTATTCACACAATTTGTTATTATTTTGAAATCATTACACATAAAGGGTCCGCCATCTAACTTTTTTTTTTTCAACTAGTGCTTATTTCGCGAGTGTTAACACTTAGCTCATGTCTGATTCGACAGATAATTAGTTTTAACCTTCCGCTGAACGAATATGGTTGTGTATACGCTTGAACAACGCTGGGAAATATTGGGACATTACTTTGAAAATCATGGTAATGTTGCAGAATGTGTGCGAAAATTGCGTACGGAAAAATCATCTTTTCAGATGAAGCTCATTTTCATCTTGGCGGGTATGTAAACAAGCAAAATTGTCGCATTTGGGGCACAGAAAACCCGCACGCATACATTGAAAAGCCGATATACCCAAAACGTTTTTTTTTTTTTGTCACTGTTTGGTGCGGAATTTGGTCCAGAGGCATAATTGGGCCATTTTTCTTCGAATATGAGCAAGGAGTGGCCGTTACTGTCAATGGCGATCGTTATCGGGCCATGTTGAACGAATTTTTGTTCACAAAAATTGAAGAGGAGGATATTGGCAACATTTGGTTTCAACAGGACGGCGCTACGTGCCACACAGCCGAAGCTACACTCGATGTTTTGCGCCCTGTTTTTGAAGATCGCATTATCAGCCGCAGAGCTGATGTCGTTTGGCCACCTCGGAGCTGCGATTTGACACCGTTGGACTATTATTTGTGGGGTGCCGTAAAAGATAAGTGTTACGCTGACAAACCAGAGACAATTGACGCTTTAAAGGACAATATTCGTGAAGCCATTGGTGAAATACAGCTGCACACAATCGACAATGTGCTTAAAAATTGGACCGATCGTGTAGGCTACTGCATGGCCAGCCGAGGCAGCCATTTGAATGAAATTATTTTCCATTATTAACCGGAAGGATTGTACTTTCAAATAAAAAAAATAGATTTGAGAAAATATTCATTAGTTTTTTTTATAGCATTTTCCTTTGTTGAGCTGGATATCGGTTTAAATGCAAAAACAGCTCAACTATGCATGCAAACGATTTACGGTATGATGCGAACACACCTTTCAATGACAATAATCTTATAAACGTTCTTTACATATAAGACACAAATTTAGTTGATTTTTTATATTTTTTATATTATAATCTTTTTCAGCGAAGATAAATCGTCTTACATTCAAGTACCCGAGGGGAAAAACTCCAGAATTTCAACATGGAAAAAGGTGAATTTAACAATTTTACAACAGACAACGATAGGTGCAAAGAGGAAACGAAATGAAGAAAGCTAACTACACACGCCTTGGACATATATGGTCAAGGATCTACGAACATTAACTTCTGGAAAAAAAAAAAAACAGCGTAATCCAGATAACTTCCAAATCAAAGACAGACTCTGGCTATTTGAACAGATCTTAGAATTTAAGGTTATGTGCTGTCTACAGCACTTGACGAATATTTCATTATTTATCCGTTTATCTTTGCTGGGTACCTACAGGTTCTGCAGTGGTAAGTCTAGTACACAACTACTGAGCGAAGCTTGCAAGATTAAAACTTCCAAGTCTAACTTTTGCGAACATCTGGAAAACATCCAGTAGCATAATTTGTCTGCGAAAGTTAATCAAGTCGTTTGTGCTAGTTCGGCACAAAAGTGTCCCCCACACACGATCTGGTGTGAGAAGCTTAGCCTACTGTCCTTTGCGGAATTTTTTCGAAACATTTTAATTTTTTTTTACCTCAATCTCCGCAATATTAGGTGGCTTCTAGCAGAATAAGAACTATAGAAAATCAACCTGGGTTATGTATCACAATAAGACTAAGGTCACAAGACTAAGGGCTCTGTTGACTTTATCAACAAGACGTGATGAAGTCAACAGAGCACCGATTACGGAATACCTAACGAAGAACTCGTCCTTGAACACTTAAAACTATTTTCTTGCCAGTATTTTTAATGGATATGAATAGAAATAGTATTGATTAATTTAAAAAACAAAAGCAAAAAAATATTGCGCTTTATTAAATTAACAAAAACGAAAAAGAAGACACTGAAAAAAATTATCCAAATATGGACTACTAATGATCTCTATATGGAATATATGTTTGCAGAAATTGTAAATTTAAGGACGTACTCCACAAGTTGGGGTTCCTCGACTGGACTTTGAACGGTTTTTCTGCCAAGTGGTGCATTGAGACCTTTATTAGAAGGCGAACTGAGAAGTCTGAAGAGTATAGTCCAAGGAATATTGAAAAGTGTTGCTGCATTCTTGATGCCCATTTCATTTGACTTGCCGGCTGCGATAGCTTTCACCATGTTCGGTTCGTCGCAGAATTTACGCCTTTTCTGATTTGGCGTCATCTCAAAATTCTAAAATTACCTACGTAAAAACAAAATGTTTGGTCCAAATTAGGAACACACTGATAATCCACATGAGGAACAAGGTAGGATCAAATAAAGTAAAAATTACCCTCACTATTTAACTTAGCTAAGTAAAATGTTCACAGTATTTAAAAAGGTTGATGTTTTTTTCTTATATACTGCGTAAAGAAATTATTGGATAAAGTTATATTGAACTTGAAATATAGGGAAAACAAACTTAACCAATAAATTCATTTTTACGACTACTCACGTCCGCATTGATCGCCATGCACAAGGGTACTGACATTTCGCATTAAAGAAAAGCTTTTCGTGAAACTTGTGGACACATACGTTACGTTCGTTCTGAGATATTGCACTATTCCATATTAGGAGCGTATTCCATAATCGGTACACTTCCTCTACGTTTAGATCTGAACTTGAAACTACGTGATAACATTACAGAAAATAACTGGTGCTTCTAGTATTTGCTACGTTGTGCAATATGCCCAAAATTCTGCGCGACAGGATTGAGTCGTCAAAAATCCAAGGTTGCAATCATCGATGACAGAAGTACAAAATTTGAACCGAAAAGTCTTTGATTTCAATGCGGAGGGGCAACACAGCAGAGAAACACCTTACCCTAGGTTGAGCGGGTAAGTCAAAGGGAACCTTGAACAATTTAGAGGGCGCAACTGCAAGCAATTCACCAAAGACCGCATAAACTGGACACATCCATGTCCATTTCGGGCTCTAACGCAATCAGAACTAGTTAAGAAAATAAATTAGAACATAGCTCCCAAATATTCAGCGCCAAGCATTCACTGAACTAGCTTGACAGCCTTAAGAGACGAAGGATTTCGACCTATAAGAGACACTTAACACTAACACCAAATCTACAATAGCTGGTTCAAAGGTGACTAGATACTGCAGAGGTTCTTAAAAACTTTAAAACATATAGTTCTCGAAATCGCATATATGAGTGCCCTCCAGGAAAACATTCACCCGATGCACATTACCTTTCAGTGCACTTGAGACTTGACAACGGCGAAGGCGACGCCGACGCTTTTGAAAAACGAGTTGTGCTACCTATGAAAAGACAATTCACACTTTTTGGGCGAGATATTTCTAAAAGACTATGACAAATGAAACCGCAGAACTAATATCTTTCTGAAAACTGTTTATGCGTTATAGATTTGGCTTTCCCCAAGGGAAGTATGTTTAAAAAAATACAGTTGTTTTCAATATTTATGTGTTTTAACGAAAGCAACCTACTTACAAACCAGCAGCAGCTGGTAGCCTTGAATTTGACGGGGCTGGTGGCTGGATAAAGGCAAATATTCAGACAGACTAATGTACCCCCAGTATCTACCGAATTCTTATCCCACCTTACAGAGCATCTCCAAAACAAAAAGTCCCACACCAGTCGACAAGCAAATCAATAGGGGTGGCAAAACAAATTGTGAAAATTAATTCCAATCAGAGGGTTGTTCAACTTAATTAATTGAAAAGCTTTTAAGTCGTGAATGCACTAAATCATATCATGTTATGCGTCACGTTGATGATGCTCGAGACAGGTTGTTAATGACTTTGATTGATAGAAGGTGTGGACAACAATTATTGTTGGATGGCTGTCAATTTTTAGGAAAGGAAATTATGCATCATGTTCAATCAGAACTTGTGTGGAACTCCAAAGGTCTCTCGACTTTTAAAATATTTAAGATAAAAAGTTTTCACTTACCACATGTACACTGCTCTGCAAGTTGCCGGCTAGCAAATTCTCCGTTGGCTTCTTCTCCGTGGTCTTCTTGGCCGCCCTCTTGGCCTTGCTCTCGAGGAATCGCTTCTGCAGCGTTGTGGTCTCGTGGTTCTGCTGTTCGCACACATTGTTGAATGCCTGCTCGAAGCGCGGTACACAATCTGTTTGTCGTCGTCGATAGTTCTCCATGCGCCGTCGCAATCGTTCCACCACCGCCTGATTCTTTGGTGGCATAATGTCACTGTTTGCAACACTGGCGTTGACATTTTGATTTGGATTGTACGGAGCCGCCTGCTGCTGCTGCTGTGGATTCTGCTGCTGTTGCACGTGGTGATTTTGTTGTTGCTGTACATTGTGAAGCTGCTGAGATTGCTGTTGCTGGTGTTGCTGCTGCTGATGGTGTTGTGTTTGTTGCTGATGTTGCGCATGCAGTTGTTGCTGCTGCTGCAAATGAACAAGACTCTGTTGTTGTTGCTGTTGATGCAAGTGCTGCTGGTGGTGTTGGAGATGTTGCTGCTGTTGCAGCTGGAGATTAAGCTGTTGGTGTTGATGTTGCTGCTGCTGTTGTTGGGCGGCTGCCTGATTGGCGCTCTGAAATACTGGAAGACCTCCTGCATCCATAAATACTTTTTATTTTGTCTGGATTTACTTGTATGGTGAGACGCTTATACGTAAAGCGCCGTCCAGAACAAGTAATCGTAGAAGAATTCTGTTGCAATGGAATATTTAATGCCAGCGTATGATCATTAGTTGGAAGTTTTTTGCTGTCTGGTTGCACATAGATTTTGTCTTGGTTAGTGGCTGTACACAATACCGTCGTTAAAACGTTGTCTTAAGTTTAAATTTCAGTCTTTAGTTGGCTTAGAACATTTTGCATTTTGTTTTCGATTTTAGAATTTTGTTTTTTGACGTTTTGCGAGACATTAAATGTGTGTTATTATGACGCTGTAGGATTTTTTGCACATACATCTTGGTTAAAATTCACCCGTAGACAGAAAGCAGGTGATGCCGAATTTACAGACATATCTGCAAAAATTAAACAAAAGAAGAAATTAGATAAAATGTTAAAAATAAAAGTAATAAGATTGAAAAACGCCAAATTGAGTTTTATAGGCGGACTGCTATTTTTTTTTTATTTTAAAAAACTCACAACAGAATGAAAATAAATCTTTACACATTCGGCCTTCCCAACAACAAACGAATAAATTGTGTACCAATAATCAAGTTATCTCTGACTTTAAGGTAATCGAAATTGTAACTTACGATCCGCAGAAAGTCGAGTCTAACTCGTAATTTAAGTTTTAACGTCAATTTGAAGAAAAGTCAATTGGCCGTTTTGAATTAAATTAGGTAAGTTGAACTGTTATTTAAATATGCTATAAATGTCGTATCTCAAAATGTAAAGCTTTTCTTTGTTTCTCTTGTGCAGCAAATCAGACATTACATTAACAGTTTTCTTCAATGTTGTTTCTCACTCCATTTGATGTTTAGAATATTTTCAGGTCTGTCTGCGCAATGGAATTATTAAACAATGGACAGCAAATTAATAAATTAAAATTGTTCAAACAGTCATATTTTTCTTTTATACATTTTTCTTTTTCGAGAAAATGCTATGCTTTGTTAACCACATGAATATCCGGAAAAATATCCTCACCGCTGGTCAACGTTATTGAAAACGTTAATAATTAGAAGATACTCAAAATACAACCAATGCCGATTTCAGCAAAAAAATTATATCGCATTTGAGTTATACTGTAATAATTTGCGACAAAGTCAGATGTAGTTAAAGTTCCGATTAATTTGATTGTTGGTAGGTACCTACAAATTAAAAGTCGAAACTATAGTAAGTTTCTAAATTAGGTAGACTCGAGTTTACGGATTGAAGGCCCATTATTTAGATATGTTTATTGTTTATAAATCAACAATGATTTCGGTAGAGTAAGCACAACAAAAGTATATTAAATTACAGTAGATATTTACATTTCGTCGATATTGATAAATCGGTCTTCAGAATATGTATACGTAGTGCGTAGATAGGTAGATAAAGCAATTGTAAATGCTGCACCAGATGCCAGTTAATTGATGCAATTTACTAATAAAGGAATGTAAATGCAAAGGAACTGATGTCACCCTGTCACAGAGCAAGCGTTTGGTCATTCAAAATAATAGCCGGTATGACCACACGTTTGGATTGTTATATAATTCGCTTGGAAATAAATTGGCAGCGTAAATTGAAATGAGAGTGGGAGTGGAGCGAATTCAGCGGGGTGGTACTTTCGAAAGTTCTTTGGGGTAAAACTTCTGTTTTTCGGAACGAATTTCCAGGAGTTCAGAATCATATTAATACGTGAACATCAAAAGTTTCCTTTTTGAAGTATTTATTATGAAATGAGTAGAATGAAACTTATACCATTCAAAAGGTACTGGGTATATGTCGCCATTAAGACTGGTAAAATGAAGTTAAGAAGGATTCCCGATACAAAATGCTTCTCAGTTAATTGAACCCATTTTGGTGACGATAAATTCGTCGCCCCAATATTGCCATAGTAACCTATTGAAATGTACATCATCTAAGATTAGAAGCTATTTTCTAAGGAACTCAATTTACCTACCCCTAAAAGTAAGCAAATAGTTTCAATTCAGGGGCGAGGTGTTTTAATGATTTTACTATTTACGAACATTTTTCAATATGCTCTTAATTTTCATAGTGACGTATTAAAAGGAGCATATTTTTTCGATATCTAGATGTCGCTTTGTCGCTTATAAAAAAAAAAAAAATAAAAAATAACTATCGAAAGTTGTGATACATCTTTTAGTATTACATCCTTATAAAAGGTAGGGGTCGATTTTCGACCACAAGCGAAACTAGTAATCAATAAATAGTTGACAAAATAGATTCATAAAGACCAAGCTTCGGTCCTGTCTTTGTCAAAAAAAAAAAAAAAAATCTGTAGGACCTACAAGGCTATGCCATTTCAAAATGGCTCAAGTGCGAACAAAAGTTTTTTCATTGTTTTTTTACTTTAAAAATTCATTTTTTTATTTTTCTTTCTTTAAGCTTACACACTAGACAAAAACGATTAAATCTAATTTAAAACTAACATTTATCTTATTCTAGCTTACTGGCTCCAAGCGAGCGCTCTAAACTTATCAATATCCTTAAAATTATTGCCTTTCGGCCTTTCATTGTTTTTACAATTGAATGCTCGAAAGATGTGGGCCGGCGAAAAAAAAAAACTGATGGTGTAAAGAGTAATTTGTATCTTTAAGGGGCTGAATTTGGAACCCTCTCTCTCAGTATTCGTAATACCTACTCTTTATTTTTATTTCTGTAGTACAGATTTATTTTGTGGTTCTTGTATTCAGCTAATCTTAACAAATAATGAGTGAAAGGGAAGAGATTTTCCTTAAGCACATGATGGGACTTTTTGTTTATTAAACTGTAAGCAACAAGTTGAATTTTACTATGCAAACGATTTTAGACACCCAAGTATTGAAATAATAGTAAAACTTATGAAAGCATATTTGACTGTAGGCGTCAAACTTTTCAAACAATCGTTTAAAACTGAGTCCGACTGACAATTTATGGCGTAGTTCGAAATAGCTTCTATTGCAACCAAGTGTTCGGTAACAAAGGTATTGTTTTCTTAAAAACATCACTATAATGAAAACTGGGCATTTTTCAAATAAAAAATTAACTGTTAGAGAGGGCCCCTTAAGTTCATGTTACATCTCACTGCCTCCATTAAATAATTCTAGTTGTCGAAGGAGGTTTTTTTTAAATTTATCCAAGTCTTTTTAAGGTTCCGTACCCAGAGGGAAAAAACGGAACCTTATTAGTTTCGCTTTTGTCCGTATGTCCGACCAATTTAGTACCTAGGTCTATTTCAGTAACTAATTGACGTAGAGGCTGAAATTTTCACACAACATCCGGTATAACCTCTAGGTAAACGACAATGGTAGCGATCATCGACTGGTTTTATCTGTCCATCGTGACGTTTTGTCCGAGTCGCCGATGTTGAGAGTCCTTTCTCGTTGACAGCATATACTTCGTTTTGCCTTCATTAACAGCCAGACCAATCTTTGCCGCCTCCGTTTCGATGCTTGCAAATGCGCCACTGACAGCTCGTTGCGTTCTCCCAATAATGTCAATATCATCAACGTATGCAAGTAGTTGAACGGACTTTTGTACCTCTGGTGTTGGCTTGTGAGTTGTGTTGGGGAAGCTGAGGATGGACTTGCTGAGAGGATTAGGGAGACGCGGTCGGCAAAGGTTTTGGCGGTCTCTGGCGATAGTAGCCTTGCAACGTCAAATCTTCTTACAGTATCCTCTCGGTGTTGTGGAGTATTGGATATCCGCATCCGTACTTTAGCTACTACCAAGTAATGGTCCGAGTCTATGTTGGCCGCTCGGAACATTCGGACATCCAAGATACTGGAGGCATGTCTGGCGTCGATCGCAACATGATCAATTTGGTTGACGGTTTGTTGATCTGGAGACCGCTGGTGGTTGGGTGTTGAATGAATAGGGTAGGCACTGATTGGCGTCAACTTGGCGATGCCCAGTTGTTGCAACTGTTTACCTCCTAGTGGTCACCACCGGGTACTGGTCGATGTCCATCCGGAATAGACTTGCTGAACTTATAAGTGCGAGTGTTGAACACGTAGAAAATAGCAACACTATAATGCTCTGTTGGAGTTGACTGTCTGCTCGAGTCTCAGAAGTCTTACATGAGCCCCTCAGAAAGAGGACGTACGGCGGATGAATTCACATGGCTGAATCAACGGTGGCGTCAACAGTCAACATGGCAGATACCTCAATGAGCTACTTCCACGTATTTGGAGCTGAGGTCATTGAGGATTTTTTTCAACACTAGTCAGGGTGTTGAAATAGAGATGGTGGCGGAGGAACCGTTAATGGGTCAACGGCAGCTCTCAAATCCCCGAAGTGGGCTACTGACTCCGGAATATACGGCCCCTTTTGCCCAAGGGGTTAAACAATGGGCCTGGGCCTCCAGGTTGGGGGTTGTGCGTCAGGGTAACTTCCCTACCATGGAAAAATAAGTAGTTCCGAAACGACTACAAGTCTCGGATATGGATGATCCAAACCAAATGTTGACAGCCTCAGGCTACACTTTACTCTGTTATATTTTTCGGTTACAATAGGGTAAGGGTATAGATAAAGTTCAAAAGTGTAGCGAAAGTTCAATCAGTATATTTTGTTGTTGTAATGCGAAAAATAGTTGCACTTTCGCAATAATACAAGCCAGTTGCATCGGATCTTGAATACCCCTTATATTTTGCACACTTTTAACATAAAACAATCTAAGCATTGTTAAATTTCCAAGTTTTGTTTATAAATAGTTAAGTTGAATTTTGTTTTTACAGGAAACTTAATAATGAAATGAAAAAAAAAACAACAATTGTTTCGTGTCACGCGAAGTGTGGACTATTGGCTAATAATTCTTGCAGATGAAAATATTTAGACAGAATGCTTTCTAAGGTATATAGGAGATCCCGGCTTTTATGTTGACAGTTCAAAAAAATCTCGTTAATTCATAGTTCTTCTTTAACTAAATGGTTAGTGTGTCAACAAATAACAGAATACAAGTCCCGGCACCCGAAGAAGAAATGAAACATCAAAAAGCTATTTGGCAAACAAAAATTTCCAGGTATTTCCAGGTGCAATATTCATATTTCAGAATGTTATTTTTTTCAATTTGAATTTCCACAATATTTGCTAGGTCAGGTTTGACAGGAACGGAAGTCAAGTACACGTGCAGCGAAGTAAATGCTATGTGCGAATTTTCGAACTTACTAAAGCCAAGTAGGTTTTTATTCATCCCGGCGAAAGCTTAAAGCAATTGCTAAGGGCTTTAACTTAGCTACAACCTTTTGCTCAAAGCAAATGCTAGATTTTATTCACACGACCCAAATTATTCGCCGAACAGCTCAGTCAATAATTTCATAAATTGGCCGCACATATGTCATGTTCCGCCATCCTTATCCCAAACAGAATCGATGTGAGTAAAATTAAAACGGGATACACGTACAACCTTATTTCACATTTTTATCGACGTTTTAGTCGATTCCCTGTGCAATAAACGTAAAGAAAACGTAAAGAAAAGCTTTGTATGTAAATACCTACACTACATATGGATGTAGGGTGGGGCAACCCCATACCCTCTCGGAAACGACTTCGAGAACTTAAATTATTATATACCTACCTACATATGCTCATTTGCAATAAAATGGTGAATATGAGATAGTCAGGTGGTAAGGTAAGTAGGTGGACAAGATGCCCTAAGACTTAATTTACCCGAAATTCTTTGCAATTCAATACGACTTTTTTTTTTTCAAGAAAAAAGAGCTTTAAATATGATTCTTCAATTAAAGTCACCCTTAAACGCGCAAAGCGTCAAATTGATTATAAGCTCACATTAACATAATTCAGAAAAGGATTGAATAACAATTTTAAAGGAAGTCTTCTTAATTCAAAGAACAATTGTCAGTAGCAAGCTCTATTTCAAAAAGGTCAACTCCACAAAGAACGCTGTGGTATACTACAGTCTTCCAGTAACAATAAAAAATTACCTACCAAGGACACTGTAGTAGAATACAATGGAATTATATCAACCCTCAATAATTTACAAGATTTCAATAGGAATAAAATATGAGAACAATAAACAGGTCGCAAAGCCCGATAAAAATAAGTATTCCATCCTTAATAATAAGCTTTCCCACTAAACCATTAAACGCTTTCAGTATACCATATGTAGCTACCAATAAAAGAATTTAACACTTAGGTTAGGGTAGACGAAGTTAAAGATATAACACTAAACAACATGATGGCCATATATGGTCTTTGAGATTAAAAAGTGAAAAAGAAGGACCTTCCTCGAAAACCAATTAAATTCCCTGTAGAATCTAGATGCCCACTTTAGTTTAAGTAACCTACCTATACATTTATTCTCAATGATCAAAGAAGTATTTTGCCATAAATTGGGCGCATTCAAAAATCTAGTTATCTTAAGTCGACTAGATTGGTCGGGACACATCAAGTCTGCCAGCTGTAAATGTTGCCAAGCTTAATTCTTGAAGGTAACCATTGTATGTTACTTTGCAATGCTCTCTCAAATTCGGACAATTTAGCCTCCTCTTATTCGGCTTGTAAAGGCCACTGCCTGATAAGATTCCATCTACAGTGTCCTTTTTTGAACACCTGTCTAAATCAATATCAATTGACTTACCGATTGCATCTCATTGTTATATCCCTTTCTTAATGTAATGCATCATAATATATTCTCAGCCGAAGTCGAGCAAATGGGGAATTTCATATGTCAAAATCAAAAAAAAAAAAAAAAAAAACATTTAAAACGCTCGGCTTTTATGTTGTAAATTTCTTGGAGCATCGTCCAAACAAATTAATTTGGGAAATTCTGTTGGAACTTAATACCAGTCATCAGCGTTGCCGTTTGGCCCCCACTTTTAGAAAAATCATCAAAATGGCCCTTTTTCAGTTTAAGCAATATTTTATTCTTTATTGAACGAAAAAAGTATGCAAACATATGAAATGAAGTGTTTCGTGGTGAATAAATTTGTTTTTTTGTTAAAAATAAATGTCTCCGTTGTTTTTTTTTTTTTTTTTTTTTTTTTTTTTTTTGTTATGTTGGTATTTTGTTATGTTGACTTGAGTTACCTTGACAATTTAATTTTTATGTATTTGGAAGATGTTACGAATTTGGGCATTTCCCTTAGCTGGGACCTTCATACTCAATCACTATTATTTAGGAAAGTAAATTGTTGCTAACGAACTCATTCCCATAGACTAAACTAAACTAAACTTGTCTGCAACTCCAAATGATATTATCATTATATCGCTTTGGCACTTATACTTTAATTTAATTTTCAATTTCCAGACGGTCTTATAATTTTACTCAAACAAGATTAAATTGTAACGAATTTGACAATTTCTTGTTTATATTATGAGGCATTACAATTCCTTACCCCTTAGAGGTACTTATTTAGGTTTCTGGCTCCTAATTTTACTTAAGTAGGTCCTAAAGGAAAGTTTTACTTTTTTCAAATGTTTCGTATGTTCTTTTAGTTAATACTCAATAACTCTATAGTTGGTTGTTTCTTTTTTAAGGGCAACTATTTTTGTTCTATACACTGGACAGCAATGTAGACTTCTAAAGTGCAAGTAAACAGTTCAGCATGACATGAAAACAGGTGCGAAAGCAATACTGCATGTGGTTATTTCTTATCGAAAATTTAACGTAAAATTGAGAAAGTAAACACACTTTCAGCTCTTTGTTGGTTTTAGCGGAATAACGAAGTTGAAACAGGATCTTAAAAAGGGCATAGGTACCAAATGCTTATTACATTTGTAAATATAAAGTTGTAGAGCTCCGAAGTCATCAGAAACTGAAAATGCTTTAAATGCTAAAAACTGTTTATACCTTTCTAGCTATTGTATATTATATTTAAATGAACTCCATAGCAAAGCAACTTAACCATCACAACGTGGCACATTCCTTGCATTTTTTCGAATTTTCAGTTGGTATCCCCTAAGCTGAAATGAGTTTAATGCCTACGTTCCATCAAATCTCAGTTTTTTTGATTCACTGATTAAATATGAAATGTTTTATGTATACAATTTTCTCATTCCTGAGTATTGGAAACCAATACTAATATCAATTGACGTAGAGGCACCCCAAACTTATTTTACAAGTTGAATGGCATTTCCTTCCAAATTTTTCTGTTCGTTTGAATTACGTGGAAGGAATGTGCCCGAAGCTATGGAGTGTTAAAAGCCATTCGAAACGTAAGACAAACCGAATTTGTTTTTTTTTTTTTTTTTTTAAATTTTCGAATAGCTATACAAGCAATACTAACTGGTAACAAAAAATTACTCCATATCAGTCAAACGAAGACCGGAATTATCTGGCAAGATTCGAGGATTTGAAAATCAAAATATCTTTATCGCTGCACAACTTGGCAGCATTGAAATGAATATACAAATTATTGAGCTTTGCAAATAAAGTCAAGATAGTAAAACTATAACAGCTAGGTATACGCTTTTTCCAAATCAACGTAGCATATAGCCGGCAGGCAAATGCGTGATCCAAAAGTCAAATACCTACATAGTTCCCAGTTCTACACAGAAAATCCATTGCCCTCGATCGTTATCATTCCTATGTGAGTACAAAAGCAGTATAGGTACCTACACTTTCAAATGCCTATACCCAACAATACTTTAAACAAAATTTTCTATAAACTAGATTTAATAAATAAACAAAAATACGTACATTATGCTGATGATCTGTGATCCTTCACAGAGAGAGAGAGAGCGGAATTCTTAATGATTACAGTTGCTAAAGTTGTTGAAACACTTTCCGATTAAAAAACTATCGGTTCCATTCATCGAATCCGATTGATCTTAATTTTGTTTTGTTCAGTTTTTGATTAATCTGCCGCGCAAGGCAATCTTTGTATTTTATTCCAGTGAAATCTATCTGAAGTCGTGGGTAAAGTAATATAAATTGAAAACTATTTACGAACAATTGTACCTACTGAAGCAACAAAAGGATATAAAATACAAACAGAAAATAAACAGTCAAGACTTTTAGATAAACGAAAAAAAAAAAAAATAGAAAAATTCACTGACAGCCGCGCGTTGTTCTGATTTTCATTCCGACCGCCACACACAGTAATAAACAAAACAGAAGCCGAATTAAAATGATACAAGTTTCATAAGAGAATAATAACAATTATTATCTATCTGTGATAGTTTCTGATTGTTTATGGATACAGATAACGAAACATTAACGACGAAAGTATCTAAGGGCATCTCAAAGCGAACAAACGAACAACCGAACTGTTTAACTGTTTGCAATCCATTTCAACGATCATCCAACAAAACATAGACACACAACAACAACTAGTAGAAGAAGCAACATATAACAAGTACAACAAATACTCGGTGTAATGCACAATATTCAAGTATTTTTGAGTTTAGGTTGTGCTGTCGTCGGCGCGTTGTGTGTGAATTTTGAACGAGCGCTTGTCGGCGACGACAACTGTGAGATACGTAAGCGTGGTATACTAGATAGAAAAAAACACGCAGAGCGAGAGAGAGAGAACTGGATTACTCCGGTCTAATGTCGATGACTGACTGACTGGCCCGGACGCAGCCACAGATGAAGCGCACACAACGCGAGTCCGTCGCACCGAATAGCAGAAAATCCAAAGGCCAACAAACACTCTGTACAGCTGACTATGAGCAGTTGTAGATACACTACCTCATACACCAGTCCACAGAAGCAGCAGCTATCGAGGCAGATAACAACAACAACGAGTATACGGTATACGGTATACCATACTCGAACAGCAGAAGCAGTGAATAACAACAAAAACGACTGGAAAGAGGAAACCCGTGAGGAAGACGACGACGACGACGACGACAACAACGATGTCGAAGAGGAAAGGCGAACATAACACGTACAAAGTGTAAGGAGACGGCATAGAGAAATGTATATAGAGCCAGTAGTAAAGTACACACTGTCGAATCGATGGAAGGGAGCACAGAGCGGAGTGGAAGTGATATGCCCTCGTGCTAAACATGCTGGAGAAGAAAAGAAGACAATTGAAGCAGCATAAGAAGCGGGAAAGTCGAAGAAGAGTTTAACGTGCAAAACTACCCTCTGCCAAGGAACACAAGTGATTTACAAAGGCTATAGGGGCACCAGTCAGAGTAAAACAAACTAAATAATGTAAATAATATAAATAAAATAAATAATACAAATCATATGAATAAATTACATAAAATAAAAATAAATACATTAAATAAATAAACTGAATAAAAAACATCAAATAAATAAAATAAATAACATAAATAAAATAAATACAATAGTTAAAATAAATAAAATCAATAAAATAAATAAAATAAATAAACTAAATAAAATAACTAAAATAGATAAAATAAATAAGATAAATAAATAAAATAGATAAAATAAATAAAATAAATAAAATAAATAAAATAAATCAAAAAAATAAATGAAATAAATAAAATAGATAAAATAGATAAAATAAATAAAATAAATAAAATTAATAAATAACACTTCGGGTGCGTTTTACCAAAATAGGTAATTAAATTAAACTTAAACATGGGTGGCACTGAACGAATCCACTGGGTTTATTTCCGTTGTAGAGAAAACCACCACCAGAGCACAAGACTGTGGTGCACCAGCATCATCCCTCTTACCTCAGCACTGAACAAAAGCAAAGCTACGCATGGCTTGGCTACAATACAATCATGCCTTTCCGAGCATTTTGTATTTGTACAATCCTGCTTGCTTCTTCTGGTTGTCTGTTCAACTCGGTACGTCATCAGATCGGATCGGTTTATTCCATGATACGGGAACGTTCACGGAATGAAAGAAAATCCTATCCATCCAAGCCCAGCCGCATAAAAATCTTAATTCATCAAGAAGCTTTACGTTTCGGATACGAGACCTGCGACAAAACTCACACCAGCGTAGATGCAGCATTATTGTATTCGTGCGATGTGAATGTGAAGTGAATGAATGAAATTGCTCCGAAGAAATGGGGGGTTGAGATTTCATATTGATTATAGAAACGCGTGTAGTACACACGACGCTCGCAGACACGCTAATCGCATGAGAGACAGCGACTTGCTGCGGAACGTAAGCGATATTTCGTTGCGCGTCTATCGCAAATTCGACCAGGCTAACAGAAAAACCGACAAGCCAAATTACTGTACTCTGCATCTGAAGAGAGAGGCAAGAGAATCAACACACGGAAACCATACAAAGAGTGGCTGTGGGCGCTGGGCACGTTGGTGAGGGGCAGTGATGCAATTCGACTTTTCTCAATTGTAATGAAAACTGAAAAGAAATAGTACGGAAAAGTACAAAATAGTACATAATTTTTTTGATTGCCATAATATAAATATTGCATTCAAGCAACAACAAAAAATTCATATTTTATTGAATCTAACGGCCATTTTATTCACTCCGTGTGTAAGTTAAGCTTAAGTTAATTTTACCACCCGACCATTTAATCCGCATTTAAATCTATATCAACATAACATTCACTCAAAAGAATGTAATAAACCGAATAGATAAAGATGCATTTGAACGTGGATTTAAAACGGTTAAAAATGATTTTAGCCCGTTTTAAGCCTTCGTAATATCAAATTTCACATAAAATGACATATTTTTCTCAATTGGAAATTGATTTGATTTGATGTGTGCCGAGTTTCTTTTTTATTGTATTAATTATGAATGTAGCCTTCAACATGTCTCTTATTTTAGTCGGAAATGTTTACAAAAATCCAGGACATCGTAATCACTGACGCA
This sequence comes from Cheilosia grossa, assembly GCA_963082955.1. Taxonomy (NCBI): domain Eukaryota; kingdom Metazoa; phylum Arthropoda; class Insecta; order Diptera; family Syrphidae; genus Cheilosia; species Cheilosia grossa. The sequence continues at coordinate 38,557,755 of OY720147.1, read as the reverse complement.
AGCAATCAATGATTCACCATCGGCTGTTTTATCAGCTCTTAAATTGGCCTTCTGACGAGGAAGAAATCAACATTTCATCCACTTCATAGGCATTTTTTGAGCCAGCCATACCTGCCTCCTGTGAACGAAGAATTATCTAGATTATGAAATTGAGTTTTGATCCGAGTTAAAGTACTGAAACTGGTCTCCGGTATATAAACTGTATTTATGTTCGGGTTAAATGAAAATCATGACTTCATATATGTTCAATTTACTTCAAAAACTTGGCATAGTACGAAGTGTACTCAAAATTGAGAAGTGGTACTCGGGAAAGTCAAATAGTACTGAAATCAGTTCAATAGTAAGACTTTTTTCAACCGTGGTGAGCGGGTTTGTGATGGAAAAAGCTTAATAAATACCTCGCATCCGCATGCTCGCATAGTCTGCCTGAGTATGACAAACATTTAAATATAGCATTGCCAGATAAAATAACTATAAATAAAACACAAATTAAATTGTGTTTAAAAATAATTAAATACAAAATTAAGACCAGTGACAGAATGGAACTCAAGGTTGCGCAACGGATTGCCCATCTGTTTCTTATCTAAAATGGATTTTAAAATTGGTTAGGATCGTAAAATATTTTTAAGTTTTTTGTTCGTTTTTTTTTTTTTTTTTTTGAGAGTTAATTTGTCTAAAATGAAATTCTTTCGTACATGCTTGCTTGACGATTGTTCATCCTGTCAATTTAATTTAGGAGTAGGTAGCCTTTTTAACCGACTGGTTGTCGTTCGTGGCTCTATTTTGCTTATATATTTACATAGATCGATAGATGCTCTTCTTAAGTGCACTAACTGCAAAACGTTTTAAGAAAGAAAATAGCAAAATGTTCAACTGACAGTTTTGCGTTCATAGCAGAGATAGCATTATATCAAAGGCAAAACGCCATCATCAGCAGCTTTCTGTTTTCACATTCTTGACACATGGCCAGCCCGATTTATACAGTGCAACTCTTCCAGATCGAATTTGTTGTTTTCTCTGAAAATGATCAGTGATTATGAGAAGAACAGCGAAACATTCCGCCCAATCACAGTTTCATTCGACGATTGCTCATATCTTAACCTTTTTAGTTCGTAAGACTGGTTTGAAGACAATTAAAGCTGAGCTGAGGACTGGACCTCTATGCCACATTACTGTGTGTGGACTCGCACTAAAAAAGGATTTTTTTACATTTCGACCGATTGCAGTACAACGGCAAAACAACGCTAAAAAACATTTGTCTGGCAGTACCTTTCCTCAATAAAACTTGTTTTCTTCATTTGAATTCTGAATACCGTACAACAAAAACACATTGTCTTTGATAAGTAAAATCCAAGAGCACATGCGAAGAGAACAACACGTACTGGGGAGCGCAGAGAAGAACACTCTTCTGTAAAAAGTCTAAATGAACTTTAAACTACAAGCCATTCAATGTGTGCCGATGCCCACTGGTATGGTATGTGCTGCTGTACGATAAGAGATATACTAAGGAAAATTATCATGAAAAGTGAATATTTGCTGATACCTACGAATGGGCCCTTTGGCGCATCATCAGCAATCTGCAAACAATTCCACTTTGCACACCATAAAAATCGAATGGTTACGGCCAAAATGATTCGGGTTTATGTTGGCCCAGCAGTTGGGTTTGATGAATTCGTGGAATGTGAGCACAGTGACTTCGCGTGTTCACTACCTCCTACCAACGGAGAGAGCACAATACCACTGTGCACGACGTAAAAAAGCGGCAACTTTGCAAGCAAGATGACGGAGGCATTCGATTGCAAAGCTTGAAAAATATGTCTGCGCGCCTGATAAATTTCAGGTGAAAACAGCATGGAGTGTGAGTAGAAATGAATGCGCAAGGAGTGTAGATTGTATAGTTAGTATCAGGAATGTTGGAGCATTCGCTGCACGAAGTGTACAAACACGAACAAACGAACAGGGTGCAAGAAAGTACCTATGCATCGAAATATTATTATTTGTTGGCAGAAATACTACATATCTTATTCGATAAAACATTCTATGTGCCGGCAGTTATCGATAACCTACATTAATGTAGACATATTTGGGAATCAGACTCAATTGCAAATCTTAAGACGATAGATCATCAACTCAACACTGAACTTAGCTTAGCGTTGGAACGAAGCATTCCTGATAATAGAATAACAAATAACTTTCCCAAAATTGACTCAACCTAACCAACCATAGAAGAAAACTCAGCATTTCTGCTTTCATTGCTCATGAATTTATAACTCCGAGATATTTAGATTCTTCTATATATATCTATCCCGTCCCGTCGCTACACGTTGACGTTAAGTCTCGGTGGACCCGATGATCAGCCAAGAACAAATACCTTTTCCTCTGCTCCCTATTCCAAAAATTCTTCGCCAAAGCTGCGTTGCACCATCCAGTGTATAAGCAACGCAAAGGAAACGGCAGCCCTGACGAAGTCCAACGCCTACGATGAAAAGAATTAATTGAACTCCGTTTACTCCCAAACACAGCTTGATATACCTTCATGATGTTTTTTTAACATTAACTTTAAAATTCATTTTTATTCCATTCTTTCTTTAAACTTAACTACTAGACAAAAACGATTAGATCTAATTTAAAACTAACATTTATCTTATTCTTGATTACTGGCTCTAAGCGAGCGCTCTAAACTTATCAATATCCTTAAAATGATTGCTTTTCGGTCTTAAATCTATCTATTTGTATGATTTGTTTTGTTTTTTAATTTTCAAGAAACTTTAGAAAACTTGAACTCTTTATTATTTGTTTTATTTGAATGCTACTTAAAACTACAAAAGCTACTTAACCTAAATTACCTATAATCAGGATGATCGCGTCCATGGACGCCAGACAGCCGCCGTGGTACCGTGTTACCTTCATGATGTAGTCTGATTGTGAATCAATCGAAGTCGTTTCCGATACTTAAGCGAACAAAAACCATCGAACTCTGAGCGATTTAATCTGGATAATTTGACAACTTGTCACTAAAGACTAAATTCTTTTTTAAAACCTTTGACTTCAACACTGCAGACTTCATTTTAGCGTCGTTGATTCACTTACCAATTCGATTGAGGTATATGATAGTGCACTCTTCGAATCAATACATTGCATCTGTCATATTGACAAGTTCGGGTGCAAATATGAGAATGAGACACTGAAAGGATATAGAGAATCTGCCGAGAATTTCCCTCTATAAGGTGTTTGACAAGAAAAGATATAAAAACAACTGCCAGAAATTGAACCCGGTTTTCGTAGTTGCATTGAAAAAAGGCGCGTTTGAAATATGTTGGTATCTACATAGGAAAATTTTCATGAATACGTTCTAGCCCCTACTTTGGACTAAAGACCAAGGCCTATCTGCGACATCTTTATCAGTTTCCGTAGGACAACAAGCACCTAAATCTGTGACAAAACTGGCGTTGCATCAAAATTACTGGCTAAAAAAGTATTTTGACAGCAATGCAACTAGTTTTTTAGGGCAAATAATTCCTAACGGCTACGGATAAACTGCCTACAGTTTTCACTCAGTGATTGCATATGGTGTGACCTATGATTGTGTGTGTAAATGAGACCATTTTAGACCGCTCGGCCACAGGCCTATTTGTGGTTAAATTGGGATTCTTTGGACTGGCAAAAGTATTTTGACAAACTCATTTTTCAAGGTTTGTGTGACGAAAAGTACTGTAATCGTTTGAATATAAATAAATAAACATGAGAGATTTATTGTGTAAAGGGGTATTTTGACTAAGATAGATATTGGTAAACGACAGAGTTAAATTTGAAAGATCGAGTAGCCTAAATACGATTGCGGCCTTTCTGTTAAAAAATAGGGGAAACATTTTATATTCTCGTAGCAAACTGTAAATATCCAAATCGATATACCTAATCACAAAATATCTGTGCAAAATGTACATCCCTTGGGTGAAAAACGAAAAGGTTATAAAGAAGAAGGTAGAAAGATGGAAGATATACCTATTTTGGGGAAGTTTGTTAAAAGTTCAAGTATAACGCCTAAAACTCTGAAACTCAAACCGAAAAAGTTTGCTCAAAAACCCGACTATCTAAAGAATAGTCCAGTTTTATGCTGACCCAGCAAAAAATCGTCGAAAAGACTATAAGACAATTGCAGAAAGTTATTGAGGCTAAATCGGATATAGTTTTTTTATTAAATAACTAGCTTGAACCGGTGAACTTTGTTCCGCTCAAATTCGTTAATATAATGCACAATCTACTTTATGTAATTCGGTAAATTCAAATTCTTTATTCAAAAGTAATTTTTTATACAATAGAAATTACTAAAGTATAACAATGAAATTTAAGACGCTTAAATACGAATGGCAAATCGTTCTGAACAAGCGGAATCCGCGAATTGAAAATGTTTAGCTTTGAAATTTCCCCTCAAAATCGTTTTCTTGCATGAAAGTAAGTAGCTTAGGTAGTTTTAAGTAGTTGTACACAAAACAATAATAAAGAATTCAAGTTTTCTAAAGTTTCTTGAAAATTAAAAAAAAAAACAAAACAAATCATAGATATAGATAAATGTAAGGCCGAAAGGCAATCATTTTAAAGTTTAGAGCGCTCGCTTAGAGCCAGTGAGCAAGAATAAGATAAATGTTAGTTTTAATTAGATTTAATCGTTTTTTTTTTTTTTTTCTAGTATGTAGGTTAGTTTAATTAAATATTCCAATAAAAATGAATTTAAAATGAAAATTAAATTAAATGACGACGTCAAAATATGTTATATTCAAAAAAGTGGGAACTTGGATTTTTTTTATTTTTTTATTTTCACTGCTCGGAGTGAACCTGGGCCTCTGGGCTTCTTGAATTGCAGAGAACAAAAAAGTTTTAAATACCTATCGACCAACCAACATTTCGGTAACAAATTTTATTCACTTTGTACCATAGGTTCGTTGTAGGGGAGACCGGGGTTAATTGGCTTAACATTTTTTTTTTTTTTGTTTTGTTTTTGTTTGTTTTTCTCTTGAACTAAGCCTGATTTCAGGACAGTTCAGATAACATCCTTTGGTCTTTCTAAGCAAAATTATTTAATTAAAAAAAAAACAACGTGAGGACATGTTTTTTTTTAATTTTTCAACTAACTCCGGTACCAGGGTTGCGATGTCCCTTTCCCATTCTGTCGACTTCTGTATGTGCTTCGCGTTCTTCTTCAGTTTGGCTACGGTCATATATTTTGTGTTGACTTTCTTGCCTTGTTCGTCGGCCAATATTTATATGCGCGTCTTGGCATTTTCAAAAAAATACTGAAATTTACTTTTCAATAATTATTTTGTCCGCGTTTAAGCTTTTTATATTTAATTTTTGCTTTAAATCAACTGCATAAAAGCGATGAAACTGTTGAAACGATGCACAAAATCAAAAAACAAATCAGCACTGTTGATAAACGTATAATACATTAATCTAAAATTCTCGATTTTCTCAATTTAATTTTTTAAATACGAAATAATACCGCACGTGTATGTACGTAGTTTGCTTATTAATTTTTGACATAGAAAAGTCAAAATAAATATTTAATATGAAGAATAATTGGATGCCAAATCAGGACTTCACGGCGATTATCCGGAAATTTCGTACTGCCTAAGCCTGAAATCGAGCAATACTAACAAAACAAAGAAAGAATCATGAAAATCGCCCCAGGGGTTATCGAGTTATAACATCATCGAGTTTCACCCGGAAAGAATTATATATATAGATTTTATATTGTTTCTTTTTAAATTTCAAATTGATTTTTTTTTTTTCAAGTTTAACTTATTTGTCAAAATAATTATACCAAAGAAAAAGTTAATTTTATTCATTAAATAAATTTAAAAATAAAAATCACCAGTTAATTCTTCCCAGAATTCTTCCCATAATTCATAAAAATTACCTTTTAGTTTTGTCAAACTACTTTTCCGGATGAGTGTAAATTGGGACGAGTTTCCGGCGATATGATTCGTTCCATGACTTGTCAACGGGTATTCTGCTCTTGTGTACTTCACAAATATCGAAACAAGACTGACAGTTGCAAGAATTTGAAGAAGTTATTGCATCTTCAGATACATTTGAAGACAAAAGACCCCACTTTTGGTTTTTCATCTCTCGCGATAAACAATGATAAGTCTGCGAATAGAATCTTCATATCCCTAGGTCAAGTTTGTTATAAAAGACCAGTTCATAGCTGGTCGCCTAGGTCGCTGAATGCAATGTGCAGGACTGATGGAGAACGGAACACTGCATTGTCTTAGTCAAAGGGTCGACTATTACTTTATGAACTTCCAACCATTCTAAGTTGAAAGTAATATGGACTACAGAGCCTTTGACTAAGTATAAGGAGTCAAATCAATTCAAAATAATTAAATCGTTAGTTCTTTATTTCCAAATAACTATAGGTAGGTACTCCTTTACCCATCAATTATATTGCCCACTTATGCTTACATACGTATTTCAGTTGCTGTTACAATATTTCAGATAAAGCTTTTCTTCTGTTTCAGTATTTAAATCAAAGAAACCACTCACGTTCGTCTAGGATTTCGATACTGTGTAAACAAAATAAACAAGCACAACTTTTCAGTGACTTCTGCCTTAAAAGTCGCCGAAACTCAGTTAACCTTTCAATATCCTTGATGCCCTTGCAGAGTATTCTGTTACCCTAATTGTTTATCAGCACTTTATCAACAAAATACAGGAGACAATCCCTGAAAACGTTCTGGGGTTTATTTGTTAAGCAGCCAGAGTACGTATATTAAAAGGAAAAGTAGCTGCTTTTGATAAGAGAGAGAGATAGCGGAGAAACTAAACATTGGATAAACAAATGAACAGCGATTCATAAGTTGGCGAAAGGCTTCTGAATTTGAATTCAGATACACATTGGCGGCGTAAGAACTTTCGACAATTTTCACTAAAGGCTGAGTTCATGAACCATGTTGCTCCCAGAACATTGGTGGCAAAGCAATGACTTGGAAGGATAACTGGTTCGCATACGGAATTACAGACGACTGGCGAGTGAATTGTGAAAATTTCTGAACTCCCGGCGGCGGATGTCAGCTAACGAACAAGACAGCGAGAGAGAGAGAAGTTTCATGACAGAAAGATGAACATGTGCAGTGAAGCACCCGCACAACTCAATCTACAGGGTATTGGTTTGTTTGGTAGGTGCGGAATTTTCAAGTTATTCCCCATGCGCCTATGTCGACAATCGGGTGTTTAGTTTACTCTTAATATAAAAATTCGCTTCACAGCGCATTTAACCTCAAGCAGAAAGAAACAAAATCGCACATTCTTCCCCAAACATTACCCAGCTCTTTGTGCGCTATTGCTTCATTGCCCATTGTGGCGTCACCTAATAAATAATTCACTAACCCTGCAACATTCACATTTGTGCACCGTGCATTGCATATACTCGACGTTAGCAGTTAGATACGTAGATATAGATACTTTCATGATATCTAACCTACTGCATTGATGTACTAGCAAAATGTTCGTCTACTTGTATCTACATCAAGCAGATTTCTTTGTGGGTAACAAAGCAGATCAAACTTTGAGATGGTTGAAGGTATTTTTATACATTTCATACTCGTATGTAGCAACCATGTGTAGTACGTTCTCTGCACAACAGATGTGACAGGAAAAAAATATATGTGAGCGGGACGAACTAAGGGTGAAGCGTGAATGGAAACTCAATGAACTCGATTGAGTTTGGCTCATGCTATTTAAGTAACAGCGAATTGTGCATTGACCATACAAATCGCAAAAGCTCCAGAGACAAGTATCTTTTATTTTTTTTGTGATTTCACTTTTAGAAAATTGTGATTTAGTTTACATATCGTGGGTATTCGCACCAACAATAAAAACTCACTCAAATGAATGGTTGTGAGAAGCTGGGCCTAGTGTCCCATACGGATCTGCCGAGCCAACTATTTATTTATGTATTAATTACATCGAAGGATATTGCGTTCACCATTTCGTTCACCAATAATTTTGTAACATTTTCATATCCCTTTCTAGCTCAACCTTTAGGTGCAGAACAGAAAGGTTAAACGGTTTTCATGTATGACAGACATACGCGACTCTTATAGTTGTTATTAAGCCGTCATTACTCAATAACGTCGCAAGGGACTAGGACAATTACGCCATTTTTAACTTTCTCGATTAGTAATTTTGTACAACATTTCACACTCGAGATGTTTGTGACATTACGATGATAGAGGAAATCAAGAAAGCGGGTCTCGAAATTCTGTCCTTCAGTTCGTCTGTCTGTCTGTCCGCCTGCCTGTCTATCCGTCTGTCCGGCTCTCCATATGCTCCTGACGCCCACAGCCTAAATGGCTGCTATGATTTGGTTTAAACTTCGGATTTGGAGTTTTTGGGCCTACAGTTCGGGGCCGTTTTTTTTTTTTCAATTCTCCATTACGTAGTAAGAGAAAGACATTGTTTTGGTACAAAATTTCGAACTCGAGATGTTAATCAATTCCAACATTACGATGATAGAGGAACTCAAAAAGTGGGTCGCGAAATTCTGTCCTTCAGTTCGTCTGTCTGTCTGTCCGTCCTTCCACAGGCCTACAGCCCAAACGGCTGTCCGGATTTCGTTCAAACTTCGGATTTGGAGTTTGTGGGCTTACAGTTCGGGCGGTTTCTTTTTTGTTGCAAGGTAACTTCAATATTTATGATACTTCCCGTACAAAATCTTCGTACCAGTTTGATTTGATCGAAAACGGCTCGAACGATTTCAACCAAAATATTTAAGCTTAAGTAGGTGCAACTGCGTACCCAGTTTTTGGCTAAAAATTCGAATAACGGTACTTTTGAAATTTCGACATATCTCAAAAATGATCCATACGATTGTAACAAAAATTCATTTCTAAGGAAATGTGGTAATTTCTAACTTAATAACAAACTCAGTTTTTCTCTATATTATCGTACAATGGATTTTTGAAAATAGTATTTGTTTTTTTAAATTTATTTTTTTTTAGTTTACCTGAAAACGGCATTAAAGATTTTAACCAAAATTCAAACTTAGAGTCAAATTGGTGTTTTCAAAATTATTGTGTAGTTAGTTTTCAATTCGAAGCACCGAAAATGTTAATTTTAAAAACTGCTCATATCTCGAAAACCCTTATCTTAGATTTCGATAAAACTATAAAAACGAAGTAATGTTTACATGCCGAAAAATAACTTATAATCGGTTTTCAGCTAAATATTTAAGCGATGGTATTTTCAAGCTAAACTTTGCAAAAACCGTTGTAATGATTTTGATCAAAATACATATAAAAGAAAATCGAAGTATTCTAAATATAACTATATAAGTTAAACCTCAATAACACACTTCTGTTAAAAATGAAAAAACCGTGACGTAAACCTTATTTTCAGCAAATATTACGCACTTCTTCTTTTTTCAACCATATTGAATATGCACCTTAAAATAATTCTAACCAATCGGAAAATCCCACTTCATTTGCACCCCAACACACGTCCATCGGGATTTAGTTTATAACTGCCGATGCAAATTCAAAAGCAAGTCTCTGAATTCTTACATAAATATATACCTATGTAAAAATATCGGGCTATAAAAACCCTACTTCCAATCATTGACAACTTAAACCAGCGTCATTAATCCATTCCAGTCAAAAATAGTATCATGCCCTAATAGATCAAAAAACAAAACTCTAATACGTCTCTGACTCAAAAATCTTGTAAAGTGTGTCTTAGGCAACAGACAAAAAGTTAAAAACAAAATCCATTCGACGGACTCAAAGCATAAAAAATATAGCTATAATAGGTGCTAGCGATAATTCAAAATACGCTTACTTATTACCACGTAAATATAACAAAAAATCAAACATCAGTCTACTATTCAAGCATGATTAAGACACAGAATAATGCTCTAAGGTCTAAGGTTCAAGTTAAGTATGTTTCTTTGTTTGAGTCATGATATCAACACAGATACAAGAAATGCAAAAAATGCTGACAAAGTCAATGGATGTGAATGGATTTTTTTTCCATTTTCACTCTGTACATATCTTTCTGTACAAGGGCAACCACAAACCTTTTCAAACATTTAAGTAAAACAATACAAATACCTTGAGAGGTCTTTCAAAATCTTTATGAAAAATTTATGAGAGGGATTGTTGCAGCAACCTATTTGCAACACACTGATCGCTAAGCAGTGCATGTAAATACACCTATGAACAATAAATCAAAAACATATTGTCAATCTCAGCTCAGCTCACATTCAATCGATTCCTTAAAAAAGAATAGGAAACAATGCTTGTCATAAAATGTCGACAGTCAATGTCGAAATAATCAAATTTGTTAGGCTTCCGATTAATAAACGATAAGTGCGGGATATTCGCAGAAGTCGTTTTACTCTAGCACTGTATTTTAACATATTATTTTCGTATGAACTTCAATTATTCCTAAAAACAAAACTGTTTACTGTGTAAACAAAATAAGTCTTAAAATTAAAAACTGAATTTTTGTTAGTGCAATGAAATGTTAGCATTAGTTAGTTCTTACAAAGCTGATTGCATTATTGAATACAATTTCGAATATCTTTTGCTCTAACTTGCAATACAAAGATGCTGCGTAGTAGCTATAGGGGCAGGCCAGACAGGTTGGTGCCAGAGTTGCAACCCTAGCGCACTTTGCACAACCACATCCATAGAAAATTCAAACGTGATGCTTACTCATGTTAAAAAAAAACCTCCACTACCACCACCGATTAGATACGACGGACTTAGAACCCAAAATTTGTACCAAGGCCTTAACACAAGATTAACTTTTTGAATGATTTCTGAAAAAATCCAAAAGAGCTGCTTAATGATTGAGCGATCTATTAATAAAACTAGAGCAGAAAGTTTCTGAAAAGCGTAAACAGACGGTCAAAACAATATTCGACAAAAGAGCCATGGATTATGCGGTCATATAATAACTCAACTTCAATAGTTTAAGACTCAGCTTTCCGGTGCACTAGGCTCACGGGAAGTACACTTGAAAGTTTGGTTTTGAAGTTTTGGTTTCAACTAAGAAAATCCGCAACGGATTTCGCATTAAAATGCATGAAAGGTATTTACCGAAAATTAAAATTATTATAAAAATTATTAACATGTTTATTAATGTTTGAGTTATTTATTTATATTTTATTAATAGAGTTTGTAATTGCAAAAAAAAAAGAATTTTAAAATGTTGAACTTTATTATGTACAACATTTTGGTACATTCAGAATTATGACCCAAGTTTTACACTTTAAATTTTATAAGGAATATGTCAATTCGAAAATTGAGAATAACCGCCGAACTTTAACTCCCATTTATGCATTGTTTATCCTAATGCAGTGCCAGCGCTCCATTTCTTCAAGGGAGATCGTCATACAACATTTTCCAAAATATGATGGTTTAAGATCACAGAAATTTTGCAGGTAAATTTTCGGTCTGGGTTTTGGTCTTCTTAAAAAATAAAAACGTATCTGACCGCGTAAACAAAAAACCATCTTTCGCTACCAGAGCAAACATCAAACGTCAATCTAATGTTGCCATATTTGTCCATGCAAAAGATTCGGAAAACATCCAGTTCAATTAAATTCGAATTTGTAAAACATTAAAACTGTTATGGAATCAACAAACCCTGTTTTTTTATTGTATAATTTATTAGTAAAAGACGCTCCGCAAGCATATTTAACAGTCGTATAGGCAGTTTAAGTACCTTAAAATTGTTTTCACCTGATAACAATTTTGGTTATTTTGGTCCAGACGATTCCCAAAATATCAAAACATTGTCCAGCTATACAGTCCACGATGGATATAAGAAAAACTTATAAGAATAAATTTCCTATAATAAAAGCATCTGGAATCAACGTAGACTTGGTTCCTTAAGCAGCGTACTATGCTTAAAGATTGAAATGCTTAATTTAGCTAACCAAAATGTACTGCCAATATTCTGATAGTCAGTTGGTAAGTATTGTTCGGTCAGCTTCAGTCAGTCAGTCCACAAGACTGAGAATTACTCAAAGGAATTCCAATAAACAATTGAAACACTTGAGTACTTATTGGCACACAAAGTGCCCTGACTGAAGCTCTATATACGCCAGGCAGTAGGATTGTATTAATAGCCTTTTTTATTATCAGCTATGATCTATATAGATCATCGATTTTCATGCACTTACAACAACAACATGTGATCCTGGTTTTCATCGAAATCATGAATCATGATCTGAAAATGTATTCCACTCTTTCCCACTGCGTGGCTTGTTTCATTCTTAAATGTTGGTAGGCATGTAAACGAAAGCCTCACAATAACGTCGCCAGATTAAAACATGCAATACCATTCATAACACAAAAAATATTGATTAGTGTTCCATATTTTATTATTGTTCTACATTAGAATAAATTCCGTATTTCGAGATGTTGATTTTTGTTCTGCAATATTAGATAAGATAAGATAAACGGCAATGCGTTCGACTTCCAAACTACGGTTAACGTGGTTACGATTAGACGTCCCATATTCCAACCTGTACCGTAACAACGATTTTATTATTTTTAAAAAATTCTTAGAACAGAAATGAAGGTTTAAAACTGAAAACGAACAGGCTTGGGTTTTTTTTTTAAATATTAGAAAGAAATTTGACTGTGGTTTTTGTTCGATTTCGAAAATAGTTTTAATTTTGTGTGAATTGGACATCACTTTGACAAATTCCCGTATTTTGTCTATGGGTGCAGTGCCAGTTTGTGTCGGAGGGAGAAAGCAACGGCGCGGTCAAAACGAAATTGGATCAAGACGTCTTATCGTACCCATTTCAATGGTTAAGTCACCGAAAGCATTGCGAAAATACTAGCACGTGTTGCATTGCATATTTGAACACAAGACCTTATATAAGTTTGAATTTTAAAAATTTTAAGAAAATTATGCTAAATTTGAAATGGTAACACCCGCGATACTGCAAGTGAAATGTCAAACTGAGATAACAATTCAGTAAACAAGAATAAAGAACGATAAGCAATGGATAGAGCCGCAGATGTGTCGTCTTTTCAATAAAATTACAAACAAAAATATTTTCTCTTAAGCCCAAGAAACTGGACGAAGGAAAAAACAAAATGCTCTTGAGGCTTACGGCAGGATCCAACACGAATACACTTACGGAAGAAAAAGTACGAGATGCAATTTTGTGATGAATCTGTGCTTTTCTCGTCTTATATTGAAAAGACTGGATGTGCTATTTTCGTTTCTTTTATCATCGCTTTGAAAAAGAAACATTAAACTGAAGAAATCGATTTCAGAATAAGATACATGTACCTACATTTGCAATGGATTGCAATTTTTTTTTATTCGTACTGAAACATTTTATCTTTGTTTTGAAAGCATTTGTTGCCACAGCTTAAAAATACAATTTTACAATTATGTATCCCTATTATTTTTAGATCGCGCTGATAATAAAATATGGCTTATATGTTAGATCATAAAGAACTCTACCGACACTTGCCCTGAAAAAAATCACGAGTGGAAAACAAGAAAATTGTGAACAAAGTCTGGAAATTAAATCGAATTATGGCGGACTTTAAAGATAACAAAAAACAAAGCCAAAATTTAAAATTTCTCACTGAAAAAGAGTTAAATCTCAGTCAATTCGAGAGAGAGCCCCTCACTTTGAATAACATGCAGTATGCAGAGCACAACCATTTAGATACGCCGTCTTCAAGAGAGCATAACCACACAAACTCAAATGGAATGAACTCACTCCGAAGTAGCAGGCAATCATAATACAAACGAAACCCAAATTGGAGTTCACCCCGAGAGCTACGTAAACAGTTGGAAAAAATATATATTTGCCTGCGTTTTATCATGGTTATACGAATACGACTACGGAATTTAGTATCTCATATTCCAGAGTGATCTCTTTATACCTACATATTCCATTTTCCAGCGCAGAGAATCTGAATCCTGCACTTTTCCACAAGTGCAAATCGAAACTCTCATGAATTCATGAAGAAATCAGAAACTGGTGTAGTGCATTGCAACATTGTTTGCCATCGGAAATTAGATGAATGATGTCCATCTATTCCGTTGCTTGAGAGCGGGAGGCCATTGAAACATATATATACGAGAAGTGTAGAAACAAAGTTACACTGAAGAGACGGAATCATTATTTTAGCCGCCAATTCACTGGAAAGTAGAATGGCATCTAATGCAATGAAGAACGATTTGCAGAATCAGTGGCGGTAACTGTGGCATTGTCGTCGTCGTTGTCGTCTGTGGAAGTGGAAGTGGAAATGGGATGTGAGAAGTGGAGTTGAGTTGACCCATAATTCATTGCATACAGCTACTACCAAGCTCATATAATGCGGTGTGTCTCTTGAAGTAGTTAGTTTTGTGCGGTTTTTTTGTTATATGACCCAAATACTAGAGACGGTTGTGTTCATTTCGTTTCGCAATCAGTTATGAGTGTTACTCCAATTTGTTGTTACTGTATGTTGGAGTTGAATGGAAAATGTTAACATTTTTGTGATTGGTTTTTGGATATATTTCTGAATTTATTTTATTATATGGCCTGAGCTAGGATTTGGAGGATGTATGTTAGATTTAAATGGCTTTATTTCAATGAATTGAGTATGCTATTGTCTTCATCAACCGAATTCATCAGACAGTCGTCCAAAAAAACGTATTCTTTAACAACTAGTAAGGTATGTGTTTTAATAAAAAAAGAAAGTGATCTTTGTATGGCAACTCTTAGCAATCTTTATTCCAAAAATTATGTTAAATGTATGTTTTATGCGGAAGGTTAATTGTTTAAGGACAGAACACGGACTTTATTCAGATTTATATCCAATACATTTGAACAATAAATCTTAGAAGTGCTTGCATTAAATGTAAAGATGTTCAGTAGATATGCGAAAGCAATGCTTGGATTGATAATTAAGAATCAGTTCGAATTAAAGCAAAAATTTTTTAAATGCATTATTAACTTAAAAATACAACTAAAGGGTGTTTTTTTTTATAGGTAGGTATAGAACTTAAAGTTGGCAACACCATTTTAACTGGCCGCCATTTTGTCAGCTGTCAAGTGATTTATTTTTAGTTTGGTTTGGCATTTTAACATGAAACGCTTCCAAATTGTGTAAATTTATTTTGAAAACCATGGTTCTGTTCGAAATTTTCATAAGCGAATTTTGCTTAGCGATGAAGCGCACTTTTGGTTGAATGGAAAAGTCAATAAACAAAACTACCGTATTTGCAGTGATGTATGTTGAGACACCGTTACATCCACAAAAACTGACTGTTTGGTGTGTTTATGGGTTGGTGGCATAATTGGTCCCTACTTCTTTAAAAACGATGCTGGCCAGAGGGTTACAGTCAATGGTGACCGCTATAGAGCTTTTTCGTTCATCAATTGAACAACCATGATGTGCAGGATCTGTGGTTTCAACAAGACGGCGCAACATGTCACACAGCTCGTGACGCAATTGATTTATTGAAGGAAACGTTTGATAACCGCATAGTTTCACGTTGCGGAACCGTGAATTGTCTTCCAAGACCTTGCGATTTAACTCCGCTTGACTATTTTCTGTGGGTTTATGTGAAGTCGCTAGTCTACGCCGATAAGCCCGAAACGATTGACCACTTGGAGGACAACATTCGCCGCGTTATTGCCAATATACGGCCACAAATGTTGGAAAATTGGACCTCCAGATTAGACTACGTCCGAGCCAGCCGTGGCGGTCATATGCCAGAAATCATATTTTAATTTTAATGCCAAAAAATTATCTTTCGAATAAAGTACATTTCATGTCAATTTAAAAAAATTATCGTTGTTTTATTCCATTTCAAAGTTCTATGTACATTTACCATCCCATCTTTTTCTACCAATTTTAGTATCCGACAACGAGTCGAAATTATTTAAATTTACTACCGAAATTCGGAGTCAGTGGCCTCAACGTTAAGAGCGCCACGTCCAATTTATGGTCGTCATCATTTCTGGCTGAATGGCTGAAATCCACACGTACTCCATGAGTCATCATTGCATCCCGACAAAATTACGGTTTGGTGTGGTTTATGGGCCGGCGGCGTCATTGGGCCGTACTTCTTCCGTGATGATCAAGACCGGCACGTTACTGTGAATGAGAATCGCTACCGTTCAATGATAACCGAATATTTTTGGCCCCAATTGGATGATATGGACTTGGAAGACATGTGGTTCCAACAGGACGGGGCTACAAGCCACACAGCGAATGACACAATCAATTTATTGGAAACCAAGTTTGGAAAACGTGTTATCTCACGAATTGGTCCAGTCGCTTGGCCGCCTCGGTCGTGCGATTTGACGCCGTTAGACTATTTCCTGTGGGTTTACGTGAAGTCTATGGTCTTAGCCAACAAGCCAGCGACGATTGGTGAACTTCGTACGAATATCGAACGTGAAATTGCAGCAGTAACGGCCGATTTATGTTTGAAAACCGTCGAAAATTGGATTCAGCGTCTGGACTTCTGCAAGCGTGCCCGTGGTGGCCATGCAAAAGAAATCGAGTTCCATACATAACGGCATCGAACGTACTTTCACAGGAATAAAGAATTTCATTGATATCCAAAACCGTTTTTGTTTTATTTAAAAAAAAAAACCTTTAGAACATTTCGCCATTGTGAGTTCGCAAAATCTAACACTAAAAATGATTATCTTACTAGTACCGCGTATTCATCAGCGATTATTACTGTTATTAAAAGGAGGACAAAAGTGTGCACCAAATTCCAAGAAAACGAGAGAACATTCTTTAAAAAAAAATACCAGTTCAGCAGAAATACGAGTTGGGCTTACTGGAAAGGATATGCAAGTAAATTGCACAGATGAGATTGCGAGTGCATTTCAAGAGCATACTCTTTGGCGAACGATCAAATTGGATGATGTGATTTTTCCACTACACACTCCCAGTTGTGAAGTTCATATGGGATGGTAATTTTTTGTTTTCGTAGGATTGGCCTGGTCAGCAAATGGAAAATGATAACATTCATTGCATTTCCATATTAACGCTTACTAGTATCGCTTGTGGTCGAAAATCAACACTACCTTTTATAAGTATGCATAGGTTATAGCTAAAAGGTATCTACTAAAAAAAGGGACCACAATTTGCGATGTTTATGTCGTTTTTTTATAAACGAAAAAGCGAAATCTAGATATCGAAAAAATACGCCGTTATGAAAATAAGACTTACCCTTATTTACATTTAAATACGTCACTGTCAAAATTAAGAGCAAAAATTGTATGTCGAAATATCCTTTCCATAGTAACATCGTTGAAACGAAACTGGTTGTTCAACACCTCGCAGTTGCTTTTAGGGGTATGTAAATTGCCATCCTTCCAAAATAGGTTCTAATCGAAGATGATTCATATTTGAATACGTTACCATGGTAATATTGAGGCGGAAAATTGAATGTCACCAAAATGCAATTAACTGATAAGCATTTTGTATGGGGAATTTGTAGCTTAATTTTGCCAGTCTTAATGGCGACCTATACCCTCTCGATTTTTCGTTTGCGGCCATCTATGGCACAGTACCTTTCGAATGATATAAGTTTCGTTCTTCTCATTTCATAATAACTACTAAAAAAGAATACGGAAACTTTGCATGTTGACGTATTATTATAATGATGATGATGATAATGTTACTTATACCAAATGGGTTTTAAAAAAGGGGTGTTTACAAACAAAAAATAGGTTCCGGTATAGGAATATTACCAGCGTTGTTCTGGAGACATTTTTGGAGCTAAAACATTCTCGAAGCCATTTTAAAAACAGTTTCAGTCACATTATTCAAATGAGCACGAGGAGGGGAAGTTTTTGTTGTAATTTCTTAACGAAATAAATGCAAAATTTATGTATCCATTCCGTAGTTTATTTCAATAAAAAAAACGCTCCGGGTGTCGGTTATTTGGTGAATCGTTTTAACCAGTAATTGTTAAGTGACGGCGTTCAGTCGAGTAAATTTCCTTTTTTAAGAAAATTATGTTTTAGTTTTGAAACAAATATGAGCCATCTCTCATTGGCTCTGCGAACTGAGCCAAAGCTGAAATACAAGAGGGAACTACCCATTTGGGTACTTCAGCACAACGCTGGGCATTACACATTAAATACGCGAGAACATTGCCCGCCTTATTGGCTCAACGTGTATACTGTATAAGGTTAAAGATGAATACAAGACTTTATTTCGACTGCCTCTACAGGCTTCATGCCGGTCCAGCTGCCGTATTTGTAGTGGGATAGACACTGATTCTAAGACTGTGGAGAAAACAAAAATATTGGATATTAGCAGTGCGGATCAAGTCTGCGTCCAAAAAGGCTGTAGAGATTGATTCTAACTTAATTTTATAATACTCTTTTTTATGAATGTAGTTGATAGTAGTGATGTCAGAATTCGCCGACTGACTTGATATTTTTTTATTTTCAAAAATACTAGACAACCCCCACAATATAACCCACGAAAATATTTATACATAATAATTACACTATATATAAAAAAAATTAACAAAAAAAAACAAAAAACGTTTTCTCATTTTATTGAACTCGAAAGGTTTTTCTGCAAAAGCAGTAGATACTATTTGAAATACCCTTTTTTTGATAGGTATAAAAAAGTCCACATTTTGAAATGCAAAATAGGTACCCACGAAATGGGCAATTACTCAAGATCTGACATCACTCGCTTAGAATAGAATGAATACAGCGGTACAGCGAAGAGCAGCTGTGCCAGATTATTTCCGTGCTCGCGAAAATCAGTTTTTTAGCAAAAGAAATAAAGTTTAAGAGAAATGTTTGAAAGGAAACGATATCAAGGAAACCCCAGAGATCAATGGAAAACGCTAGCAAGTCTTAAGTCCGTATGGAACCATGTGCTTATTCGATTATCAGCACAAAAGCAAACAAAGTAAGAATAAAGTGCACGACTGGGTCAAACGAAACTTTCTCGTTGATCAAAAGTTTGGTTGGTTTTTTTCTTATTTTATTAGGTAGGTAGGTAAAAATCTGAGAACCGATACTGGACAAAAGAAACGGTTCATGAAATAGACGAATAGTTTTAAATAAAATCCGTTATTCATTTGATACGGCTGTATATATATCAAATAACAATGTGAGTTTAATAAGTTGAAATGAACATACAGTCGGTAACATATGAATAGCCTCACACATAATTTATTTTTAAATTAACTGTTTTTTTGTATCTTTTTGATCGGTACATATGTAATTTTATATTGGGTTGAAAGGTAGGACTGAGTTCTTTAGACTAAGAAAAGTTTCAAATAGTTTCGAAAAGCTAACGCAATTTTCTGAGGTTATTTCGTTTTGATTCACTCAAATGTTTTTTTTTTTTTTGTAACATTAGAATAGAATAACCTTTTTTTTTAGTGAAAATGAAAACGAATTATTTTTTTTTTTAAGAAAAGTATTTTTATTTATTTACTATAGCTTATACAATTATTTAAGTACTTTGTACAGCCTTCCTTTTTTGAATTACTTCAAAAATGTGTTTTTTTAAGGAATCATACAATGATTTTAAAAGATCAAGGGAAATACTGGCTCAGGCCACTTTGATACCTCAATAAGGTCCACTTTACTGGTATACTGCTTCCCACCTTCATACACCTTTCGTGTCAACCAACCCCACACATTTTCGATGATGTTCAAATCTGGCGAGGAGGGTGGCCAGGAAAGTTGTTCTATATTTTGGTCTTGTAACAAAGTCTTAATTTTTCCAGTTGTGTGAATTGGCGCATTGTCCTGCTGGAAAATGATCGGCAGTGGTCCGAAAATATCCTGGAACTGAGGTAGAGCCGTTTCCAGTACAGTTTTGTAGTAGGGTGCTGTCATTCTGCAGTTCACAAAAACCAAATCGATCGTTCCATAATATGATTTTTTACATTTTTTACATTTTAAATTAATTTTTATTAGGATATTTAACTAAACTTAGATACTAGACAAAAACGATTAAATCTAATTTAAAATTAACATTTCACTTATTCCAGCTTACTGGCTCTTAGCGAGCGTTCTAAACTTATCAATATCCTTAAAATTATTGCCTTTCGGCCTTAAATCTATCTATATCTATTATTTGTTTTGTTTTTTTTTAATTTTCAAGAAACTTTAGAAAGCTTGAATTCTTTATTATTGCTTTTTATAACTAATTAAAACTACCTTAGCTACTTTACCTAAATTACCTATAATCAGGACGGTGACCAATCGATGAGATTGGGCGCCTGACAGCCGCCCACGAGGGTTCATCAGTGCCACCGAGACCCGAGCGAGGCTGTAAGCGTTGCCACAAATGGCGCCTTCACGGCTGTGGTGACGGTCCAAAAACAATTTTTATTTTCTTAAATCATGGTAGTAATAGTTGTATCCGTCGGGCCCATCGAGGTTGAACTTCTTTTCATCAGAAAATATCACTTTCCGCCAATCTTTTGAGTGACTGCTGCCATCAGTGTTCCAACCCATGTACGATCTTGCAAAACGAAGCCGCTGTTGTGTTCGAGCTTTGTTAAGTGGTGTTTTTTCTTTTGTTTCAGGCGCTTCAATTGTCCGGGAGTCTTAATTACTCTACTTATGATCATTCGACTAACTTCTAGCCCAGCTTCATGTCTAATCTTACTTAGAGAATCGGTTGAATTGGAAGCCAACCTTATAATTTGCGTTTTTCTCGGCTTGAAAGTACAGTAGAAGTACGGCCTTTGTAATATTTTCCGTAAAATAATGGATTTCTTAAATACAGTTAGTTATTCTTGGACATCTATCAAGTTTTTTAGCTATAGCGCGATTAGAGAGATTTTGCTCAGGGTAAGCCCCTATTTAAGCAATTTCCGTTGAATTTGAAGAATTTTTTCTACCCATTTAAACTAAAACAGATCATAAACACAAAAAATAAACCGTTTATCACTCCCGATAGCTTTCCGAAGATCACGCTGCTAAACTCTCGCTTACAATGAGTAAGAAAGTTAGTTGAGGCTATTCTAATGTTACAAACAAAATTCACAGCTCAGAAAGTCCCGCCAACTTAAAAAAAAAAACGTGAAAAGCTCTCTTAATCTCAGAAACTCTCGCTCTTGTCACCCAATGCATATTTCCTTGCGTACATATGAAAGAGCTCTCAAAACGGTCTTGCAACAAGTCAAGCTAAAAAAAAAAATGTGTGCACTTCAAACAATAAATATACCCCTGCTTTCGAAAATGTCTCTATCGATCGACGATCGACAAAAGACCAATCGATGACATTGCTCACCGCCCTGATTATAGGTAATTTAGGTTAAGTCATCACAATGGGTCCACATGGACCGAAGTGGGGTGCGGCAGGACTCGCTTTTGCCGTACCCCTCCATTAACCTAAGTAGCTCAGGTAGTTTTAAGTAGTTTTAAATAAAAAAAAAAAACAAATAAAGAATTCAAGTTTTATAAAGTTTCTTGGAAATTAAAAAACAAACAAATTTAAATATAGATAGATTGAAGGCCCAAAGGCAATAATTTAAAGGATATTGATAAGTTAAGAGCGCTCGCTGAGAGCCAGTAAGCTAGAATAAGATAAATGTTAGTTTTAAATTAGATTTAAACGTTTTTGTCTAGGATACGAAAACTTTTCAAAGCGGTTAAAGGAGCAGGTTCTTAGTAACTTAGAAGAACCCTCAGTTATTGTTAGGTATGGACATTACAACATATCATAACAATATTGATGGTACTGTCCCCAACTCGTCATCATTAAAAGCGGATATGATTAAATGGCGTTCGACATACCTCACCAACCAACAGGTACAGCTGTATGGATTGATAAAACAAAACATGTCTAGCCAAAAGCTTCAAATCGATGCATTATTAGGAGCGCAGGTCATGAAGTCTTACGGTTGCCCCCATATCATCCGGATCTAAACCCTATAGAAAATATATAGGGCATAGTAACAAAAATTGGGTTGCATCGAGAAATACCACTTTTAAACTGGACGATGTCAAACAAATTACCGAAGAAGAATTCAACAGGATAACTCCGTACGATTGGAGATCTGTCTGTGACAAAGTAATACGCACAGAGGATGAATACCGAATACCATCACGCCGAAATTTTATGTGATAGAATCACTGAAAGAATAATTATGCACCCATCTGATGATTCATCTGTTGCAAGTGATTCATCTGAAGGAGATCGAGATGAATTGGAAGTCCAAACATCGGATTCCGATTAATGTAAAATTGATAACAAATATTGTCCCTGTTTGGTTTTATTAAATGTACATAAAATGGCAAATGTTTATTTTTTTGCTATGTATGTACGCTGTCATGTGACTTATTTAACATCGTTCTTGAAAGTGAATAGTTCAAGACTCAAACGCTAACACCAGAGGCACTATCTTCCAAAAGTCCGTCCACTTACTCGCCTACGCCGACGACATCGACATAATCGGCAGAACGCAGCGTCATGTCACTGGCACGTTTGTGAACATTGAGACGGAAACGGCAAAGATGGGTTTGGCGGTCAATAAGGGCAAGACAAAGTATATGCTGTCATCAAGAAAGGACACTCAACAACGACGTCTTGGACAGAATGTCACCATAGACAGATATAACTTTGAGGTGGTAAAGGACTTTGTCCACCTAGGCTCCGCTATGAACTCAGACAATGACACCAGCGCTGAGATAAAACGAAGAATTACTCTTACAAATCGCTGTTCCTTTGGACTAAGAAAGCAATTGAGTAGCAAAGCCCTCTCTCGAACGACTAACGTGACCCTTTCCTAGTCCTACTTTATGGTGCAGAGGCATGGACTCTATCAAAAGCGGATGAGGTCACTCTTGGTTGCTTCGAGCGGAAAATTCTTCGTGTAATTTTCGGTCCCGTCTGCATAGACGGTGAATGGAGGAGGAGATACAACGACGAACTGTACGGGCTGTACAGCGACATCGACCTAGCCAGTCCAACGACTGAGGTGGCTGGGTCATGTAGAGCGAATGGACGTGAATGCTCCGGCCCGGAAGATGTTCGATTCTACACCCGAGGGACGACGCAGTAGAGGAAGACCGCGACTCAGGTGGCGCACGCAAGTGGAAGGGGGCCTTAACCAACTAAGCGTGCGAAACTGGAGACAGCTGGCCTACGAACGTGCTGGCTGGAGACGCTTGCTGGTTTAGGCCCAGGTTTACCCCGGACTGTAGTGCCACCTTAAGTAAGGAAGTAATGTACTTTATTTGCTTCAACTTTTGTTAAATTGTGCTATTTTTCACGACTTAGTAACTTTAAAATTAACTTTAAAATTCATTTTTATTGTTTTCTTTTTTTTTAATCTTACATACTAGACAAAAACGATTAAATCTAATTTAAAACTAACATTTATCTTATTCTAGCTTACTGGCTCCAAGCGAGCGCTCTAAACTTATCAATATCCTTAAAATTATTGCCTTTCGGCCTTAAATTTATCTATTTCTATGATTTCTTTTGTTTTTTAATTTTCAAGAAACTTTAGAAAACTTGAACTCTTTAATATTTGATTTACTTAAAACTACTTAAGACTACCTAAGCTACTTAACCTAAATTACCTATAATCAGGGTGGTGAGCAATCAAATCGATTGGTCACCATCCTGATCGCGTCCATGGGCGCCTGATAGCCGCCCACAAGGGTTCATCAGTGTCACCGAGACTCGAGCGAGGCTATAAGCGTCGTTCGAGTCTCGGCAGCACTATCATGTTGGCTAGCCCGGCACCTCCCAAAGACCCCCTACTCTAACCTAAACCTACAAACTTAATATCTAGCTTAAAACTAAGGAGGATGCTACGTAAGTAGCGCACCGGCCCGGGAGAGCGTATCCACCCTCACCTGTTCATCAAGCCACCAAAATTCGGTGAACTGCTTGACCGTATCGACCCTGTCCCGTTCCGCTATTGCGGTACTAAAACGGAGGAGCTCCTGAGCATTGGCGGCATACCCGTCGTGGATGAGCCGCTTATCCCTCGCGCCGCGGTGGCTGTGGTACAATACCGGCACACCATCTTTTTGCTGGACTAACCCTTTCATATCTACATGGAGAAATGCCTCAGGCGGGATAAAGCCAGACCGAAGCGTACTCTCGTGGTATATTAAATTGGGGTAGTAAGCCCCTGAGATCAGGTTATTATCACTGGCCATCGCCCTTGCGACGTGCCTCCGAATCACCTTAATAAGGAAATTGTCAATCCTATTCAGTCGAGCCCCATTGTATAGGGTCCTGTTGGGATAGTATTTTATGTACTGAGATTCAGGAGTTCTAAACAACCCTAGACAGGCCCTGAGACATTGTCTCTCAAACACCCGAATCTTTTCCATATAGGACGGCGCTATATTGAACCACATAGGACAGCCATAAGCGATGATAGGCCTTATAAGGGCCACGTAGCAAATGACCTTCACCCTGGAATCAAGTTGACTGCTGCGAAACAGTCTCCTTGTCAGAGCGTAGGCCCTCTTAGCCCCAGCAAGGCAAGCATCTATATGTTTGTCAAAATACAGATACTTAGTTATAATCTTTCTAAACAGGTTAATTGTTGTAGACTTGCTGCCTTGCTTTAAATGATGTTTTTGTATGAGAGATGCGACGCCCCTTTGTTCGACTTTGACCAAACAAATTTGAGCTTCATCAGGTCAGTGGTTTCAGATTCCATAGCATAGACAGAAAAAACATACCTACGTTATTTTCATAAGTTATAACAATAATTAATTGATGAAACTCGATGAAAGATAAAACATGTACATAAAATTATGCAATTCAGCAATTCAATACAATAATATTTTAATATTACAAATAATTCATTTTATTTTACAAATGGTAAAAAGAGATAAAGTGGAGAAAAGCGTAATTTATTTCCTTTGATCAAAGATGAGTCTTAGAGAAAATATCCCCTTAAATAAATTGCTTGTTGCGAGGGAAGTCTCAACTCCTTTTGGACGGACTATACGAACATTTTATATCAGTGCATACCATTAATATTGAGGTTACTTTGCAGCCGTTTCGGCTGTAGGCCTCGGAACATACGGACAGACAGACGGAATTAATTAATATCTCGAGTTCGAAATTTTGTACGAATACAATATCTTTCCCTCACTACGTAATCGAGAAAGTTAATAAAAGTGCGCAACACACATTTTTCAAATGCACTAAATAGCTAAGAAGGGACGACTATAAGAAACGGTGGTAGGCGATATCTCATGGTTACGATTATGCGTACCACAGGAATCGAGTATGCTCGAAAGTGGTTGACATAAAGAGAATATGATGAAACATTGTTAAAACATGGTGCACAGAAAAGCCAATCTTCGCATACAATCACAATCAATATTGACGTAAATAAAAATAAAAAGAGGAGTTGCCTCCTGTGAGGATTGAACTCACGACCCCTGGTTTACAAGACCAGTGCTCTGCCACTGAGCTAAAGAGGCTGACGTTTCAGCGGTGGCAAAATTACATTATCCGTACACAAACTTGGTATAGTATATGAATACAAGTGTATATTATGTACTGTTTATTCACATACTAACTATGTATGTAAACTATCATGTTTAGTGACGTCGCTACTAGTGAAGTCATTTACGTTTCTAAGCCAACAAAGGTTGTTGGGTTTTACAGGGCACACGCGACCGTCTTATTTAAATTTCTATTAGCAATTTGCATTGTATTTGACAAGTCATATGGCGCAAGTTCTAAACAACATTTAATTTAGATGTTATTATCTGTTTCAATATTAATAGTTTATAATAGTATAAATAAATGAAAAAAAAACTATTCACTTTACCCCAGATGGGACTCGAACCCACAATCCCCGGCTTAGGAGGCCGATGCCTTATCCATTAGGCCACTGGGGCAGCTAAATTCCGGCTGGCAAAGTGAATTGATGATTATTTTGTTACCGTTAAATACCGATTTTACTAAGTTTTAAATTATTAATTCGGGGATTTTATTTATCGTTTTAAATTCATTGCCGCAAAGTTATAGTCATCGTGTATTCTTACTTCGAAACCGGTGTCTAACTTTTTAGCTAATTATAAACGCCTTTTAACCTACCTACAATTAGTGCCAACAATTTAAGGAATCCATTTTCCAAAAAATTTTATGAAGTTTTATGATTAGGTTTAATTTGATTAAAAATATTTTAAAAGTTGTTTTTGCCGATTCTTGATTATTGTTGATATCTAATCGATTCGACTTTTGGGTTTGGTGGATTTCTGACTGGTATCAGTTTTAATATTTTGCAACATGGATATCCTGCGTTAAGAAGCATAATACCCTGGTGAACATTAATGGTAGCTTCGAATGTTCTTTAGAATAAGCGCAAAGTTATAATTTTGCAATAGTAGTGACAGATGGCTCAGAGTCGATACAAAGGGATAAAATTTACTTTTCGTAATACCTAGATTAATAGCATTCTCAAGTCTTGAAAACAGTCCCGGCAAAGAAAGATATTATTCCCAGAATCGATTGCAGGATGCACGAATATAATTTTGCAATAATATTTATAGACCATGTAAACAAATGACGCATGTGCCATGAAATAAAAACTGTTTAACACAAGACCTCAAAGTCATGTCCTTTTCTATAAAACTAAATGATTTGTAAACGAAAGAGCTGTATCTGTCTTTTTTCTCATGCATTGTTACGATGTTTTTTTTAACCACTGCTTTAGCAATTGCTTGTGGAAGATTCACTTGAGCGTCCTACACCCTCCACCCCTTTTGTAGTTTAGTTAGACATTGAATATGAATTAATAAAAATTTCGACAAAATTTTTAATTTACAGTAGGTCCACTTACTTGTGTTAAAAAAATTTACAGAGTACTCATACAGCAATTGTTTAATGTATTTCGGTTTTCTGACCTTTCCCGTATTCTGGTACTCTATAAGTTGTGCTGTTTCATATAAGTTTGAAGTTGGTTTTTATATTTACCTGAAAATGAAAAAGAAAAAAAAAACTTGTTATTTTAAAACTTGTATTTTTAACTACAGCTACATTAATATTAATTAAAATAGTATCAGAAAGTCAACAAATACAACAACGATATTTAACATCTGTTAAGCAACAAAATGTCACCAATTATTTCAACTAAAGCGCAATATAAAACAATTTTAATTTTAATTAGTATTCTCCATAGTAAAAAAAAATAATTGGGAAAATTAATTATATTTACAGGAAAATTTGATTTCAGTGTAATCTCGAATATGTTAATGGCAGCACATATTTTTGGTCGAATTTACTAGGAATTAAGTAATATTACTCTACAGTACTTAATACTTGATGATGTATTAAGTGTCTCACTATTTTTCAAAATTGAAAATTCTTGCAAGACAACATCACCCTTATAGGCTTTTCACACCGATCTGAAAACATAGTTTTCGTCGATGCCGACACCGACGCTTCAATCAGATGTGAGACACTAGTCGTCGAATTTCTGTGCAAACTATTTTGTTTACAAATTTCGATCGCATTAACTAACAAATAAAATTAATTTTGTGCAATTAAAAATAGTATTAGCCCATCAATTAACTGTGGAAAATGATTTTGAGCTGTGACATTTGTTCGATCAGCCATCCTGCTGATTTTGCTGAATGTTGCAAAAGGTGTGTTTGTTTCAACAACCCAATGATTGGAAGTCTTTTTCGTGGAAACCGACTTTAAACGACTCATTTTGAAAACCGAAACATGTATGGGAAAACTTCTGTTTTCGATTAAGTTTTCGAGTCCTTTCGCGACTCGTAACCCGGTTTTCGGTTCGGTCTGAAAAGGCTATTATAGTTTTTATGAGCATCTTTATAATTAAAAAAGAAACGTTAATTGTAATTCACACATTCGTAGACAAATTTAAATTATATCTAGCACGAATATACGGAAAAGGATATTACTTACAAGCTATTAAACACCATTTCTTACAAGTTTTATACATACAGGTCACTGTTTTGACAACATGGTTGCTTATCAATACAAAATTGTACACTTTTCTGTTAAGTAAGTTCTATTTCTAACAAATAAGAGCCAGTACTTAATAAAAATTGTTGTCTTTCATTAATAAATATAAATCTAGCCCCTATCCGAAGTTAGCTACTTTTGACTGGAATGGGTCTTTGGGTCTGCTTCTGGATGAAGCTGAAAGCTAGACAGCTTACAATAGTTAATTAAAAATTAGAGAATCGTACCTACTCTGACTTTTATCAAATAGGTATCTACATGAGAAACTGCACTTCTAAGGTTTCCTCATCGTTCTAAGTTGAATTATATATATGTATATACATTTTTGTCACATTTGTAAGAAATAATTTCCGTATTTTAACGAAAACGGTGTCTTCAGTCATATTGACACGAAATGTATAGTTGACCGAAAACAACTTTACTAAGTCCGAATATAAGAAAAAGTAACGAATTGCGAACATCCGTATGTACTTTTAAGGTTCCCCAGAAAACTGACTAATACATATTCAAGGGTTTGCCGTCGGATGCATCTTGAAAAGAATCATTCTAGCAATTCGCTTCAAACTGATGTGACCCATTATTTCACCCCAACACCAGATTTTTCTCTACTTTTATGTAATTGAAAAGGCAAAACAAAATCGTCTACCCTAACCACACTGTCTTGTTACCTCACATAAGCCGATCTTGTTCTTTGAAATATAATATACATAGTGTACCTACCAGTACAGCAGTATTTGTCAGTGTATTTGATTAATTGTGTCCTAGAAAGTAAAAGACCAACAAAGAACAAACATTACATGTCCTTTTTATTTTGATGGGCTAAAAAGTTATTTTCAAATTAACGATGTAACTCACAACAAATTGTAATGAAAAAAAAAAAAAAACACTCAACAAAGGAAATAAACAAAGGAATTATGATGACAACCCCTAAGAACCAGAAGCACGAACAGAGCAACAACCACCGCATAACGTACGTTTTCATTTTCGTTTAAAATAGTTTGCAGGAAATATACCAGAATCCCGACAAACATAGTGCCCGCACCTGCACAGATGTTCCAATGGGACGGTATGTGTACATATACGGAACAAACACATTCCCGAAATAATGCTGGCCACGCGCATGTGTACGGAGGAAACGCATCTGAGATGAAGGGCACACGGCTAGGGTGCACGAATTTTCCTCTATTAATCATTTGCTTTCGTTTTCTTTTTATACAATAAATACCAATTTACGTGAATATCTATATCTATAGGTAGATAGTACATTTTAAACTTGATTCCAAAGACTAGTTAAATAACCAAAAAATTCCTATAACCAGACTTGAATCAATTGTAAGTTGTGTATATAATTCCAAGAGGGTCCCGTAATTTTGCACAGCATTTGATATAATGTCGTTTTTACTAAAGTTTAACAGTATTAACAATTTTCTATAAACCATCGACATCACATAAAATGCTATTTTAGTAAATTAAGACATTCCAAATAGCCAAATTTACTCTGAAATAGAACCAGTTTTAAAAATTTCTACGAGCCCAATACGTGCACTGAAGTCAATTTTGTTGAAGGTATTGGTTGGACTTGGATGATTGTGTGGATGTGATCCACACTAATGCATTTTATAAGTGTGTATCATAAGAGATTAAAGGAATAAATTTGTTTTGCACATGGGGTGTGATCATTATTGTTTTTTTTTTTTTTTTTTTTTCTATTTTTCAAGTGCTGTACAGGATATTCATATTCTTAATTTAGGGTGGAAAAAATCAATAAAGAAAAGTACTTAAAATATTCACGATTAATTTCAATTTAATTAAAGAGGAGGAAATTAATTGTTGTTTGAACACACTTTTCCCGGTATTAGACTATAATTATGTACATATAAATAATATCTGCAACGAATTTTCTAGATAGGATGTTCATAATCATGCACAAATTTGAAATGCCCAACTGCTTTGTTATTGATTGAAATAAACAGCATGTACTTATTCACAGAAAAACTGTTTCTAAAATGTATAATTCTCGTTAACGGTGTTTGCATTGGCCTAGGCACGCTGCTCTTTACCACGTCTATAAAAAAAAAATTGTAGTGGTAGTGGTAGTGGGACAGGGTGTCATCCTACTGGAGGTCAGATTTTTCGATTTGAAATATGATCGATTACAATAATAATGTAAATGTTTTTAATTTTGAAATACCACAAATTAAAAAAGAACAAAACAGTTTTCGAGGCATGCAGTGCGTACGAAAATCAAGTCGGAGGGTGTATTCATTGAAACAGTAGTTTTTTTGTTTGCTAAATTTTGCCAGTTAAAACATAAAATTAAAGTGAATTAGGAATGCAGTTCTTTTGAAAAAATAAACTCAAAAAACTTTTATGGAATATTAAAAAAACGGACAGTTTCGGTTTCATAAAGATTCAACAAATTTCAACAGACCTAAGGCACGCGTGGTTTTAAATTTTACAAGGAACCGCATTTACTTGCATGTATGAGATATAACAAAACGAGTTTTGCGTTGTTGATTCAGACCAGAAAAGCACGACATAAATGGACACGACGCTGTTGCAAATGTATTTCTCCAAACTGATTATTGCCTTAATCTTGTGGAATCCTCGGTTTTAAACAAAAATAACGAAAAAAGGAATAACAAAAATGCAAACTGACATAATATCGACGCAACTTCGAAACCACGATCATTTTCCAATGACGCAACTTCGAAACGACGCAAAGCGAGGTTTAGGTGTTTTGGTGTACTAAAAAGTAATAACTTGTTGTATAAAAAAAAACCGTCCAGCATTAATTAATATTATCCAAATACACTGGGTATGCAGTTCCAAAGAGGTATATAAAGCTGAAGTCGGAATTCAGAATGTTTAAAATTCTTGTTTAATAAGTGTGAGAGCATGTCTGCATTTTATTTGCCTAGGTTATTCACATGAAAAGGGTTTGTTAGTTGACTTTTATAGAGGAGGGGTAACCTCGTAAGTAACGAAATCCACAATATTTAGCAAAATGTTGTGGAACTCCATTTGGTATCGAATACTGCAAATTGGGGCACGCGAATTGCTACCATTGTTTTATGAAATGTGTATGGGGGGGGCATGCTGCCCCCCTGCAACCCCCCTACTTGGATTCACTGTTGGATTACGGGGCTGGTGCGAGGTTTTTTACTTGTATTTATTTGTTTAATTTTCATATTGTTGGGTGGGACATAAGGTCCAACATTTTTGTTTGGGACTTGTGTCCCGAGGGTGTGGGACATAAATCCCAAATCGAATTTGGGAGTCATGTCTCACTTAAGTGGGTTATAAGTCCCAAAAGTAAAAATTGGGACTTATGTCCCTGCGCCAACATTTGAAGTCCTCAAACAAGTGTTTAAAAATGGGATACCTCCGTAATGAATAATTATCCATTCACTAGGGATAAGTGATGCAAATCGCATTTCTTAATTGTACTAAGAACTGAAAGGAAATAGTACTGAAACGTACAAAATAGTACACAATTTTTTAAAATGCCAAAACATAAATAATGTATTCAAGCAAAAACAGAAAAATTAAACCATATTTTGTTGAATCTAACTTCCATAGTATTCACTTCGAGAGTTAACTACGTTTAATTTAATTTTACACTCAAATCCGTACTTTTTAAATCATAATTTAAATTTACATTTATAGTATTCCTTCAAAACCTTTTAGACCGTTTAAATTTTTGTCAATTGAAATTGATTTGATTTGTGTGTCGAGTTTAGTTTTTATTGTATTTGTTAGGAATTGAGCCTCCAAAATGTTTCTTATTTTAGCCAGAAATGTTTCTTAAAATCCAAGAAATCGTTATCACGGACGCAAGCAATCAATGATTCACCATCGGCCGTTCTATCAGCTCTTAGATTTGTCTTCTGACTAGGAAGACATCAGCATTTCATCCACTTCATAAATGATGTACATTTTTTGAGCGTCTTGCTACATTTTACATTCTATATCACTTTTACTTATTTTCTGAATGAAAAAATGTCAATATCATGAAATTGAGTTCCAATCCGACGTAAAATACTTAAAAAAGTATCCGCAGTGCAGTTAAAATTCAATCGGATTACACGCCATGTTTAAAAAAAATTAGTTTATATTCGGGTTAAATAACTAAATATTATGGACTTGGGCTTAATTTTTGGAGTGAAATGAAATAACCTAACATGTTCGATTTAGTTCAAATATTAAAAATAGTGGAAATAGTACTCAAAATTGAGAAGTATAGTACTTGCGAACTCGGGAAGGTCCAATGGTACAGAAATCAGTACAATAGTAAGCCTTTTTTCAACTGTGCTAGGGACGCATTTTTAAAAACAGGTGAACCCCCTGATGGAAAGGCTGTCAGTTATTTGGCAAATAGTTTACTAAGTAGCTCCATTAAAAAATTGCTAAATCATCACCAAGGATGCAATTTCAAGGCTTAGAACTAGCAACAAAGTAAACACACCACGTATTTATTATAGAAGCAAATCAAATTGACATTGAGAGGTCCTTTAGTTCTTTTTGGATTTGTATAGACTTATATTGAAGGAAACAAATTTAAAATGACCCTCAAATTGTAAGTAGTTGATCCAATCATCGTGGGGCGCACGTCGTTAGCGGTGTCTGCAATTCAGTCATGTTGTCACTGAAGTGTAGTTCAGTATCAGTATAACTGACTCTGCATACTCAATATAAAACTTATTCTAAGTAAAATGAACTCAAAAAGAGACTATTTATCTTGGATTTTTTAACCTCTTAATAGCCTATAAGCTTTCAATCAAATTAATTTTTTTTTTTATTTATTTGCATAAGATTTTGTGCATTTTATTTAGTAATTCACTTACATTTCTATTTGGTGTTATAGATGATACAGTGTACTATAAATAGGTTTCTACGACGGTACAGATTTTGGATTTTTTTACAACACACAAAAAGCGCCCATATCGAATATATGGAGAAAAATGTTTTTCAATTTGTTCTTTTACGGCAGGGAAATAAATAAAATATATGTGTAATTTTAAGAAATGGTTTGTACCGTCGGTTTTTTTGGTCAAAGGTGTAAATGAAACTATATTAGTTCATTGTTTTTCCCCGACGTTTCGGCAAGGATTGCTGCCTTCTACAAGGTATTATTTAAAGAAGCCTAAATACTTAGACAAAGAAGAATATAGGATTTAACACAACGATTAAAATAAAAATAGAAAAAAAATAACAAAATTGTCACACTTAGGGTATAACAGGGGCGGTCAGAATGAAGACTTAGCTTTCTTAATCGCTCTAAACGCCTAGGATCGCTGAGTATTCGCTTACAATGATCACTTACAATGGTCCCGTTTTCACTTTTTTACTTTACTTCACTATTCCTGAAGCATGTAACTTACGACATTATCGGGAGTTGGCCACTCCCCAAGTTTGTCCCGTAGCGCGATTCTCTCGGTTTCGTATCGTGGGCAATACAAAAAACACATGTTCCGCGTTTTCGAAATCTTCATTGGGATGGCTTCATTGTCCGCGTTTAAAGATATATTCTCTGTAACAGCCATGACCCGTCAAGAACTGAGTCAGATAGAAGTTTGTTTCGCTACGAGCACGATTAATCCATGCGTCAACCACTGGTATGAGACCATGTGTCCATCCTCTTTTTAACGATTCGTTTCATTGTTGTTGCCAAACAGCGATGCTACGATCTTTTTTGTACTTTCTCTTTTCGTCGCCTGCTCGACCATTTCGGACTCGCTTTCATTTCATCAGCGAGCAAATCGATAAGGTAGCATTGAAGATTCTACGAGTACAGCATCATTCGAAACTGTTTGAAATGCACAGGCGACTCTTAATGCGCTTAGGCGGTGGACGGATTTAATTTACCTCACATAAGACTTAACTTTCGCGGCGCATGACCATATTTCTACTGCGTACATAAGCATCGAACTCGCAGCCCCCGCGAGGAGTAGCCTCTTACTGTCTCGGGCCTCCGATATTACTCATCAGCCTTGAAAGTGCACTAACAGTTTTCGACGACCTTTTGCATACATGCTCAAGGTGGTATTTAAAGCTTTAACGTGCGTCGATAATCACTCCGAGGTACTTAATAGGCGGTTGAGTGACCACTACATGCCCTCTGAACGATATCGTTTCTCGTACTTCCCTACTCGTAAAAAGCACTGCTTCCGTCTTGTGATCTTCAAGTTGCACACCGGCGATAGCTAAACACCTACGCACAGTTGCAACTGTCTCGCTACAGTGCAGTTCGACATCCACCACAACAACCACGACGGCGGCGAAATCGTCTGCAAAGCCGGTAATTGAAGCAGAATTTTGTCACACATAACGTTCGACAACAACGGTCCTAGGACTGAGCCCCAGATACCTCGAATTCTTTTACTCCCTCATTAGAATCATAGAGAAGAAGGACTCTATTTGCAAAGTACCTCGATATAATTTAACGAAGATATTCTTGTATTTGAATCCGGTAAAGGCAGCTCATGATGGGTTCCCAATTCACCGAATCAAGCGCGTTTTTGACGTCCGAGCTATAATGGCGCAGTATTTCTTGGTCTCGAGTGTTAGGATCGGTATGGGCGCAAACTCGTGGACACTTTGACTACACATATCCCTGCTCTCCTGCCGATGAAATAGAGTCTCATTTCTCTGTTCCCAACCTAGACATTGATGTATTAAACGCGTTGACTAGCAGCCGTGATACCTGCGTTCCAAATTCCCCTGCACAGCTTCAATTATCGATAACAGACCTGTGAATATAGCTGAAAGTATTGAAAAAAAAAAAACGCTTTCATTGCAACATAGAAACCTTAAAAATTAAACCCCGTGAGAGAGTATCTGGCATATCGACGATGCTCACATTTTGACAAGGCTTGCGATCATCCAGTCAACAACAAATGTACATTGAATGCTCTTAATACGAAAGGATTCTCCAAAATTTGCTGATTATTTCCAATGAATCCTACCGATATAAAAATTGTTCCATCTGTTGTAAATAATTTATACCTTTCTAGCTCCATCGAGGTGTGGCAAAAGAGACGTTCTCTAATTTAGGTTAGGGTCAATATCAATACTGACTGGGTCAAATATAATTACATACATAATGGAGCTTTAAGCACTGTGAAAATCATAGTACTTACGATAACTTAAGCTGCTTATAGTTGTAGATTTGATGTCACAGGTTGCAAACTTGACGTTGAAGAAGAATCTCTAAAAGGTCAAACTGATCGTCTCTTTGTGATGTTGAGTGAGAAGAGCATGGAAGAAATCTGCAACCCTGGTCGAAGGCCGACCGTAGAACTTGTTTTAAGAAGGAGAAGTGGTTCAAGATCTAAGTAGGTATGATATCTCCAAATGAATTGTGATTCCAACAAACAGCTTTGATTAATCGGTATAGATGGATAAGCCGCATTGGATTGATTGCTTCAGACCAATATCCTGTCCCGACCACTTAATATATCTTCACTTCAGTATGTGACGCAATAGATAAAGATGTCGAATATACCGCACTTTAATCTTAATTTGGAATTCATAAAATAAGTCGAATTAAGACGAATATTTGTCATTTTGCCGACCTTAAACGTCTAATACCTATATGTATGGCCATGGGAACATAGCACTCCACATTAAACTACATACCTATCTAGAATCAGCATCTCTTTCATTTGAATAATTATCATCTCACACATCTCAACAAAGTTTTCCAAAGTTTCTTGAAAATTAAAAAAAAGAAAAAACTAAAAAAATCATAGATATAAATAGATTTAAGGCCGAAAGGCAATAATTTTAAGGATAATGATTAGTTTAAAGAGCTCGCTGAGAGCCAGTAAGCTAGAACAAGATAAATGTTAATTTTAAATTAGATTTAATCTTTTTTGTCTTGTATGTAAGCTTTACTAAAAACACCAATAAAAATTAATTTAAAATGAAAATGACCCATCGAGGTATACAAGTTTATAAGTATGAACCGACAGTAAATTTTTTAAACTAAAACCCAATTACGTAGTTTACCTTACTCGGAGCTCCTCTCAGTTATAAATATGGCATCAAATGGTAAATATTTACCCATTCATTACAAACAATATTACCAACATTACCTAAGTAAATATGACACAAAATTCGATTCGATTTCCGCCACAAATCAAGCTTACCACGCGTAACCTCAAATGTCCAGGGACAAAAAAAAAACTCCACCGTCATGCGTCACATCTAGTGAAAATAAATACAACGCTTAAATAGAACTCCGCCAAAATACTCAAACATAGCTCAGGATTTGTGGATTTGTGCAAATAAATTATTCATTAGCCAGTAGTTTACAAAACAAAAAAAAAATGTATACCTACCTAGTTAGTGATCGATTTCGATATATTTAATGCTCATTGGGAAACCAGTTCCTACCCGAAATTGAATTGACGACACCTCAACTATCGGTGGTACATGCTAAATCGATCTGCTAATATATTTCTCTTCTCTTTTGTTTACATCCTCTAAAGTCTAAGTTTTGCCTTAGCCGCCGTCTGCTTCTGCTTCTCAACAAGAGATACTTTTTAACCGTTTTGCAATGTATGTTGACGAATGAATAAATTCTCTATTAATGAATGAGGTAAACACACTTTAGAAATCAAAATCTAAGAATAGCCTTTCGATGCAAAAAGAACTTGTGTGTATACAATGACAAAGCCGAAAAGAGAAAGAGAGAAAAAAAGCTCTGTATTGAATAAGGTGTGTTGGGATTGGAAGGCGATTAGTAAATATATGATTGCGAGCGCACACTCGGCCCTACGATTATATAGAGTAAAGGTGCCAGCGAACTGGGAACTCTCGAGTATTATTGGTTTGGCCACCTATGCGATAGGCTCCAACTTTTTAATTTGCTACCATGATTGCTCTTATCAGGCTTGTTCCACTCGAACCGTTAAAGGTAGGCAAAATGTTAATTTGAATTAGTTTTTCACTTAATACAAAGCGGTATGACTCACAGTTTTCAGATTATTAGATTTACTTTACTAAAATGACATCGATACATATTTCCTGTTTGACTCATAAAAAACATTGTTAAAAATGTTTAACTTTAGAGCTGTTTCTACAACACTTGTTTATTTTGTGAGGCACCCTGCGTCAAAATTTAGAATAGCCCTAAAATAAGATGTGCCTGTTACAAGAGGCGACTATAATCCATCCGAATAAGAAGCCTGAATGATGCTAAAAGAGACATTGACAGGAACGTGTACAATGGTAGATTTTGCCACCAGGACCAAATGAAGGTTTCATTTCTGAGCGTCGCGCAGAATACCCCAAAATCTAGAAACAATTAATGTGATGAGCTAGCTAAAAGAAAACAACTTTTTTATATAAGAAACCCTTATTAGTGTGTAAAAACACCACATGTGACTTTTAAAGTTATTTGTTTATTCTTAAATTCATGAATTTTTTAACTTAAAAATTAAAACACAAAGTAAAATAGAAATAGAATAAAATAAACATTCATTCTCACTCCTATCGCTAATATTCAAATATTTGTTTCAATCCTTAATACGTACACTTCTTTTGGAAATGAATTAAAATGTTCTGTTAGATAGTTGCCTCCAACATCTTATCAGCATTCAATTTAATTAAAAACATTTTCAGAACATTCTTTGCGGGAACATTTTCTTGAAAAGCTATCGCGATATTTTTTTAAGACCTCGTTCCTGGCTTCCTGCTCCTTTTCAAAGGGCCTATTGGAAGAAGTGTAGCAGAAATCAAATCTATACCATGAATTAATTGCTTATATATACTTGCAGACATGCAAAGTGTATGCACTTTGACAACAAGATTGTCAGATTGTGGTGGACTTCAAGGTGTTAGACAAATTTAAATGTTCCCTCTAATGTTTGAAGTCCCCCGATTCCTTCATGACGTTAAACACATCTTTTGAATGCGAATCTGCACAGAAATAAGTGTTTTTTTGGAATTTCTATGAATCGATGAACCAAATTTGTTGAACTAGTCGATTGGGAAACACTGACTAAAAAAAAGGAGCACATACGAGCACTAGTTTTTTTTTTTTTTTTTTTCAAGTTTTATATACACAAGAAGTCAAGCTATATTAACAATCAAAAATCTCGGTGTTGAAGTAAACCATTCTCTTAAGAGGCCTCTACCCAGAAATCGAACGAAAGTGCAAAAATTACATTTTGTTTCTCTGACTGATAAATTATTACTGGAACGATTGAATTGAAACTGAATGCATTGGAAAGAACGTCGGAAGAGGTTTTCAAAAAAAACATCGCAGTTATATTTTATTCAAAGAATTCCCAGAGGTCTTTGGGAAAATTTGTATAAAATGATTTACTATTAGCCAAACCATGATAAGACGGAGTACGATAAATCTGAGATCACTAGCTCAGCTAAAAGGTAATATACAAAACACCAACAGCGTCAAGACAGATCTTGAAATTTTACACTGATTTGGCAAATACAGTTGTTTAAAAAAAAACAATATTTTGAAATATTGAACTAGGTTTTTCGTGTGAGTATTTTTTTTTATTCAGAACAACAAAGTAGCATATCAGCTAACCCATCTTATAAAATCTTATATTCATTTTCGTGTATTTTGTCACAAAATAGCGAGTTTAAATTACACATTTTATTCCAAAAATTATTCTGTTCTTTTGAATGCATTCAGTTTCAATCCAATCGCTCCAGTAATAATTTATCAGTCAGAGAAACTAAATGTAATTTTTTGCACTTTTGCTCGATTTCTCGACAAATTTGATGTAATTAAAAAAAAATCGTTAGAAAATTGTGTTTCTTTTTTTATGTATAACACTTAATTGAAACTTTTAGTACATACTTGAAGCTATCGATTCCATAATAATTTTAAGCTTTCACGTGATTACGAAAGAAATTACAGCTACGCAAGCACACGCAAGTTAAACTACTTGTTTAGACACACGTTGCAAGAACAGCGGAAGTGTAAATTTCAGTTTGAACGTATGGAGTGGTAAAACAAGTAAAAAATATAACTGTTTTTGCAAATGACGCATTGGAATGTATTGTATTTTGGAATTTATTCCGACTCCACCATATAAGCTGGGCCACTAAGCGTGCGTCGGTTGCACGTAGCAATTGCTTGTACTCAAAAGAAATGTAAAAATCGAAGCATTTGCTGCGTTTCGTATGAATAAAAACTATTTTGAGTTCACACCCACTTTTGACATGTTAGAAAAACGGCACAACTTACCTCTTACCCAGAACGGCGCGAATTTAAAACTTAGCAATTGCTACGAAAATCTAAGTCTGCTATTTTGCTGACTCGGACGTATTGCTAAATATTTTGTACGCACTTTTTCTACATAAAACAATCTAATATTGTGAATTTTCGATGTCTTGTTTGTAAAAAGTTAAGTTGAATTTTGTTTGTGCAGGGAAATCAACAAAATACAAAATAGACGATCGTAAAAAAGGCAGCAATTCTTTCGTTTCAGCCGAAGTGTTGCCTATTTGGCTAGTTTTTTTTAAGATGAACATTTTTAAACACACTCATTCCCAATGAACCCATATAGAGGAGATCCGGGCTTTCATAGTTGTTCTCTGATATTGACAACAAGCCCATGATCGGACACATTATTTGGCAAACAAAAATCATGTGCAATTGAAGCTATATTCATGTTAATTATTTTTTTTCCATTTCATTAGTTTTGTTAAATTTTCAAAAAAAGGCGCAAGAATCTCAAGGAAAATTCAAATTTACTGGTCAGGACTTACAGGAATAGGAATTGCAAAGCAAGTACCAATACGTACAGAGAAGTAAATGCTATGATTGCATTTTCGAACTTACTTCAGCAAAGTAGGTTTTCATGCATACCTATTCAAAGTAATCAAAGCCAGGGGCTTTTACATTGCTACAACCTTTTACTCAAAGCAATTGCTAGATTTCATACGACCCATTGTGCGGCTCACGAAAAGTTAAATATATAACGCACAAAAAGTCAGAGGCTATTGACATTGAATAAGCGAGTCGCTGGTGTCTGAAGAATAAAAAAGCTATAGCCCATTTCCCTACTAGCGCTAAAACGTTACGAGCGCAAGTAGTAGCCAATGATAAGGCCAAGTATACCTACACATATTTCACGTATAACGTACAGCACAAGTTTGTTTGTGATACTGATGGCCTGGTGACCCGCATTCATACGAAGCTTGGAATTTAAATTGAGCATTGAATACTGCTTTGCTAAGCTCCCTCGTTAGATTTTATCTTTGAAGGCATTTTTTGTAAAAATAAATAAACAAATAAGGCACAACATGCCCGTACCTATAGGTACAAGGTCTAGGCCTAGTTATTTAAAGCAATTCGATTTCTGTGAGTTATTATTTTGGGGATGAATGGAAGTAACCTACAATTTGTTGCCGAGTCCGAACGGCTGAATTAAGAAGATAAATTCCCAGTAGTACATCAGTGAGTCAATTTATGTATAGGATGGGCAATTCATTTTTAAATGTTAACAAAGCTAGTTTTATTTAATCATTTTTAACCTTCCACTTAATATTTTGTAGGTCAAGTCATTTTATATTTAAAATTTCGACATTGTGTGGTTCGTAAAATCTAGCCTGGACACTAAAAATAATTATAAGTGTCCCGCACTGAGAAGGTAACAACTGTATAACTCTAAAGAGACAAGGATATTCGTCCCTGAAGGACGCAACTCATCAATTTTGAATTCAAAGCACTCAACTCGTTGCTCAACCAGAATAGTAGTTAAAAAAAATGCAGCACAAAGTTCGCGGTTCGCAATTGCTCGTAGTTATTTGTTCAGCCTGACACTTGTAACAAATTTCGCTATTTTCGCATCATCGAGATCATTTTAAGTAGACTCTACTGTTGATTAGAAAAAAAACATTGTCAAGCCTAAAACTGACTATACATGTCTTAGGCCCGTTTGCTGATACTACTAGCGATTTAAGTTCCACTTAAAATCTTATGTGACAGTTTATGACATAGAAAAAGTAGCCCATAAGGTATTTAAGTAGAACTTAAATCGCTATGAGTAGTATCAGCAAACGGGCCTTAAGTACGTACGTATTTTGTACACAGCATCTGTTTATCGGCTTTAGTGTTCTGTAAAAGACTTATGCAGAGTTATATTTCTCGATTATTGTACTCGAGATGGCGCATATGCTTTCGAGTGCAGAAAGATGTGTTTCCCATCACGTAGGCAGTCTGCTAATGTTGAACCAGAACTATACTACTTTTATTAGTCTGACATTTAATCGTATGATTCATCAGCAAGGACAAGGAAACAAATTACGATTCTAAAGTCGCAATTTACTGGCAGCTCTGCATTAGCACTTTTAAAGCCACAGCCAATTTGACATTATATACATGTACTTAACCCAAACACAAAAACTAATTTGCCGGTACAGGCAAGTATACAGAGTATATATAGCTACTCGTATATATCTTCTACAGTGAATGATATTTTTTACTGTTAACAATTTCCTTGATTATATTTCTCGGGGTCGCGAAATTTTTATTCTGCTATTCTACAGTTTTATTAGTATTTTGTTTTTATTTCCTCACAGTCCCACAGCTCTTGCTTCAAATCCACTACATAGTGCATCGAGTACATACCTACTTTACTACTGTGATACTCATATACGACGTTGAAGCTGATCCCATGCGAAGCAGCAACCCCAACCAGAACCACTGCCGCGTCAATCTCAATACTCAACATCAACTCATTGGAATAAAAAGTGTTCGTTTGCTTCTCGCTCTTCTATACACTTCTTGTCTGTCTTTCTTTATGTTATTCTCTTTCATCCTAGTCCCACTTTGAACCTGCTTCGTTTTGCACTCTAGCAAATACATCGCGCTCTGTGTCTGTGGTCTGTGGTCTGTGCTCAAGCTCAACAGCAATGGCAAAGGCAATCCACGAGGCATCTAGCAATAAAATGTATATCAACATAATCGTCATCTCACAGTCACATAAATGGAATGTTCGTCTATTTATTGTTTTCTTTTTCGCCGATTCGTATGCGTGTGTCCATGCAGATTCGCTAATAGCATAGCTCCGGTGTTTTATCTCTCGTGTGGCTGCGAGCTGCAAGTCGCTAATGCAGTAGCAATGCGACGCATGCAATATCATTTGTTGTTACTTCCTTTCCTTTTGTCTTAATTTCCTTCTAATAAAACTCTCGCATCTCAGGCATTAACCCTTGTTTTTTGTTTGCCTACTGAGGAGCATAAATATTTTTCAAATTGTTGTCCTTGAAAAAACCCGATTTTCGTGGCAACAGAAAAGAGGTCGTTCATTGACCACACACACAGGTATTTGCCTGAACATTGTTGCCTGAACGACAGTGCGTGTCTGACAGGTGTTCGAAGTGATGACACATACCGTATTCGACGCCGGTAGAGAATTTACCGCCACGGTGAACATTGTGATGGAAAATTTAACAGAACGTTTTTGTGCAACGAAATAATCGAGATCGATTAAGGATCCTTCACCTTACCAATAAACATTTGTAGTTCCGACTTTAAATTTAAGTGGTTCACAGCGGCTTAAATTTCCGTACACATTTTACAATTTTGGGTTTTCATAAATTTTTAAATTTCTTATTAGTACGGCTCATTATTTTGTGTTAACTACAATCAATCTAACAAGAAGGCGAAGTTTGCCTTCAGGACTCCTATCAGTTTCGTTTGAATCTCCATTGGGTGGATTATTCCACA
Source organism: Cheilosia grossa (assembly GCA_963082955.1). Taxonomy (NCBI): domain Eukaryota; kingdom Metazoa; phylum Arthropoda; class Insecta; order Diptera; family Syrphidae; genus Cheilosia; species Cheilosia grossa. The sequence goes on along the minus strand of OY720147.1, from coordinate 38,515,077 downwards.
ACGTATCGGTAAATGTTACTGATGCATTTATTTTGATTCATTTAATACTATTTTTTAGATTTAAATTAAAGCCTGGCGGTTTTTTAAACCAACTGTCAAAAAGGTTTAAAAACACGCTAACTACGTTTTGTTTGGGTGTTTTTTTGTAGTATACATACATACTTGCAAAATAGTTAAGTACGTACATAACAGATAATAATTTGACATTAAAAAAAAAATGTTTCCCAGAAAAATCGCACGACCTTTCCGTAACATAAATAAAAATTCAAGTTTACAGCGAGCAAGGCTTTGAATTATTGAGATGTAGAATCGACATCAAGTATCAGACTTAATGTAGTCGACTCCGCTTATCTGAACTTCGCTTTACCAAAAATAGGTTAACTGAAACACAAAATTTGTCGTAGACTTTTTTTTTAAATTCTCCGCAGTTCACATAAGAGGAAATACCGCCTAGATGAAAAAATTACTTTGGCAAATTGGTATTTCAGTTAAGCGGAATCGACTTTCCTTCATCAGAAAAATACAAAAATAGACCCTAATTAAACGAACAACCACATAAACGCGGTGTCTTGTTATAGCCCAGTGCAAAATATTTCGCTAAACTCAAGGTTTTTGAGGATTTTTTAACCCTCATGCATTAATGATGTATAACACTGTCGATCAATAAGTGTCAGGCTTTGTTAATATTTTCAGAATTCCCATGCGCGTCAATTCATGCATCTTGGACTGCTTTAAGCTGCAGTGTATACTTACGTATGCTGACAATCCGTCTTTTAAAGGGTGATTTTTTAAGAGGTTTAGAACTTTTTTAAAAAAAAAACACAAAAAATTCGAAAAAATGAATGAAATATTTATTTGAATCGATAGTTTGAACCTTGCAATTTAATGTTTAAAGATAATTTCATGCAAATGTTGACCGCGGCTGCGTCTCAGGTAGCCCATCCGCTGAGTCCAATTTTGGCATACTCTTTCACACATATCGGCCGGTATCTCACGAATGAATGCATGGATGTTGGCTTCCAGTGCGTCAATCGAAGCGGGCTTGTCCCTATACACATTAGCCTTGGCATACCCCCACAAAAAAAAATCTAATGGTGTCAAATCGCACGATCTAGGCGGCCAATTGACCGGCCCGGAACGTGAAATTAACTGTTCACCAAACTCGCCTCGCAATTGCGCCATTGTTTCGCGTGCTGTGTGGCATGTGGCACCGTCTTGTTGAAACCACATATCATGCAAGTCAAGAACTTCCATTTCGGGCAAAAAAAAAGTTTGTTATCATCGCTCGGTAGCGTTCACCATTGACAGTAACGCTGCGATTCGCATCATCTTTGAAGAAATATGGCCCAATAATGCCGCCGGCCCATAAACCGCACCAAACAGTGGCTTTTTCGGGATGCATTGGTAGCTGTTGCAATGCTTCTGGCTGATCTTCACTCCAAATGCGGCAATTTTGCTTATTTACATCGCTCATCGCTGAACACAATTTTTCGATAAAAAAGCGGATCCTCGGCCAGCTTTCCAAGAGCCCATTCACCAAAAATTCGGCGTTGTGGTAGGTCGGCTGGCTTTAGTTCTTGCACCAGCTGTATCTTAAAAGGCTTTACGCCCAAATCCTTCCGAAAAATTTTCCACGTAGTGCTGTAACAAAGGCCTAACTGCTGGGAACGGCGCCGAATCGACATTTCGCGGTCTTCTGTCACACTAGCTGATACGGCCGCAATATTTTCTTCACTACGCACAGTACGTAAGCGTGTTGGTGGTTTAATGTCCAACAAAGTAAATTTGGTGCGAAATTTGGTCACAATCTTCCGAATAGACTGCTCAGAAGGTCGAGAATGCCGATCATAAAATGGAAGCAGCGCGCGATGAACATTTCGAACCGAGCACGAATTTTGATAGTAAAATTCAATAATTTGCAAGCGTTGTTCATTTGTAAGACGATCCATGGTTAAATTGCAAACCAAACTGAAGCTTTTTGACAGTGACACAAGGTACTAAACACACGTCAGCTGTCAAAACCAGTGTTGCCAAAACCAAACCAGCTAAAAAATCACCCTTTATTTAAAGGACTGTCCGGCTTTTTTATCCCTGTCCTACATTCATTTTTCCTTTATTTTCTAAACTGTCTTTTAAAACACTGGCAGAAATTCTTTGCATTTAGGGCAGTTAAAAATATTATGTATAAAGCTATTGTTTAGACAGTTGCCAGATCTGAAAATATTGTCAGGTCTACATCGCAATTAAGACTTCACCACCGAATGAAAACAACAAGTTTTAATTTGTCTGACAATGCCTGGCAACGGATTTGCAAATATTTTGTAAACAAACATCTGCCAACCGTGTGAACAGGCAATTTTCTATCTCACAACGTTTTCAGACAAATTATTTGCAGGCAGACAGTCTGCAATTGAAATTGTCCGAGTTTGAGATAAAAACCTGGCAACCGTGTGGACTGACAGTTAGATATTGTATGATAGTTCATTATTATCAGATCATTTGCTGCTCATTGTCAGATCATTGGTAGACCTGACAATAATGTCAGATCTGGCAATCGTCTGAACATAGAATTTAGAGATTTTCTTTATAAAAAATTACGATGTTTTGAAATCTAATCACTCTTCTCAAATATACGAAAAGTGAGACTGATTAGTATGTAATTTAAACTACTGTGGTGTGGAGCTTTTACAAAAGGCATTAAAATTAATTACTACCTACCTTTCACATTTATCCAATGAAGAATAAGAGTTAGAGAGTTTCGTATATTTGAGAAGATTTAAAAAAAAAAAAACATTGTAATTTTTTCTTAAAACTACATATAATAATGTTGATGTTTTTTTTTAATAAATACATAGTAAATACAAAAAGTTTGGAAGCACAATAATTACTGTCCGCTATTTTCTTTCGACAAATATGGTATAGTTAGTAACAATTTGAGGCAAAATTGATATTTTCGTTTACATAGACATGAGATGACATAGATGCATAGTTTCTTGCTGAAAATGCATACAAAACAATTACACACAGCAATGCATCTCTGCACAATCTTCCTAACAAAAAAAAAACAAGCGAATATGCTGTGTTTGGCAATCCAATTTCTTTTTTATATATGTCATGAAAACGGGAATAAATATTACTAACGAAATGCAGAGATAGAGTAAATTGATTTTCTCTGAATGATTGCGTCATTAAAGACAGATTCAGACAAAACATTTCAACAATTGATTCAATTTTCCAAAAACGCTCTTACTATTTTTTTTATTAAACTCCATACATATTTGACACGATAAAAGTATTTGTAATAAGATCCAATTCCAGTCCAGTTTGATATGTATAATATTTACAAAAAATAAATAGACAGGTACTTAAATCGCGTTATTTAGTGTCCAGGTACTTAAATCGCGTTATTTAGTGTCCAAACTAAATTTTACGAACACCCAATGTCAACATTTTCCATACAATATTACTCATTGTGTCTTACAAAATATTTAGTGTTAAGATTAAATCATATTTGTATTTTTGCCAAGTTCCCCAGTTCTGTTGCAAAGCAATGAATTTCCATCTTAACTTTCATCCCTTATTTCTAAAAAAAAACAAAAAATTCAATTTACTGAGTATATAAAAACCAAACCGTTGTCGTGTAGTATTTTTATATTTTTAAAAAGAGTAAAACAAAAATTCTCTCAACTGACATAGTTATTATTCGTCACTACAATCGCCTGGGAATGATTGTTTATACAGCAACAACCTACCTATACTGACTAGATAATTATACCTCTAGGTTCAATAAACCAAATTAATTTTTTTTTTCAATTTAAAAACTTGTTTACACTGCGCAACTTGTTCTTTCAAAACATTTCCGGAGCTGCTTACCTCATTGCCTGACAAACTAAAGCTATGTTTGCGAACTTTTGCCCGGTTAACAATTTATAATCTTATCAGTGACACATCGTAATAAAGAAGACTCTTTTTATCGCAAATCGCAAATATTCGGAACAAGCACTTGATGTTCATAATAGTTTTAATCTACGATTGTTTACAGTATGTGGTGAAAAGTATTTCTACACACACCATCTACCATGATCCCCGTTTGTAGTTAAAGTGCTGTCAAATTTGTTCCCCTTTTTATTTCTGCCGATGCTAGATTTTGTGATTTGTTTTTAAGCTGTCTGGAACAGTATTTCCAGTGAATTTGTACATTTGTTGATTTCCGAGACTTATTAACTATCAGAAAACTGAAATATAAAGCGTGTTTAAATATTTGTACTATAGACTGTTCTGTTTTTATTCTTCAATAGGCTTCTAAACGCGTACGTAAGTAAAAATTCCAATTTCAAATCGATATCTGAACCACCAACCTTAGGTAAAAAATTTGAAGCAAATCCATTAAAACGTTAAGGCTGTTGCTGAGTTTACAAAAAAAAATGCATTTTGCTAGGCCTATACATTATCGAGCTCCCCCAAAATCGTAAATTCCTTTTCTGATTTAAGCCCTTTTAGGAGCTTAGGTGTCAATTCAGAGATACGTCTTCCAATTTTGAAGTTACTATTCGGGCAAAACGCCGCACTGATGTTGGTGACAAAATGTGTGATACCAATAGTGCAATCTAAACTTCACAAAAAGAAACCGTTTACATTTTTCATTATTTATATAAATAATTGTTTCTTTAATGCTGTAGCGCTTCCTTGTCTATCAAAAGCTTCTCGATGTTAATCTTGGAATACTTTCTGAGTCAGCTATAAAGATCCTTATACATGTTTTCAATTTCTTCACATTTCTTTTTAACGTCGATGGACGTCTCAACTTTTCGTGGAGAGCCATTCAGAGATATTTAACCTTATTTCCAAAATAACAAGTTTGAGAGCTTAGTCCTGTTCATTTTCCACAAATATAATAAAAGCTGACGATAGGGAACAAAAAAGCCAGCAGAATATAACTTTTTATGTGCATCAACAAATGAAAAAGGATATAGACAATCATCGTCTTACGTAATCTGCCTCCTGATTTTCCATTTGTTGGAATTTTAATATCTTATACATCAACGGCAAAGGTGACTACGATAGTGCATACTAACTGCGGTACATCAAGTACAGGATTGGCCTAAGGACGCTTCCTTGTGGCACTCTGTCGTTATTTCTTTAAATTCTGAATTCGTTTAAGACACAAAAAAATCTGTTCTCAAAATACCAATCTAATCATTCATATTCAACCGTTCGGTGAAACTTGTATGAGTTGGATCCTACTTAAGGGCTTCTTGCCAAATTGACAGTTGACAGAAAACAACGATTGAAATCCAATTTTTGCAGTGCGAATTCAAATATATGAAATAAAAAACCTTTTGCTTCTAAAACCGACAATTTTGAAAGGTAGATGTGCACCAAAAGGAAGAAAAGGACCATTGGGGATGTCTAAGTGCTTTAAATGCAAGTTAGCGATACGAGGCGAAAAGGCGGCTGCAAAAAAGTCTTTCATTAGAAAACAAAATGTTCCGGATGAGACGAATATAGCAGTGGGATAATAAGAACCGGTAATATGGTAAGATTTATCTGCGATGATTGTATTATGTCCTTTAGAAGCTGGACCTGGTTGAGCAGGAAGTACAGGAAAGCATCGATGAAAATACGAGCTACTTGAAGAATTATAAAAAAGAATTTGAACAATCTCTCAGAAATAACGAAAACGAAATCAAAATTTTTTCGAAGCAATCGAGAAACGATACTCGGAGCGAATAAGTGACATGAAAATGTCACCCCCCAAATTTAGGGTTTTTGTGGTCGACGGGGGAATCTGGGGGAAGAATTCTTTGGGGAAATCTGGGGTTTTTCTTTTAGTTCTATTTTATTCGTATTTAGTTATAAAATTCAGTTTTGATAACCCTAAAAAATGCATCCGCATTTTGCGTAAAAAATTCTAAGTAATTTGAATTTAATATTGAGTTATCGTAGACATTCGTTTCTGGTCTGTTCACTACCAAATGGCTCAAATTTGAAATAAAGGATGAAATAAATGTGTGTTGTTTTAAAATGCTATAAAATAATCAATCGATTCTCTAAAGCTATATTTACGTGTGAAAATTCGAATATCTTTGGACAATTTTCGTTTTCAAAACAAGTCTATCAAAATAAAAATGGTATAGTGCCAGTTTCGCTGGGAAAAGTTATAGTTTTTTGTAATAGTTCCTTTAATATTTTTCCGCATTTTAGCACCAACCTCATCAGTTAATTTTATTAACAACAATATAATGAAAGTTGCGCTGGTGCTGTATAAATTTCTACAAAATGGCGTTCACATTTTCATCGAGTGTATTTATTTGGGACAAACTTTTGCTTTTGTAAGAGCAAAGATAATATTCGCGCTTCAAATTGCAAATTCCTTCTTTCAAGTCGTAAAACATATCAAGAAAATATTGGTAAAAAGTTGTTTTTAGAAAAAAACAATATTGAATAAAAGATTTATCTGGGGGGAAATATTTTGGCAACGCTGCGCAGGAGGTGTCCAGGGGAAGTGTTTTAGAAATAAAGAATGTGTGCAACATTGCTGAACGATTCAAACGAGAAAATGAAAAAAATACTTGCGGAACTAACAAATATCAACATTAACATATGCAATGAGGTTGAAAAAAAAATTTTCAGTGATAGTCAAAAACTGGCAGAAAATCAAATGTCATTTGTAGAAATTGTCGAAAATGTAGGTAAATGACAAAACCCATAAAAAAGTGATGCCAGAGCTGTGAGAAAAGTGTCCCCTAAAATTAAAGCGAAGGAAAAACAAAACAGTTTTAAAACAAAGCAAGATCTTAATAAAAATGTTGATTGTATACATTTTAAATTTTCAAATATTTGAAGCACATCCAGCGGCACAATAATAAATTGAAAGTGAACATTATGAAGAAAGAAGTAAAATACAAAATGCCATCGAAAAACAAATGATTGAAACATTTTAAATTAGAGTACCAAAATGAAATTTAAAAAATAATAACAGCGAAATTGTTGAAAAACTAAAAAAGTAAAAACTGTGATGGCAAGTAACGAATTAAAATTATTTAAATACATACTATGAAAGAAGGAAAACAAACGAAAAAAACAAGAATGCGATTATTGACATTGAAAAAGATGCATTTCCAAGAGCATTGGAAGGTGGAAGGCTGAAAGTAGGATGGGAGCGTTGCAGTCTTCGAAGACCTTCTCCATTAGGTGAATCAGTTATCCGATGGCTTGATCGGTTGAAGACTATTTATGCCAACTAATATTTTCGTTAAGCGTTTGACCAATGAAGTGGATTTAAAAGTTTTTTGCCCAAATCGTCCGCTTTCTCTTTATCCTCTTTTTGCCTAGACCTCTTACATATGTTAATAGGCGGCCTACATAAACTACATATATAAAAGAAAATGAAGTCCGTGTGTGAGCGCATAACTCGAGAACGGATTGTTCGATTTTAACGATTTTGCGATTGACGGCTTCGTTTTGGACCAAAGAAGGTTACTTTTTGTCGCGAAAACAAAGTACGAAAGCGGTTATGAAAGTTTGTATATAAATAAATACACTTTGAAAAAAAATAAAATGGATAGAAATCGAGTCGTGCCACTTCAAAAAAAAAAAACATATTTTAAAACTTATTATATTATCTTATATATCTATTCTATATTATATATTGACGTTATAACTTGATACACTGAACCAAATCGCGTATTCATATTGACGGAAATATTTTGTTAAACATTGAAGAAATAATTATTCGGATCGACAATTTTTCATAAATTTTTTCGTATTATTGAAGATTTAATATTCAAAACAAATAAAATTTCTTTAACTGCTGTCCGATTTCATATTTTATTCAAACCAATGAAATTTTGTCATATTGACAAACTGAAGTCGTTAGCAAAATGGTGCCCTGTATGTGATATTGACAAAAATATGTTGATAATTTTTAGAAGAATCAGTTATTCAAATTAACAATTTTTCATTAAATGTATCTTCATATTGAAGATTTAATATTCAAAATCAGTAAAGTTTCATCGAATGCTGTACTTTTTATTAAATTATTCAAACGAATGAATGTATTTTCATGTTGACAAAACCACCGACTATTTAAATTGACAATTTTTCATCAAATATTTCGTCTTATTGAAGATATTTTTTCCCCCGGCGGAATTTATTTTATTTAAACTAAACACAATATATTTTTTTGACATAAAAAAGGGGAGAGTGGGGAACTTTTTTTTTCAAAATTAGAGCTTGAAACGCAAGTTATTTTTTCTTTGTATTAATAATTCGTTTTCAGTTTTTACAGTTGTAGAAGTGTACAATTGATGAAAATGTATGTATCGAATCCAAACGATGAACTCAATAATGTAAGACACCGTTTTCTTTTAGTTGTACAGTTTGAAAATTTAAGAAAAAATATAACGCAATGTAGGCATATTAAATTTTACACACAAACGGATTATACGATATTCTATCTGTTATACAGACTATACATGTTTTAATTTGATATCCGTGTACTAAGGTTAACACAGGAACACATATGTTTGTAATACATAAACTATACAACATATAGAATTTTTTACTTATGTTACTCTTTTTATAATTGCTCAAACAAAAATCTTGCTTGAGGTCAGAATCAGGCATGGTATTTATTACTTTATTTTATTAGCTCTTGAGTTTTTTCAAGAAGTAGGTAAGACTACACAAAGCTTAAGAGAAATCAATCAAAAAAATTTAAAAGAAATAGTTTAAAACAGTTCAGCCGTTTTGATAAAGTCGAGATTTAAAAAACAAAATCATTATAAGACACTTCCTGAAGAATATATATTCCCTCTATAAGAAAGAACAATATATCACTTATTCTAATATCAGTGAAATCATTGAAGCCATTTAAAAAAAAGGAATCTGAAGAAGGCAAGCACCTAACATACATATTAAATCGGTCGAGCTGGACCCACTTTGTCCTGTTCTTGAAATTTTGTGATAAATAGTTTCAATTCTAATTACATAAAATATATATTTTTAGTTTAAAGTTTATTATTTAGAGCGAAGCGCTATTTCAGCTCGAAGCGACTACTCAATTCTATAATGTAAAGATCATATCAGGACTCAAACATTACATTTATATATGGAGCTTGGCCCAAAAACATTGACTTTATCGAATCAACAGCAAACTGTTCGACTAACAGAGGGTTTTGCACTAAATGTAAAACTGTTCGCCCAAAGAAGACTAACCGCTAACTTTTATCTATTCCATAGGTAACAAGCGAAACGCCCTACAATAAAAACAACCAATGCGCATAACCTATCAGTATAGGTATTTACTTAAGAACCGCAAAGACATCACCATTCCAAAACTTCTGGGTATTCATAGGATTTGAGTTTTACAACATTCTCGTAATTATGTTGAATCTAGCACCACATTCCCCTAAATTGTCTACAAATTTGTATTATTCCCACATCTTAAATTTTTTCAAATTGAATAAATTTGTTCAAATTGACGAAATTTATCAACTTTTGTCCTCACGTTGAGAAATACCCATTAAACCATTGCAGTCTTATCAATTTTTCTACGTAATATCTTTAAATTGAAGAAATTTCATTATAGGATGGAAAGTTTTTCTTCAACTTGACGAAATTTTCCTCATACCGAATTTTTTTTATAATTATGAAAATTGTTCATTATATTTTCTTCAATTTGAATAAATTTCTTTAAATGGAGGAAAACGTTTTCTTCAAATTGAAAAAAAAAATAACCAATTTGAAGAACTTTCATTAAAATGTAAATGTTGATTGTTGTCCTAGAAGTGATAACTTTTATTCTTGTAAGTGAAGTGGTGCAGTGCGGATTGTTACTATCTTGTTAGTGTGATGAAAATGTAAGTATCTATTATATATTAAATTTGTATTGAAAACATTTTGGTGACACACAATTTGCCGCCGTTTTATTATCATAGTAGGTAAATATTAATCATTATCATCACTTAAAAGTATAGGAATAAATGTTATACCCATATATATATGCAATACATAATGATTTTCTTTTATTTCAGTTAGTCGCTGCTGTGGAATATTTTTCTTGATGCACAGGCTCTTTGTGCCAACGGTTTATTTAGAAACATTAATTCTGAATTATTTAATCACTTAATTATATTATTAATTATTATTATTATTATCTCAAATTTCATAATTATTAATTATTATTCGAATTAAATTAGGTACTTTTATTATAAATTTATTAAATATAAATAATATAAATAAAAAAAAGTATTTTTAACTTAAAATTATCTGTTTGCGTTTTATTTGTTCTAATGGGGATCGGATGCTTTATTTGAAGAAAATAAGACATGAAATTTAATAATATTTCTTCAATTTCAAAAAATATTTGTCAGATTGACAAAAAAATTAAGCGTAAAACGGAAGAAAAATCATCAATTTAAAGAAAAATATTCATCATATTGAAGAAAATGATGCGTAGATTTGGTGAAAAATTATTCAACTGGAATAAAGGAAGGAGTTAATTTAAAGACTTTTTCTTCAATTTGAAAAAGCGTTCATTAAACTAAAGAGTACTATGCGTCGAATTGAAGATTTTTTCCTTTAGTTTGAAGAAATGTTATGTAAAAATGAAAATTTCTTTCTTCAATTTGAAAAATATTTTTTCAAAATGAGGAAAGTTTTAAGTTAAATTGAAGAATGAGTATTCATTGAATTTTACGAAATAATAACTAGTTTTATTCAATGTGACAATTTTTTGTGAATTTAACACCACAATGAAAAATTTTATGCATTTCATCAAAATGACAATATTTCTTATATTGTACAAAATTTTCATGAAAACAACAGACAGGAGTTGTTGACCTTATATTGATCACCGTTTCTTCAAATCTACATGCTTTTTTATCAATATGACTACCAAATTTGGTTCAGTGTAGCCACTGGGCCAATTTTCATTATTCTTTCTTTGTTTTATTCGTATTGCAGTATTTACTGTTTATCAAGACTTAAAAGACAGGATTTGGACCCGATAGGAGGGGCTGTTGTCCATTTCCGAAACAACTCAACCGATTTCAATGAAATTTTGTGGATGGGTATGGTTGGTTCCACTTTGAGAGATAGGATAGTTTTGGAACCTAAAGGTGGGCCTTTACAAAAGATTAGAGAGATAGAAGAACAGGTTGTCTCACGTCCCATAAAAAAAATTTGAATTCAAACGCTATTTCTAAAGTTGTATAGTAAATTATTAACGGACATTGTCAAAATAAAGCAGTTTGCGGAAAGGGGTCGGGACTTAATACGAAAGGCACGGGCTTAACCGGGTGGGTACAGCTAAATATATATAAAAGAGACTACGTCCGTATGTCCACTCAAAACTCTGAAACGGATTGTTTGATTTTTACGATTTTGAGTTTGATGGATTTGTAAGGACTATGCTACTTTTTGTCGTGAAAACAAAACTCTAAGGGGATTTGCTTGGGGATAGAAGTCCGTATGGGGACCGCAATTTGAAAGGAATAGACTGGATAGAAAAACGCAACCTCAATGCTCCGAAAGATTACAACGGAACGCGTTTGATTTGATTGTGAAGCATCTCAAATCAAATGTCATGCATGCAAACGATTTTGAGGGGACTATTCAAAGGCAAACAATAAGTCGCTGGAAATTTGTTGCATCAATCTTGAATTCCCATGTTACTCGCATGGTCAATTGTATGTGGCGTGCTCAGGCTCACGTGTGTACAAACCTTCAACTCTGCACGTCGTGTACCATAAAACACTTTAGTGAAAAAGTGGAAGGTTGGCCGACACGTCAACCATTGCGCTTTGATTGAAACAGATCGACATTGCTATATGTACTTCAGTTATTTCTATTGTATTTATGAGTATAAGTTTTCAATAAAGAATTTGAATTCACCGAATTAAGCTGCATGTGCATATTGTGCATGCTTGCAATTTTTATTTTCATTACATAAACGAATTTGGAACGAAGTTCGCCGGGTCAGCTAGTATTGTATAAAGCATAGCAATAGCAAGTGCTTTGTCAACGGGAAACATTTTAAAGTGTATTACACATACAGAATAGCATAAGCATTCAGACTTGCAAACGATTATGACTGTGGCAAACGGAAAAACCTATTGTTTTAGGCATGTTTATGGTTCTAAAAGACTGGAAAAGAACTATCGATACCTAAAGCCGTTAAGAAACATAATAGTCGTGCATATTATTTCACAAAAAAATCAGAATGGTGCTTTTAATAAATTTTGTAACCACGACATAATGTACCTATAAAATGTGAGAAACCAAAGCAGCGCACAGAATTTAAATTGACAAACTGACAGATTAACAAGCGCCTTTGATTAAATGATTCACAAAACTGATTTACTGTTTTATTTCAAATTCATTCGCAAAAAATGACGATAATGTAAACTTCCTGGCATTGTTGTTTCTAGACAATCGAGTAGCGTATCAAACGAAATGTCATTCAGAGAACAGTTGGAAAGACCTATTTCTATTATACGCCACTTAGACAGTATACCTAATAGAAGAATTACAAAAATACGCAATCGTTTTCTAGTATAATTAAATTATTCCGCGATCAAACTACACATATGGCTGGGGCGCACCGCTCTTGATGACGCTATATCGGCATAGCGAAGCTGCTCTGCTTTTCGATCGCATAAATTCGAGCTTCGTTCATCGTTAGCGTAGTGCGGTTGTTCAGAGTATATAACTATACTCTATATACTCTATACTCTATACTATACATTTTTTTTTGTGGTTGCTTTTGGAGCGTCGTCGCCTCGATTAGTTGATATTTTAATTTGTTAATACGTAATTGAGAGGGAATTTATATTTAAGTTATTCTAAAGAAATTGAATTGTCGCTGATATGCTGTTGCTTACAGTTGTCTCGTCTCGCATTGTTTATTATTCAACAATCGTTAAATGAGAAACGAAAAAAAAAAAAAAAAAAACAATTTTATAGTTACCACCCGAGAATGGCCTTTTTGCGATAACATACCTGAAAATAGAAGGACAAAATTAAATTAAATAAAGAATTGAAAAAAAAAACATCTAAATTTAAAAGCAAGTTTGTTAACCTTAGGTTTACAGTTTAATTAGCTCACAAACTTTGAATATCGCAAAGCGAATACAATCGGATAAAGGATGTCAGGCTTTGTCGCGGGAAATTTATAATCGACAACGAACTCGTGACAGGCTCACGTCACTTGATTTGCAAAGGGTATTATAGAGAGTGGCTGATGTAGCCGCTACCACAAAAAAACTGTAAGAACTTTTTTCTATTTAATGAATCTGGTTAATTTTTTTTTTATTTTGCAGATTGATTTTTAGATTTAACAAAATTGGGACACTGAAACAAGAATTTGGATTGTCCGCCGCTATCACGCACTGGAGTCCGTGGTTTCGGTTCAAAGAGAGTATAGGCACACGCTTGGTGACAATCCTCCGAGCAGATGGACCATAAAGAGACTTGTTAACAATTTTGCCGAGCATGGGACAGTCGAAAGAAGACCTTACCATAGAAACCCCCTTCAGTTCGGACAGGGGAAACAATCGCTGCTCTAGCTGCCATACAAAACAATCCAAGAGTTTCGAAAAGAAGCTTATCTGTTCCAATGGGTATAAGCAGACAGTCATTGCAGTCAATTATGCACACTGATTTGGACTTATTCCCATATAAAATTCAAATGGCCAACAAACTGAACGCAGCAGTCTTGCCGATTCGCTTGGAATTTTGCCAGAAGATGCTTCATTAAGCTATATTTAATAAAATTTAACATGAATAAAAGAAAAATGAATTCCGTAGCAATATTCATCAGCCACCCTGTAGTACATATTCTGGAATTTCAGAACAACTTTCAGAATTCATATTTAGTATTTCTGAACTACTAATAATCGTGGGATTTCTGACTCTGAATGCAACGATTCGTTTGTGTGAATTTATATTTTTGAGACGAAAAGAAGGAACCTCGATGGTATGAGGAATTAAGAACCATTCTCAGGATAGTATAAATGCTTCTTTAATGTATTTGAAAAAAAAAAAAAAAAAAATGTTGGCAACGAAAAAAGTGTTACTGCAACAACGAAAGTAAAGGATTTCTGTCCACATTTACAAAATTCTATACCTAGATTTGGCTCCTTCCTAGTAACGAGATTCTAAAAATCGTATAATTCTCATTTTATTTTATTTTTTTCGGCGGCGTCATTGGGCCCTACTTCTTCCGTGATGATCAAGACCGGCACGTTACTGTGAATGGAAATCGTTACAGTTCAATGATAAGCGAATATTTTTGGCCCCAATTGGATGATATGGACTTGGAGGACATGTGGTTCCAACAGGACGGCGCCACAAGCCACACAGCGAATGTCACAATCAATTTATTGGAAACCAAGTTTGGAGAACTCGTTATCTCACGAAATGGTTCAGCCGCTTGGCCGCCTCGGACGTGCGATTTGAGGCCGTTAGACTATTTCCTGTGGGGCTACGTCAAGTCTATGGTCTTATGAAAACATTTAGCCAAACAGGTGCGTGCCGTCACAAAAACAAAAAAGAAATAAGGACGGGCGCACTCTAAGTTTGTTGAGCATCACTTTCAACACACATCCGTTCCCGGTCCATGCCAACAAGCCAGCGACGATTGATGAACTTCGTACGAATATCGAACGTGAAATTACAGCAGTATCGGCCGATTTATGCTTGAAAACCGTCGAAAATTGGGTTCAGCGTCTGGACTTCTGCAAGCGTGCCCGTGGTGGTCATGCAAAAGAACTCGATCCATACATAATGGCATCGAACGTACTTTCACAGGAATAAAGAATTTCATTTCAAAACTTTTGAAAAACCCTTTAAAAACAAGTGCGATGAAGTAAAAAATGATGAAAAGGCTGGAAACCAAAAAGCCACGTGGAAAGCAATAAAGAAGTATGTTTTAACACAAATGCATCAAGCTAAAATATCTTCTTACTTTACCTTAGGTTTTGTTGTTATGTTTAGACCACCATTAACTTTTGATTTGCATTGTCAGCTCACGAATTATAATAGCATTCAAATAAACTGTGTTCCGTTTATTGAATAATTTGAAAGGGATTTTATAACGACACAAACGCACTCGTAAAACATTCGTGAAGTAGTATTAGAAAACAATTGAAAGCGTACTATAAAAAGTACCGACAATTTTGTCCGATCGAACGATTACTGATTTGCATATGATATGTGACGGATCAGCGGATATGTGTCAAAAAAAAATATTTTTATATAGAATAGTAAACGTATTTCAAGGAAATGTGCATTTAGTATATATAACTCGATAATTTTACCACATTTAAATCATTGTTCTAATATCCTTTATTTGTGTAGCAAAGGTAAAATCGACAATCTACAAATTTTACAAAATAGAGCTATGAGATGTGTATTGCAGTGCGGATTGAGAACCCATATAATTGATATGTTAAATGAGTTGAAATTGATGAATATCAGACTGAGTTTTTTTTTAGTTTTTACTTTTAAACAAAAACATGGATTGTACCCTTTGTACCTACAAAGAAATTTACAATATGTTGGAAACTATTATAATTGAAGAAATGCAGGAGATTTCCGTCTACCATTATATAGGCGAACTAGTTGCCAGAACAATAGTTTGTACAAAGGAACCCAAATGTTTAACAACCTAGATTTAAATATTAAAAGCCAAGGCAATATCAATATATTTAAACAATTTGCGCAGCACATTGCACATTTTTGCTATACTTAAGTTAATGAATTGTAAATTAGAGTTTTTTTTTTTTTCTATTTTCGAAAATACGTCTATTTATCGGATGGCGGGTTGGCGAGCTGTGAAAATTGGTGTTTCCGTTGAGTTTATTACCCGACCACTTGCACGCTCAAGCCTATTTCCTGGAGACTGAACTTTATTTCAACTTTCGTCAAAAATTGCGAAACATTTACCAGTTGAAGTAACAACGAGAGATCTATCCGGGGAAGCACCGATTATCTCGTCGGTTACGTAGACTCACACCGAATCGAAGTAGTGAAGTGAGTGAATACAGTTTCAGAAAAAAATACATTTTTTCCTATAGAAATGCCAAAAGAACAGCTACTGCTGATGTGGTAGCGTTCTTTTTTTTTTCATTACTTCTTTACCTTTTAAATATCTCCTTGTGTTTGAAAGAGATTACTACTGAAAAAATTAACGTCCACAGACCTTTTATATAGAAACTATTCATCGAAATCGGTTATGAAATAAACTTTGTTTACCTCGGTAACAATAAAAGTTGCCCCTCCTACAAACTTACGGCTTTTCACTCGCACTTTGTTAAATAACGAATAATCCCCTAACTTTTGTTCATTTTGAACAATAAATCACCCTGTATAAAAATTGCAATGTTTGCTTTTCAGTTAATCAAAAAAATGATCAACCATCAACTAAAAAAAGTTCAACGGGAACAGAAAATAGAAGGCAAAGCCTCTTTGCAATAACGCATAGTACTCAAATTATTATTCACCCCTATATGACGTATTTCATTCGAATTTCAATTCCTCAATACAAATAAAGACATATACAATATAGGGGAAAAAATAGTTCGGCAATTCACGTTAGTAAAATGTCGATGTAGGAAAGGGGAAAAAAACAAAGCGATTGGTTAAAAAATGAAATTGAGCAATGGGTGTATGTTAACGGATCATACCTACTTGTAATTAGAATAGGGTGTTACTTAGAATTGTTACGGCACTGGGACCGCAAACGTCCATCAACAGTTTATTTTAATTACAATAGGACAATGTATTCGAATGTACTTTTTAACTATGGTGGACTTTTAGAGTTAAATATCTTTAGAGAACAGTTAAACATTTGTGGACCTGACACGGTTCGGTGACTATCTGCTATAGACATTCGACTTAAAAGCAAATGGATGGATTTACACTTCAAAATTCAAATAAAAGTGAATTATGTTCAATTTTCTATTTTTCTCGATCCAGATTTTCGAACATTCCTTAGAGGGGCATTGGTAAGTTTGTTTCTGTTTAACAACTCATACCCCTCACTGCTGGATCTGTGAGTGAAGATTCCGAACAAATCAAGTTCTCCAAACATATGTCTTGTAAATGCTCAAACCTCCCAAGAGGGAGGATAAAGCCCTTAAACTACACTATAATAGTCATAACCTCTAAAGTGCGTGTTAATTGTAAGAATAAAAAATAAACTACTGATCAACATAAACCGGTTTGCAAGAAGCAAAGACTGTTTTTAACAATTGAACCACCCCAAGAAAATATCAAAACTTTTAGTCGTTTTATCAATTCGGAAGTATATATATACATTTAAATTGCATACATTTCTACTACATCCACATGCCTTTATAAATATTTCTCTCTTTTCTTCTTTTTTAAGAACTCTGTTTTATTGAGTGAATTGTAATAAAGTCTTTCAAGTAAGGCTAAAATACTTGACAGCTGTTACAATTGTGAACATATTTTATGTATTTCCTTCGTGAAGCATGAAATCTTAAAAATTAAGTGCTTTTCGCAAAATCACAGGTAGAAAGAAGTACATTTTAAACCAAAAAGAAAGATCTTTAGCATTAGATTGTGATTGATTAAATAAAACATGTCTTTTATAATATAGGAATGTAATAATATTTTTATATATTTTTAACCAAATTTTGTTTAAAATGTGTTGGGTATATTTTTTATTTAGTTATATTATAAATCATTCGCAAATTATATAAAAAAAAAAAAAACAGTTTTGGTGACAGAATGTAAAGGCTTGGATTTTTGTAATAAGTGGTTTGGGTAAGCAGATGCAAAGTACCCTCTTTTATTATCCTTTATATTTACCTACAGCACAATTTTCTGAGTTTTTGGATCTTACATTTGTGCTCGAGTCGCACCAACTCACTTGGTTATAAAATAGCTGACATAAGTATCTACATCAGGAAACGAGCTCGAAATTTGAATATCAAAAATTCTTAAATGACTGAAGTTTTGTTACACAAAAATTGGCATTTATTTTGTTTGAAAAAGTAATTGACTGAGTTGTTTTCATTTTGTTTTAGTGTGTTCAAAAACGTGTTTTTGTTATATGAATTCAAAAAGTTGGGTAAATGATTTTTTCTACGCTTTTATTTTATAAAGTGTAACTTATAAGCAAGTTGAAGGAGGATTCTAAAAACCAACAACCCCGACTAACTGAAAAACAGAACTTTAAATATGTAAGCAAGACACATTCAAGAATAATTATTTAGCAGTCGGATGCTACATATATTTTTTACTGCCTACACAACAATCTTGAATGTCCCTCCTTCTGGGTCGAGTCGAGTGGAAAATATAACAAACAATTATATACCAATAATTTTTTTAAATAATTTTACCGCGCTGTTATAAGGGACTAAGAAATGTTAATTAATTTCTCTTGACCCCATTCAGAAAATTTGTAGTAGCTCTGGCAGTTCTGGTAAGTTTTAGAATATTCAAGAAAACGTGGGGCACCAGACAATATTAAAGATTGTGAAAAAAAGCTCTCGTTGAAAAAACTCCAACAAAAGTTGCAAACTATTCGTGTATCAATTACCCAGTGAATGTGCCCCACGTTTTTCGTTTGAAATCTTACTAGAATTTTGAAAGCCTTTACCTACTAATTAAATTAAAAATTAAAAAATTAAAAATTAAAAAATTAAAAATGTTTAGGACAATATGTACGGTTGCATTCTTAAGGACCATTCACATCAGAGCGAACTGCGAACTATATGTCGTATATCCTGACATTTCATTCACATGAAAACTTTTTTTAGTCACAGGTACCGGCGAATCATTTGCATTGTTGAAGGTTAAGTTGGAACGAATTTGTGGATCGAGACTGTTTTATGTGGATTGTGAATAAAGTGTGACAGTTCGCGGCAAGAATTTTCAATTCGCGGGAAAATGTCTGTAATTGTAAATTTCGCTATTTTAATTTAGAAATTGAAAATGCCGATGGACGTGTGTGAGGTGCAAATGGGGTGGGGGTTTCTAATTTTGTAAGCTCCAAGTGGTTGGAATTATTCTAAGATGCATGTTAAACATGGTTGAAAAAAGAAGAGGAGGGAATAGTTGCTAAAAAGACGGTTTTCGTAGCTGTAATTGCATTTTCATTGTCAATACGGTATTGAGTTTTACGAAGATAGATCGGGATATGGGTAGTAATTTTTGAGAAATAATTTAAAAAATCGATTTATTCGAATTTCCTTTAAGAAACTACTTAGATCTTCATTAGAATTATTTTATTTTCCTAAATATGTATTCTGAGCAAAATCGGTTTTTGTAAAATTATGCTGAAAACACAATAAAAAATTTTGCAACATTTAAAAATAAAAATAAAAATAGTAAAAATATTAGCATTACTTAGTTTCCAAACCGTAAATGGAGTTTTCGAGACATGAGCTGTTTCTAAAATTTGCGATTTCGGTGATTCGAATTGAAAATGAAGGACGCAATACCTAAATTTGGAAACATCAATTTTATTTGAATTATGCATTTTGGTCAAAATCGTTCTTACCGTTTTCAGGTACCTAAACTATAGAAAACCAATTTTTTTTTTTAAATTCCTTTTTTCAAAAATCCATTTTATTTTTATAATATAATATAGAGAAAAACTGAGTTTGCTATTATTAGAAATGACCATATTACCTAAGATATTAATTTTTGTTACACCGTTTTCGAGATACACATGCCCAAATTCCAAAAGTACCGTTTTTCGATTCTTTAGCCAAGTACGAAGTACATTTTAACCTCACCTTCTTAATCTCAAATGGAAATTTTAGCTGAAATCGTTAAAGCCTTTGTCGAACAAATCATACAAATCATGCAAATTTTATATCGGAAGCACCATTAATATAGAGGTTACCCTACAAAAAACAAAAAAAAACAGCCACGAACTGTAAGCCCAAACTCCAAGTCCGAAGACTGAACGAAATCCGGGCATACGTTAAGGCTATAGGCCTCATGACAGACGGACAGGACTTTGCGACACACTTTTTTGAGTTCCTCTATCTTCGTTATGTCAGAATTGATTAACATCTCGAGTTCGAAATTTTTTACGACTACAATATATTTCCCTTACTAATCGAGAAAGTTAAAAATTGGTGATCCGTACTATTGTTTGCATTTTGGGGCAGATTTTTATGATTGAAATGTTAACCACGGCTGCCATAAATATGTATTTTAAGTCATTTATTTATACATACGGTATACGGAAATTTGGCTAAAAATGTCACGCACCAAAATAGCAACAGCTTCGGTGTAACATTCTTCTCTTCTTACTAATCAAAACTGTCCACAAATGACATTGCGCGATACTAATAATCATATTTAGTGTCCAGGCTAGATTTTACGAACTTACAAGTTTCATACGAAACTACCCATTGTAACCTACAAAATATTTAGTGTCAAGCTTAAACATGTTTATTAGTGAGGCCCATTGAATATGAAGTGAAAGGGCCATTCATTGTGAACTATCCGAAAGGTTTCAATAATCTCAGGCTGCACATTTTTCAATGAGGAAGATGAACAAAGCTCACCATTTAATACTCAGTTTGAATCGCTTTCACAATTCCAATTCCCACCTAGTCCAAAAAAAAAACAACAGCATAGACGATTATTTAAATTGCGGCCTCAATGGAGAGTGCGGCTTAAGTTCTGGGTAAACATTGGCACAACAATTACTGGCCGGTACCGTCGATCATCCTTGAACTAATTTAAACTCAATTAAAAATGAAAATCCATTAGTAGTATGATTTATGATCTTTCCATAGCTCAAGTCCCAGCTTAGTCTTAATTTATTAGAAATCCAAATAAATTGCGAAATTGCACAGCTTCAAATCTGCACAATTCAAAGTTATACTGCCGACATGGGTCGCATCTTCTGTCGGATACACCTCTACATACGAATGTTAGTGTGCATGTAAATATTTATATGTACAATGGAAATTTATTTACAAGGCATAAATTACAGTCTGTCGTTTTTCATATATCATCTTGACAGCGGCACAAGTCTTTCCATACAATCGGGGAGTTAGAGGTGGAGTGACGAGTGAGTAATAGTGCTGGCATAGTGGCATTATTGAAGAGGGCTTAACTCATTTGCACCCCGTTTTGACCGTGAAAACAAATTCTTCAACCATTTATTATTATTACAACAATTCCAACTCGTTCACCGGGCACTCATCCGCGGCGAGATACTCATCGCGTTGCTTACTAAACTGACGCACAGTATGTTCGACTACCGACGTGGTAATACGTTTTTAGCCTTTAACAACAAACACCACGGAGCGATATTGGTCTCGGGTATGCATACAAATGTGTGTATTGTAGACGAGGCTATTTACTATTTGCAAGGGTGAATTTACGATAAACATTGTATGTACTCGTATGTATATCTTTTGGGGCATGGAGGTCAGGTTTTTAAATCTGTTTTCTTACCATGTTGATGGTTGTAAATCGTTGATATTGTGATACAGAAAATGAACAATATTCTTAAACAGTGTTTGCGCATTTTTTATTTTTGTTGTTGTCAATTTACCGCTTGTGCTTAGTTGAACATGAATGTGTTCGGGTTACCTTCAGATTAATATTTTTGTCTAGATAGGTTTTTGTAAAATAAAACTATAAATACTTAATGTACGTTCAAGCTTTAATTTTAAACAAGCTACTGCCCGTGGCATCGCTCACGTTCGATATTTACCTCTGGATCAACAAAGCATTCTCTAAATATGATAAGAGAGAGCTCCAGGGTCCGAAGTCTTCTTCCCGTATGGAGGTTTTCCAAAGGCCAAAATAAAATCCTGGAAAATTAAACACCAAACCACAAAACAAAAGACCGCGATTGTTAAGTGGGTGTGGATGGCAATCTTGAAAGGTTTTTATGTTCAGTGTATAATTTGCAGACATCATCCCGTATTATATACCCATACCCAGCTTATTTCTTAAAGATTTATTCAATATCCAAACATAATTTATCTACAATTCAAAACCAGCTTTTAATTTTCCATCAACTTCGAAATGTTGATTTTTTATTCCCGGGCTTCTGCATGAAGGGCTCCACATTTTATCGACAGTCGATTTCCCTAGCTCAGATTGACTATCAAGAACAGTGGTTCTGAACCGGTGGTCCGCGGACCACTGGTGGTCCCTGGAAGCACCCGAAGTGTCCCGCAAAGCCATCCGAAAAATATTAGATTAACTGGCTTTGCCCGTGCTCAGTAAATGTCTAAAATGCGAAAAATGCGAAGAAATCGATTTTCCGGAATCAAACCAAAAAAAGGAATCACGAAAATCGGTTATCGAGTTATAGCGTCACCGAGTTTCACATATGTATATATTTTTTTCTGCTAAACGTTAAATAGCTCCGTTTTCATTGACATATCTATTCGAGCATGGGTTCTCGGCGCTTCTGATAATTAAAAAAAAGTACCGAAATCTTTTGGAACTGAGCACTGAACCAAGGATCCAGAAGTTAGTAAGGTATGCAGTCACAAAAATCCCGTATACTTATTTCTATAATGTAAAATTGTCGTACAAAAAATAAAACACTGTTGGCTTTGAACAATAATTGAATGCGTGTTTTATTTATAGATAGAACAACCTTTTAGTCATTTACTGTTCATTGCCTCTAAACAGTTGATGGTCCATGGCAAGACGGAAATTTGGTCAAATGGTCCCTCATCAGTAAAAGGTTAAGAACTACTGATCTAGATCTACATATATTGGACTCGCATTCAAAATTGTACGACTGAATTCTTTGGGGCTCCAAATAATTATAATTTAATCAAAAAATCTCGACTTTTCCGAAAGGGAGCTTCAAGTAATTGCGCCTAACCTAAATGCAGCAAATGGAAACCGAGGTGAATGTAAAATAGTCCATGACTAAAAAATTGGATTTAGCGTACAACTTTTAAGTCTGGATTTTAGAAAATGTAGAATCTTACATTAAACAACGACGGCTGACGCGACAAACGAGTGTATGTTGTAGAATTTACGTAGTTCGCTTGTAATGTTTTCTAGCTCTTGCATAAATGAATGGCAAATGGATTAATTTCATAAATTATTAATGAACAACACAAAGTGAATTTGCTTTCGAATTTCCTATGGTTCAGTGAAGCAATTGGAATAAACGAATTAATGCACAAGGGACGACTTGTTGCGGACACTATGAATGTAGGTAGTTAATCGATTGTACGGGGCTTAACTACCTTCCTAGTGGGACGATATTGGTGTTCTATGTTCTATCCAAGAGCTAAATAAAACTATAATTCTATGCGCTTCATATAGATATGTACGTATACAGACTGTATTTTATAAGGTTGAGTTCTAAGAGCATAGCATGTATAGTCATAGCATACGAAAATTATCAATAAATCGGTTGAACTAGGCAACAATTATACGCGGTTTAGGTGCGCGAGAGATAATAGGAGTGACAAATAAATGGAATATTAGAGAGCGCTTGATAGTTTGGTTTTTGGAAAGGTAAAATAGAAAATTAAATATTAATTATGATCAATATTTATTCGCCTACTGTTCCAATCAGGAGTTACTTCATAACTAACGAATTATTTGGTTAATTATTTTAGAATTTCCAAACAGATCTCCCAGACACGCGCCAAATCTCTACCTTTAAATTAACAAGCATGATTGTATTAATTTATTTTTCTATAAAAGCAGTCTTCCGCTCATTTGTTATGTTAAATTCAGCATTGGAAAGAGTATTGATTTCAGTCCAAGTAAACAGGAATCACCTCCATTTTCACAGAAGTCATGAATTATTGGGAACTTTCAGTAAATATTAGGCACCTTCTGTTCTTTCGTGAGATTGACACACTGCTTTTAGGAAAGGCGGAACTTTAATACTACAACATCAACCCGAGATGCATACACTTTCGTATTCGAGATTACTCGAATACACTCGCAGACTTGCGAGTTAATTCCGTTGGACAACCTATACACTTTCAAAAACTATATACTGGTCAAGCTTTTCGTAAAATCGATCTCCGAATCAACAAAAATGTAGATACACTGAATATGTTGCCAGATTTGAATGAACATTTTATAACAAGTTGAAAATATAAAAGTATACAAATTTCATAAACAACGCCATACAAACGCAATACCTCCGTAAAATTTTAAATATCATGTTTGGTTCACAGAACAGTACTTTCCAAACGTCCTGAACTCGAAATATCAAAACTAACAGCCGGATTCTCCCGTTGTGGCAATCGCCTGGGGCCTCGCTCTTGCAACTTCCCAAGCAAATTTTAAAAAAAATATAGATTTTCTGAACTATTTTTGTTTTTTCATTTAAAACTTTTGATTTTGATCCTTAATTATTTATTCAGGTGAAAACATAGCAGAAAATTTATATAAAGTTAGTTAACTAATTCATTCATTGAAAAATGTATTATCTAGTTAGTACTTGAATATCCCGCCTCGAAACACTTGAAGATGTGGTAAATAAAGGATTTGTTAGTGTTTTTGATATATTTATTTTGTATAGATATTTGTGTCTTCTACTTTGTTCCGTAATGTATATTGTACCACACAATTTGGTTTTAAATTTCATCAAACACAAACCAAACAAATTCAATACGAAAAACAAAACAAGTGAACACCCAATATGCCCATAAAAGAAAGAGGTTTGGTGGCCGGCCATAAGCAACATGCTTTTTCGCTCATACGCATTTATAGACAGGGAATGAAATTTCAAAAACAACAATGTAAACATATGGGTTTGGTGAAAACAAATTCTTCAACCATTTATAATTATTACAACAATTCCAACTCGTTCACCGGGCACTCATCCGCGGCGAGATACTCATCGCGTTGCTTACTAAACTGACGCACAGTATTGTCGACTACCGACGTGGTAATACGTTTTTTTCAAAAACAACAATGTAAACATATGGGTTTTGAGGTGATTGACGTACGAAAGATGTCCATCTTTTTTTAATACATTTATCTCTGTCCGAAAGTATAACTTTCCTGGAAGAGCTGCGAGAGCAATTCAGGCGTTTGGACTAAAATAAATAATAATAATATAAATAAAGATCCCTTCCATTCGTCACAAAAATAGAAGTTAAGCTTAGGGTACCTACATGAATCTATTGCGATAAGCATTAATTTATTTATTTATTTTCTATCTTTGTATAGCTAGTTGTTGACATATTTTTATTAAAAAATAAAAAAAAAAAACCCTAAGAAAAAAGTCATTGGATGCCGGCATTAGATCTTAAAACTACATTATTAGAAAGAAAAAATAAGGAACTAGTCGCATATCTCATGGTGAATAAAATGGCTACCTATAAGGAAACCCTTTCAGTGGGGTGAAGTTAAAAAGAAATACGTCGGTACGGTTGACTATGGCACTAATTAAAACCAACCAGACCTACTTTCGCATCACATACTTTTCACGAAGGATAAGCCTCGCAATGGCTTAGGCCGCCGCTAACAAGAATAGTAAAAAAAAAACCCTAAGTACCTACTTTTTGCCCATTTGATTAGGAAATGTTATTTAAAAATTCCCAGTCTTGTTTATGATTTTGTTTAAATTTTTTATATTTTTTAATACATTATCAATCAAGCCATCAAAAACTATATAGGTAACAACTGCTTAAGTGTAGCAAGCTATTAGAATTTGTATTACTTCTTGTCGAATTAGATTAAAACGGGCTAGGACTAACAACTGGGGAGCCGTTTATTATTTCTCGATGAACAGCGTTGTTTTCTTTCTATACTCTCAGATTTTTACGTTTAGTTCCAATGTTAATCTCTACAATAGTGGTGCCCAACACGTATCTAGGTCGTGGGCGCCTGGTAGCCCGCGGCCTGTTTACTAGGCGCCCTAAACCGCCCACTAAGCTTTAATCTACAATCTTAACGAATCCAAAAACCATATCCAAAAAATGCTCGCTGAATATTTGGCGGAGTACAATCCAGCAGCTACAATAGGAATTCGAAAGGCTTTTGATAACATGTTCTATAGGGAACCTCTCTTTATTTTTTGTCTAAAATCCAAGCATCAATATCGATGTTTGACAACTAGCTGATGGAAACTCATTGCTTTGTCAGTTAAGCGGAAACTGAGTCAGAAGTGATTACACTTCGCAGTGTCTCATCCTTAAAAACACAGGCAATAGAAGCGACGAGGTTTGCAAGCTCATGGACACTGTTAAATACAAAACCGTATACGTAACTGTGCACTCATAGTTAACTCATTTTTTGGAGTCAATATATCTATGTGAACGTGGTTTTTCTCAGCTTAAAGTGATTAAAACCAAGTACAGAAGTATGTTGACCGACGAGCACGTCAAAAATTGTATGATTTTGGGTTTCACTGAAGATTACCAACCAGAATTTATGAAAGTATCCAAGCCAAGTTCACATTAAGATTGTGCTCTTGCAGTCTATTGTTTTTGTTGTATGTGATATTAAATAAAAAGTGGTGTAATAAAACAATGTAGTTTCCATTGTCTCACTTAGGTATTGTTTTCCGAATTTTTACCGGTTGCTTCTATCCAAGGCGCACTGCATATATTTTCTAAACCAAACCCCAAAAACCTCAAATTCGACACAGGCAGACACAATTATTCAAATAGCTGATAAGGAACAAAAGTCATATAGGAATGCAGCCACGCACAAGGGTCATTGCACTCAATATGACTACAAACCAATTAAACAGCTCACAACCGCCACTTATGCGTGTAACACGATAATCGTTTTCCAATTTGTTAAATATGAACCTGGCTAAGACCGGCTGTTAGACGCTCGCAATATTGCTACGTTATACAACAATCAATTGAACCTACAATGGCATTAACAGTTCGCTTTCACTCCACGCCATTCACTTCGCTCGCCTCTACCCAATCAAATTATGTAGGATTTAATTTTCTTGGGAATTTCCGCTCTGCTAAGAAGGTACCATTTAAATTCACATACAAACAGTTTCATTCTTAATTATCACAAATTTACAAACTGTCTGACCTCTTACTAGTTCTCAGGCTAAGGAAAATGTGCTCTCGCGCTCACTTCCAATGGTGTCTCCCTTATTCTCCGCCACATACAAAAATAATCACCATCAACAAACATGAAGCATTCCTCAAGCAAACAGACAGAGAATAAAACAACTTAGGAAGAAAAACAACATCGGCAACAAAGAATATTGCATCGTGCACTGAACGGAGCAATCTGATAAAGCTACACACAAACAGGTTATGGACTCATAAAAACCAACAAAAACCGAAAACCCCGACAAATTAGTCGAGAAAAAGACACATGAAGCTGAGGAATGAGGAAGCAGAGAGGTTGTAGTCGTAGTTAGTTATGTTAAGTCGAAATTGTTATAGACTCCACTCCGCCTGTAGCTCGGCCTCATCACCGGGATAGATTTCTGGAATCCATAGCTCATTTTTTTTGTAATGCCATTGGGGCGTTGTGTTATTTCATCCTCCAGAGCAGTTGAAAATCCTGCGGGACTACACAACGGGAACCTGACCTCTGTAGGCGACTTGCAGCCCGAGAAACTTTATTCTCCGTACGCAGAGTGTCGATGCGATCTGCGCGTACGTCGAACTATATGGATTGGATGTGGTTGTGCTTGTGCTTGTGCTTGTGCCTGTGCATGTTGGCATGGTGAATGCAAATGGTTTGTGAAATCATCAAGATACAGTTGTTGCTGTTGTTATGGAACGCAGGCTAAGTAGAAAGTAGTTGAAACAGCAAGTGCAACTATTGAGTATTCTGTGCAACTGAAGCTGATAGGCTGTGGCAGTCATAGTTGCAAGAAAAAAGTGTGCACCATCTAGTCTGATTTCAGTGAAAGACTTTCGACGGCATTAACCTAGATTAAGGAAATCATAAGCGCAAAAAGTTGACAGGTGGTCTACTTAAAGTTTGTGCAATCATAGAGTGCGGGCACAAATTTCTAAGCTCCTCTTCATTGATCGACAGATTGGCATAAGGCAGGCGATGAATAAAAATACTGCCAATAGAAAGTCAATAAAAATGGTTTCAATCTATTTTTGGTTTTGTTTTGATCCCCATTATAAAATTAGTTTGCGAGTCGAACGCAATGACGTTTGCAAGGTCTACTATTTAAGTGAACTAATTAAATCGAATGGGAAATATTTTCGAAATATCGCTTTAGACAGGCGAATGTTTATTTATATATAAATACGTGATAATTGGTTAAGATCAACACTATAGATGCGTGCTCAGTGGAGACGAAGTTAAAACAAAAATGAAAAGAAATCCCTCATTCGGATATTTCTGGCCATAAAAGATTAATTTTCATTTGTGTTCAAAACTGATGTGCACTTTGGTGTTAATTGGATGTTAAATGGATTACAAGGGATTACCACACATTAAATTTGATTACTTAGCACATACTCGATACGATTTGGAGTGGAAACCTGGTAGTTTAGAACAGCAGGGGTCATTTGAGTATTTTCACTTTCAAATATGCCACACCGCACTTTATGATGGTTTCTTGAGTTTGGTGTTGCACAAAACAAAAAATTTATTGTGTGTTCGGATTTAAGGCAAGGTTATTCGTTACAAAAGAATGTCTTACCCCGAGTGAGGGGGGTTGGAAAAAAAAAAAAAGATTCTGTAACTAAACAGGAAACCGATATAATGGTAGCCAAGAGATGTAATTTTTTTTTTCTAACACTAGAGCCACCTGGGATTCTTGCGTTAAAATGTCCTCAAGCTGGAATTACAAATAAAAACAAGCTGGTTATAAATTGTTTGGCGTCAACAGTGTTCAAAGGGACCAAGGTGAAACGAACTGATGAAGCTTCAACGAGTGTGTAGGCTTTTCAATTGATATTCAAAGATATGTGTTCTAGCAAGAAAATATTTCCTGCATCGCCCTAAAGATTGAAAGCTTGCAAAATCAATATGAAAATTATAAAAACAAGAACACTATGACTTGAGGTGACATACAATTTGAAGTAGTTAATATGATGTAATTAACTCCATAGCTTGAGTTTCTGAATAAAAATAAAAATAGTTACAAAAATAAGCAGTAAATCCTTCTTAATTTATTTATATTTAGATCTAAATTTATTATTGACTGAAGAAAATGATTTCTATGACAATCCAAGGAAGTTGGTTGGTTGTTTGTCGATTGGGAAAAACTAAATCAAACAAAAAGCGGAAAATATGTGCAGACCAGTTTTTTTCCAACTGTATACTCAAGATGTCAAGCTATATTAACAAGCAAAAATCTCAGTGTGGAAACGTGCGGAATTATACTTTTACTTTAGCAATAAATACACTCCCTCAAAATTTCTGCGAAAATGTAATGTATATATTGAAAAAATCGTTAAAAAATTGTTTTTAAATTTTATACATAAAACTGGACTGAAAATGTTACTACATTCTCGAATCTATCGATTCGAATTTAATTTTAAGCTTTCATGTGATTTGAAAAGAAATTACAGGTACGCGAGCACACGCCAGTTGAATTACTTGTTTACACACACTTCTCAAGGAGAACGGGAGTGTAATTTTCAATTTGAACGTATGGAGTGATAAAAGAAGTAAAAAATATAACTGTTTTTGCAAATGATGTATTGGAATGTATTATAGTGGAAAACCAACTTTGTAAAGGTATTCATTTCTCTCAATGAATTTTTTGAATTTATTCCAACTCCGCCATATAAGCTGCCCCACTGTGCAGCGCTTATCAAGTTGTAACGTCATCACCCCGCAGGATTCTAAGTATATATATAAAAGAGAGTGACGTCATTGTGTGCATTCATAACTCGTGAACGGATTTAAACGATTTAATCGATTTTGCGCTTTATGATGTATTCGCATTGGGCAAGGAACGACATGAGCAACTTTTTGCAGCGAAAAAAAAAACTAGGGGATGGTAGTTTGTATGTGGAACCGCACTTTGAAAAAAATAAACTGGATAGAAAAACGGGGGAGTCACTTCAAATAGAACAAAAATTAGTTAACATTTTTATAATATTGATTTCGATGGTTCCCAGTCTCATTTGATCATGCCGCCAGTGAGAAGGTCAAACATTTCACGTCGCAGTCGTGAAAATCCAAACGAAGGCACATATCGGAATGGTATCGTACACAACCGAGCGACGATCTCGCAACTTCGAGAAAGAATATCACAAAAACAACGTGGCGGTCGTCCAAACTGGATACCGATATAGACAGCAAGGCAATCGAAATCAGCATACTATAAAAAGGGCCGAAAATTGTGTCCGATCGAACGATAGGGCATTACTGATTAGCATATGATATTTGACAGATCCGCGGATATTTTGTGCATTTCCTATTTTGAATTTTGTTTTTTTTTTTTTCCTTATAATAAGCCTCAAAAAGCCTTTGAAAGATATCTGTTGGGCAAATTTAATTGCAATTTTTTTAAGAATAAAATATTTTTTTTTTTAAGAATAAACCACTGATCTTGTTTTTCACGAAAACATATTATTCAATTTGAACTCTGCGATGACACAAATGTAATAGATTCTTAGAAAGTTGTCGGTTTATTAAATGTCTTATTGTTTATTGGTACCGTTTGTCAAATGCTGTACATTTTTACTAAAGTTGACAGCCAACTAATTGCTGACATTAGTGCTTGACTATGGAAAAGACCGATAGATTATTGTTAAGTATTTATGAATACTTAATTAAGTGAATTGAAAATTGCTATTTGTTTTACCTACCACAAAAGCGTTATATTTAATTAATTTAACATCTAATCTAAAAACAACTGAGTCTTAAATGATTTAAATAGCGAAATTTATAATTACACTAATTTTACCGCGTATTGAAAATTCTTACCCCGAACTGTCACACTTTAGTCGCGTTCCACAAACCCGCGAATGAAAAATTCGTTCGAACTAACCTTCAATGATTCGCGGGTACCTGCGACTAAAAAAAGTTTTCATGTGAATGAAATGTCAGGATCTACGAATATTCGCCAGTTCGCAGTTCTCAATTCGCTCTCACGTGAATGGTCCTTAAGCCTTCATTTCGAAGCATGCTTTGTAAGAAACATCTGCTCACTTTTCGCGCCTTCTACCGCTGCACTGGCCAGATAGATCCCCCCAAAAACCCTATCTCATTACGGTCTATGATCAAGCGTAGCAAGAACGATGTTAATTTACGCAAAACTTCAACAATCTAATGTCAATTGTCTATCTGGTAACGCGAATATATTGCGCTTTGTTTATACAACTGAGTCGCAAGCGCAGAAACTTAAAACCAACGATTATGAAAAGCAGGCGCGAATTAAAACACTTGTTTCTTACTTTTAAAATTAAACAATATTTATTTGGAACTATGTCCTTTATTATTGAAATACTTTTTACTAATTCTAAAAGGAGCTTAAGGCTACTATGTAGTTACAATAAGACTATTGATAAATTCATCATACAGTCGTATTTATATACTTTTCTTATCTATCTACAAGGAGACCCAAGCGTACAATCGTCTTGCTTGATAATGAAGAAGAGATAATATTCCAACATTGTATACAAACGTAATTATCTCTTTTACATATGTTATCATTGTAGCGTTGTGTGCAAGACTGTACTAGAGACTAAAGATATCATTGAATACAAATAATGTTATCTTTTTTCTCAATATGTTTTGCTATGGATACTTAACTCCCCCCCTTGTTAAACGAAATCGTCCCGATTTTTCGACGCTATTTTTAACATTTCTCTTTCATAAGTTTTGTTATATGCGTCAATCTTTTTTTGTTTTTGACGATCTGTTATACATTGTATAGTTTTTATCATTACGTACGTAAATGCTAGAATAACAATCAGTGTTACAATTGTGTATATAGTTGATAATATCGGTTTTTCTTCAAAAGGAATAATTAGTTTTTTTAAAGTATCTATGTTATCGAATTTGTACATTGTATCTTCTTTAATTATTTGGTCGATGTAAGACTCTGAATTATGATTTCTTAATATAACTTCTTTAATTTGCTTATGCATGTTTTTGTATATTTTATCGTCTAGATTTATAGTATTTTCATAAGTAACTAAGTTTATACCATTAATTGTTTGATTATTTAACTTATGCTTACCGCTTAATAACATAACACCGGATTCAATTTCTAAGTCGTAATCGTATTCTTGTTTAATGTTGCATTTTGAAGTTATATTCTTTAAAAGTGGAATAAGACAATTTTCTTCTTCAAAGTTAATTTCACAAATGTTTTTACTTAGATGATTTTGACAATTTCTTGTTCTTAAATAAGTTTGGTTACATAAGGCAATTGTTTTATCTGTAATGATTTTTCCATGTTTTGAATTTAAAGGTGTTACTTTATACAATTTACATGATTTAATTAGAACTGGATATTTATATATTGTGATGAAGAATTCATCAGTTCTAGCTAATAATATTTTAGAGTACTCAAGTATATTTATTATGGGTACTTGAATTATTTCATGTTGAATAATATTTTTAATGTCATCTAAGTCTAGGCTTTCTGATAAATATTCATTATTTTTTGCTGCATTAATTGTTCTGGTCAATAATAATAATTGTTCGTACACTTGTTCTATTACTAAATGTTCTTTAAGGCTCTGACCTTCGAATTGTTGCAAAATTTGTTCAAATCTAGAATTTATAGTTTTTTGTTTATTATTGTTTTCTATGAGATTATTTATACTCGTTTCTATGTTAACTAAGTCATAATGGTCAGGATTACCAAACACATATTTGAAAGCTGTTCCTAAAAAGTTAATTGATCTAGTATGCCTAGTATGTTCTTGTAATTGGTCTGCTAAATTCTTAATTTTACTTAACCAAATTTTTTCTTCTTGTGTAGGTTGATATTTACTAGTTACGATATTTACGTAAGGTTGAAATATCGAAGTCAGGTTGGTGGCATGTAACAAATAAGTTTGTTCTTTGAATAAATACACGTCATCTGTTTGCGTAAGTATAAACTTCTTGTTTAGTAACTCAGTTATTTGAACGTTTCCTTGCCCTTCTTGACTCTGTACAATTCCTAGTAATGTTAGGAATATTAATATTTTCGTCATCTGAAAAATGATAATTCTTTATGTTATCCTTGTGAATTTTTATTCCTTCTTTAGAGATTACAGTGTCTCCTTTATCTTCTTCTACTATTCTTGTTATGTATCTGGCGTTAGATTTCTTTCTAAGACCTGTGATTCTTACCATTATCTTATCTCCTTTTTTATACTCTCTGTGTCGAGTTCCTTTATTTAGACGTTCGATCACTTTTTTGGATGCTGAGTTTAGTTTATTTATTATAATTTCACTATTGCTATATTTATTTTGATTAAAGAAAATGTCTCTAGGTTTCAAACCGGTAACTGAGTGTATAGAATTATTTAATTCACGCACTGTTCTAAATATTTCTTCGATAAGTCTTGTTTTATTCTGAATTGTGAATATTCTAGACAGTTCAGTTATTGTACCGTTTACACGTTCTACCTGACCGTTCGCTGTCGATCTGTATACTGGAGTTTCTACTTTAGTTATGTTGTATTTCAAACACATTTGGTTCACCATTTCTGTTTTGAATCCCTTCTCGTTATCTGTCATGAGTCGTTCACATTTTGGGAAATAATTAGATAAGACCTCTTCCATAACGTCGTACAGTCTGTTTCGAGTTTCGATTTCCCGAAGGATTGTATATTTAGAATACTTATCTACTGTTACAAGGAAAGTATACTTGTCGTTGAAGTATATGTCCATATGAATGTGTGTTCCCACATGTGTTGGTATTTCTGAATTATTCAGAGGTTCTCTGATAGGTTTTCTTTCATATTTTCCAAATAGACATGCTATGCATTTTCTGTTGAAACTCTTTGCTTGTTTATTTAGATCGGGCCAGTAATATTTCTCTGAGATTTCTTGTATATTGTTACGTAACCCTCGGTGTGCTCTTTCGTGAGTTACCCTTACAAGTTTTAGTTGTTCCTCCAAATTTGTCACGTCTTGAAGTTTTCTTGGTGTGAATATAAATCTTACTAGTGGGAATTCTTTTTTTATGTTTTCACCATATTTGTATATGTTTTCAAATTTCGTATGCAAAGCTACAATCTTTTGGGGTTGTATAACTTCTTTCATCTGCCTTAGTAAAGAGTCTTTGTCCTTAAACTTTATTATGAGTCTTATTTTGTTACTAAAATAGATTTGTGTTTCGATATTATTTGTTATATCTTCAATAAGTTCGAACTGTGCAGTGTATGCATTAAAAGGCTGATTCACAGTTTTTATTATATCATTAGAAGAACTTTCAGCTGAATGTGCTGTTTCTATGGTAGAAGTATTTATGCGTTGACGTGATAATGCGTCAGCTACAAGATTTAGGTTTCCTGGTTTATAAACTAATTTTGCTCCAAAGTCTTCAATGATTCCCTTCCAACGTTTCAGCTTTGTGTTGGGATTTTTTTCTGATACAGAATATATAAGGCTCTGGTGATCGGTATATATGGTTAAGTCTGCTATACCATATATGTAGTTTCTGAGTTTTTGTAAGGACCATATGATCGCTAATAGCTCTTTCTCGTTTGTGCTATAGTTCTCTTCTGTCTTACTCAGTGTTCTTGACAAGAAGTGTATAGGTTGCTTATTCTGACTTAGTACGGCTCCAATAGCTATGTTGGATGCATCAGTAGTAAGCTCGAATGGTTTACTATAATCCGGTTGAAAAAGTTCGACTTGTTCTTTCAAATAATTTTTTAAAATTCTAATCGCTTCTAATGCTGAATCATTCAGATTTAACTTAATATTTTTACTTTGTTTTTTGTTTACTTTACCGTTATCTCCTCGTAAATATAATGTCAGGGGCTTGGCTATGCTTGCGTATCCTTTTATAAACTTACGATAGTAACCTGTAAGACCTAAAAATCCTCTCAAATCCTTTACCGTTTGTGGGACTGGAAAATTTTCTATAGCTGCTATTTTCTCAGGGTTCGTAGTGATTCTACCATGTCTGATTATGTGACCTAAGTATTCTACTTCTTCTTGAAAAAACTTACTTTTCTCATCAGATATTTTTAATGTGGCTTTATTGAGTACGTCGAATACTTGACTTATGTGCTGTATATGTTCTTCCTCAGATGAAGAATATATCAATACGTCATCAATGTAAACGTGTACGAATTTACCTACAAAGTCTCTCAAAATGTCGTCCACGCATCTCTGAAATATGCTTGGTGCATTTTTGAGCCCGAAAGGCATTCGTTTAAAATGATATTTTGCGCCATTTATAGCAAAAGCTGTTTTTTCTTTATCATCTGTTTTGATTTTAATTTGGTGGAAACCTGACTCCAAATCTAATGTTGTAAAGTACTTGGCTTTACCTAAATTTTGAATTGTCATGTTGACATCCGGAATGGGGTATCTGT
The DNA here is from genome assembly GCA_963082955.1 of Cheilosia grossa. NCBI lineage: Eukaryota > Metazoa > Arthropoda > Insecta > Diptera > Syrphidae > Cheilosia > Cheilosia grossa. The sequence goes on along the minus strand of OY720147.1, from coordinate 38,479,675 downwards.
CTGTTACAGTGTGAGCGTTAAGTTTTTGGAAATCAACAACCATGCGCCGTTTTGGTTTTCCTTTTTCGTCCAAACCTTTTTTAGGTACTGTCCATATGGGACTGTTATAAGGACTATGGCTTTTTTCTATTATATCGTCATGTAAGAGTTTCTGTATTTCTTTGTTTACGAATTCGTTATCTGCTATGGGATATGGATATTGTTTAACATAAACCGGATTATCATTGGTCGTCCTAATGCTTGCTTCTATAGTATCTGTAAAGGGTAACGGTCCTATGCTGTTATTAATCTTCATCAGTCTATCTATGTCTGCTTTATAAATATTATTTTCCCCAATTATGTAATTAATTTTCTGAATAGATTCGACACTGCTTATGGTAGTTAGAGTCATATTACTGAAATTTATTTCCGCGTTTAGAACTTTAAGTCCTTCATATCCTAATATCATATCAAAAGACTGAATATCCTCTAATTCAAAAAATGTTATATTTTTCTTTAATATCCTAACTACTTTCTTTGTTAGATACATAGAATAACCATGCATTGTTTTTATTTTTATAGGTTTAATTTTAATTTTTTTGCTAGAATCGCATTTTCTATTAATGTAATTATGGGTTGCACCAGTATCAATAAGAATTTTATAAATTTTCTTAGAAATAGTACTAGTTAAATTTAAGCAGGGCAACCCGTCTACTAGTTTAAATGATCTATTCTTATGTTATTATTTACCATACATTCCGTTTCATCTGCTTCTGCATATGTACTGCTGACATCGTCTCTGCGTTGTTGTCGGGAGTTATTTACTCTCTGCTGCTTGAAGTTCTGCTGATAAGATCGTTGCGGTCTGTTGTGTGTGTTGAAACTCCCGCTGTGTTCACGTTTCGCTGGTGGATTATATACATCGGGTTTGTATTGATTCCAATTTTGTCGCTGTGCATGTACAATTTGTCTCGAGTTTATCTCCATCGGCTGTGGTCCTTGATTGTGTTGCTGCATATTATCGTATTGCTTCTGGGGTTGATAATTCGTTGTTTGGCTCGAATAATTTGGTCTTCTTTCGTTCCTGCGTTCATGTGGCATATTTTTGTGGTGCTTATCCTGAGTGAGATGTAAATGCCTGTGCACATTATCATGTTCTATTCTGCGAGCAATTGCGAATGCGTGTTCTAGATCATTTATTGTAGCTGAATATAATGATCCTCTTGTAAAGTTGTCACTCATACCATCAATGAATATACGAACTGCGTCGTCGTTAGCATTTTTAATTAGTCTGTCGATTATATTCGGCGGATCACCTGACATAGTGATTTTTGATATTATTAAATTGAGATTTTTATTTATCTCGTCGTGGTATTCAGACAGTGTGCTTCTTTTTTGCGTGATGGCTTTCATCATGTCTTGTAGCACGTATAGAGGTTCTTGATTAGAGTACGTATAATCTAATCTGTTACGTATCGCCTCAAAATTAAAAATTGTGTTATAATTAGTTAACACATTCGCGGCTGCACCCTGTATTTTACTTTTCACTATAGTCAATGCTGCTGCGTACTTACTGTGTGTTTTGAAGTTTTTAATGCTGTCCATTAATCTGGATGCTTCTTCGCGCCACGACCGATAATTTGATTGATCGCCGTTGAAAATAGGTAGGCTTTTAAATGCGTCTAACTGTATTTCACTACCATCTGTATATGTGGTTCTTATTTCCTCTAGCACAGGTATGTTTGGTACTATGCCTAATCCAGATTTTACTTCATTTAGTTTTGTTTCTAAATTAGTGTTTATTTGATTTTGGTTAGTTATTATTGCTGCTAACCTTGCATTCTCTGTGCGTGTGTGCTCTAGGGTTTGTGTTACTGTGTTGCTCCTGGTTTCTAAAGCTTCTAATCTTGCCATTAATACTGCGAGTTGTTCCATTTTGAACTCGTGTCTGTTGTCGTCGAATTTGTGTGTTTTTTTTCTCCACATATACACTTTCACTGAATTGCTTTGCTGCTTCGTACGAAGAAGCTATATTTGTACCTGCTATGCTAGGTAATTCTTGTAACCGGTAACGCGAGTGTTCTGTTTATACTAGATTTCACTACTTGTTCCCGAGGTCCGCTCGATTGAAGTTAAAAAGTATATTTAACCTCCTGGCAGGATCGCCAATTAAAACACTTGTTTCTTACTTTTAAAATTAAACAATATTTATTTGGAACTATGTCCTTTATTATTGAAATACTTTTTACTAATTCTAAAAGGAGCTTAAGGCTACTATGTAGTTACAATAAGACTATTGATAAATTCATCATACAGTCGTATTTATATACTTTTCTTATCTATCTACAAGGAGACCCAAGCGTACAATCGTCTTGCTTGATAATGAAGAAGAGATAATATTCCAACATTGTATACAAACGATATTATCTCTTTTACATATGTTATCATTGTAGCGTTGTGTGCAAGACTGTACTAGAGACTAAAGATATCATTGAATACAAATAATGTTATCTTTTTTCTCAATATGTTTTGCTATGGATACTTAACTCGCGCGGATTGAAGTCAGTTGTTTTGTTCTATTGTGCATTCAGTGTTGGAAGGCAATATTACCTTTTTACCCTATTGACAGATATTGAAGCACGTTCAACTAGTGACTATATTTCTGGGAAGTGCAGTGTTTCCCTCGTATTTCATATATATACAAATGGTGCCTTTTTCCTTACTGTTGATTCAGGTGCACAGGTCACATTAGCGGAAGTGTACACGAATGTTATTGCGGTCACTTTAGGGGGCATGATTTTGTGAATTTGTCAATGATGAACGCGGTTTGAAATTATTTGTATAATGGCGGAAGGGTAGGTTTAAAGGGGTGGCACTATTCATGCAAAACATTCAACGGAAAGCGTGGATTTTTTGTTCATTCAATGCAAACAATTGCGAAACCCCGGATCAGCAAGGAAATACTATCGGTAAAGAAGACATACAGGCACTACAAATGTGCGAAAAGAATGTAGGTTACTAAAATGTCTAGTAATGCGATGTTGCCGCATCATGATCCAAGATTCAGTGGCTAAAATAAGAAACTTCAATTCACTTAAATTGGTTATAGTACTTACTAAACCTATTCAAGTAAATCGACAAATTTGCACTCGCCAATGTCCGATTTTACAATTAAATTTGGATTAAGTTAAGCAAGTTTCAACAAAGTATGCGAACTTTAACCTGGAGTATGTCTGACAGTAGAACATACAGATCAGTGTTAAAGTTCCGACAAAATTACCATTGATTAGTTAAAGGAATTTCTACGTTGGTAGGAATCTTAAAGGGAAACAATACTCTACGGTTCCACATAAGGCAAATGCACCTGACGAAAGAAGAACAACTTTGCGCAGAGGCTGCGGTAATAGGGAAATCTTAGAAGACACACCACACTCTCTATGGTATTGTCCAAGTCTCAAAAGCTCCAGAAACAAAATCCCTAGCATCCGGTTCTTCCTACATGGGCTTTACAGAAGGTAAACAGACAAGTACTTAGGGTGAGGATGATTTGTGCAGTAGGTTATCGACTACAGCACTTATAGATAGAGTTATACGGGTAGGGGACATCCTCTTCCCCTTCCCTTCCCCTCTTCAATTCAATCGCTTCAGTAATAATTTATCAGTCAGAGACACAATATGTAAATTTTTGCACGTTCGCTAGATTTCTGGGTAGAGGCCTCTTAATTAACAAGAATAACATTTTTTTAAAAAGAACAAAAAGTGTTATAAAACAAAATATATAGTTAGTTTTAAAAATTCTCATAAACAATTCTTTCCCGATAGTTTAAAGCAGTAGATAATTATTGCAGTACATTTGCTTATTCAACTTTTTGTATATACAATTTGACTTAAGGCTAATGTTTGTTTTCTTAAATCTATTTTACATAAATTGTGGCTGTATTCTCGGATTCATGCATCGTTGTCTGGGTTGACCTCAGGGTGTTCAAGTCCGGCTGTTGATGTTCTTGTGGTTTTGGGGTGGTTGGTCATCTTGGTTTTATCCTCGATGGTGGGTTTTCTCGGTCGATTCGTAGAAGGGCAGTTCTGTCCTGTCTGTGTCGCTGGGGTATAACTCCTGTTTAAGCAGAGCCAGTACATAAAGGTACCGATGCTCTGGGATGTGTGGCAGGGGTGCAATCCTTCGGACTAGTGGGTTTGGATGGCTGGAGGTGTTCCCGAGTATGTTCTGGAAAAGTGTGACCATATACTTTTCCAGCGGTAAGATTTTGGCTTCTTCGTAGAGTCTCGAACTGTGGACGTTTTTCATCCGGATTGGATCGTAGTGCGGTCCTGTGCATATTCGAAGGACTTTTCTTTCGAATACTCCTAGCTTCCCCATGTATGTCTTGGAGACGGTAAACCAGCTGGGGAATCCGTAGGTTACTACCGGTCTTATGTGGCGGCAGTTGGTTGCCGACCTAATTCTGGTTCCTCTGACGGGTCTTCTTATACAGATCAGTTCAGATTTGCCCGTGTTGATTCGTGTGCCCCATCTTAAGTCATATTGGAATAGCTTCCTAACGTGGGCTTCTACTCTTCGTGCTGCTATGGCTGGGGACATCGAGTTGCTGTATGTGACGGAGTCGTCGGCGAATAGGCAGCTGTTAGTTGCGTTTTCGAGCTGAGGTTGGTCGATTTGAAAATATTGAGAGGCAGTGGTCCTAGCTTCGATCCTTGGGCGACACCAGCTCTGATGCTTTTCTCTTGAGATTGGCGGTATTGTAATAATAGTTGGCGCAACAGGTCCGTAGGGACCCAAGGCCTAGCTTCTCACAACCATTCGTTTTGTGAGTTTCATTTTTGGAACGAATGGAAGGGATCTACCATTTTATGCCGATTCCAAACGGCTAATTGAAGAGCTCTTAAGACAGTTAAATACTCTCGGATATTTGTCAGACGTTCGCGAGAGGTGGCGCATTGGAAAAAACCCTAAGTTGGAATTTGGGGTTTTTTTTTTAGCGGGATTCGAACCTGGGACCCCTCGCTTAGTAGTCCAACACACTAAACAACAAGCCACTGCGCCTAAGATTGGCGGTATTGTGATTACTTTTTAACATTAGCTTCATTAAGTACTATTTCGACCTCCTCTGTCGACAGGACATTCTTGGAAAAGACATGTCTCCTTATGTCTTTAAGAATTGGACACTCTCCGAGAAAATGAACGGCATCATCCCTCTCACCTAAGTTACACAATCTGCACAATACCGACAGGTCTTCTCTGTGTGGAATATAGTTTAACATCAGAAGTTCTCCCCGCAGCTACAACACTTGATCTGTTTCTTGAATGCTGTGTTCGTCTCGGAAGTAGTTCCAGCCGTGCAGGTTATGACTCAGGCGGCTGTAGATCGATTCGATGCAGTGATCCCGAAGATTGCTCCTGGTTAATAAAATTAACCTCTACTGCACAAGTCATTGTGTCATGCTTGGAAACGAAAATAGTCTGGAGAATATGGAAGGGAATTGCAATTTAAAAGCCCAGATCGTTCGATTTCACTATTTGTATAGTGTAATTAGTTTCTTTGCCAAATTAGGGGGCATTATTTCTTGTCTTTTTTAAAATGCGGTTAATTATTTTTCAAAGTAGTCCACTTCCCAGCATGTCCCAAAGAAAACTATAGCCACACCCTCTCTTGTCCACCTTTAAAGTTTGAAGAAAATAACCTTCCATACATATTCAAACAAAACGTCAATTTAAATCCAGCCATACCTATAAAGATTATTCGAAATTATGAAACACCCCCCCTCGTACACTATAAGACCCTCAAATTAAAACAAATTGTTAAATACTTGAACAATCCATCAAAACCATGCTTTTGTTATAACATTTAGCTAATTACCACCTAACGACAGTTTTCTCGTGTCTGACATTAAACACGCACACCATATATACCTGATTCGCGTATTCCAAAGGTAAAAATGCATTTTATGAAAAACACAACCCACGACAGATTCACCACAAAAACGTTGCGAAACTATTACTGTACATTTATGCTGCCGCCACAAACACCAGCAACTGTACTATAACAGATAGTTACCTACTTAGGATAGAAATCTGCGAGTATAGGTAGATTTGCATGGACAAAGTTATATGTTCATACACATGCAGTCGAAAAGTATGTGTGCGTAACGCCAGGGTAGGCCACTGAGATAATTGAAACTAGAGTAATTTAGCTAAAACCTATAAAAAAAAAAAGGGGGACCATCTACGGAAACAATTGCTCCCAAGCGACTCCCCCGAACAACTCTACATCTAATTAATCACGTATAGCTGCCAATTCAATTATGTAGTATGCTTTGAATTTTAATTAAACGATAAAAATCACAAAAAAAAATCGGAATACCAAAAATTTTGAAAGAAATTCCACTCCGAGACTGAGACATTCAGTTTGATCGTATACTTGTGCTGCTCATTGGATCGTTTTATCATTTATCCTTTTTCGGTAAATTTTATTGCTTCATTTTTAAAGAGCGATGAAAACGAGGAACTCTGGACTCTGGAGGTGAGGGCTCGTCGCTGTCGGACGCAATCTATCTGTTGTGCGACAACAGTCATCGTTCCTGTGTGATTGGCTTAATGTAAAGGTTCGTTTGTTGGTAGCTTCTCTCCTGAGCTCTTTTATGGGTTCTTTTGTTCACCTTTCGGTTGAACATTATCACACATGTATTGAGCCGGTTTTCTTATGGCAATACCTACGTTGTTTTGCCTCTTTTTATGTGTTTTCATTTTAGTAGGAAATTTGAGTAGAAATATGGTTTTAGGGTATAGTACCTGGGCCTGCTATGTAGCTATACATTTCACCGGTTACAATATTTATTAGTTCGTTTAGTCTAATCTTTCATATCGGGCGCACATACTATCCATGGCCTAGAGTAAGAGGTTAATGAACTCGTGCCGCAGCTTTTTAATTTCTGCTACAGGCATAATATCGAAACAAACTCAATTGTGTTTAATTTTTCAGGGGAACTACATATAAAGATAGTTTGAATTTGGTACAAAAACATACTAAAATGAATAATAATAAAAGAAATAATAATAAAAGAGGATAAAGGCAACATAAAGTCCAACTACAGAGTAGCAATAAATCGCCTGTGATACTAGGATCTAAATTTCTTGTTTGTTGTTTTGTTGTTTAACTTTTATATATAAACTATTGCCATAGTGTTCATTCTGTTTAATCATTGTTCATATTTGTATTTTTTTCTTATACTAAGCACACATAGACTTAGACATCCCCCTGAGGAAGTTGGAGAAACCCAACGAAACGTAGGGAAAAGAATGAAATAGTATATAAATTTGATTCGGAAACCAGTGATCAGTAAGCTCATTTAAAATGAATAAGTGTGGGCATATTTTATTTTAAAGCCTATATTGAGCGAAAACAATCGCTGCAGTATTATTTGTTAAAAAAGTTTGAAGAGCCGACAACAATTTAGCAAATAATCATCATTAGTAATGGAGGAAGCTTATTTCGAGTTATTTGGTGTACTAGCAACACCTAACAACTGTTATAGTAAATCAAATCCTCAGTCTATACACCAGAAGGACTTTTATATACCTACTCTTGTAGAGTTCGATAAAGTACAACTTCTTGCTTTGAACGTGGTTAAAACAGGAAGCGTTCATACCGCACCTAAACAGCTAACAAACAATACCTCGGATATTTTGCCAGACATTTTCTAGCCACAAAATGTCAAAAGCTTGAATTTCGATTGGCAGCCTTGAACTCCTGATTTTCTCGTCCCAAATTAATTCGTTGGTGGAACTTTACAGTAAAGGTCAAAGGCAACGAATTAAAGTAACAAATGAGAAAACTAAAGAAGGAAAATATATAGTTCGGCTTCAATGGCACTGGAGCCAATTTTTGCATTGCAAGTATGGGTTCAAGTTTTGTAATACATTTTTTTAACTATATAGTGTGGGCAGTTCACAATTGGGAGTCACCCGTTTTAGTTAGACAAGGTCCTGAACATGTACCACGACTGAGTGAATTTAATCGGTAGAGTTTTTTTTGTATTGCATTTCGCACGCACGATTATGGACGACGTTGGAGTTGGAGGAGTGTTCGGGTCTTATAGATACAGAAGAGGCAAGGCAATACAGAAATATTTACCATTTAGCTAAAACTTGAAGTGCACTTGAATTACACATGAAGTGCACTAGTACTTTTGCATAGAAATTCATTTTGGAATTCTTTCGGGAAAAAATTATTCGCAACCCAATATTTGTACATTTCATAGGAAATGAGAGAGCAATCAAAATGGCGGAGTTCGAAAAAAAAACAGCCGAAAGTATTGCAGATCTCAGTTTATCCTGCTCTGATATGCAGTGTCACTTAGATGTAAGGTCAGCTTTACTTTTGCGAATAAAATGGTCGCCCTTTCATAGTCAATGGGGGAAGTCACTTTAAGATGCTAAACGATTTTTTAAAAGAGCTACTCTGAAAATAAATACCTTTCGACTCTGCATGGTTTTAGAAAGTTAAAATGATGCATCAGAATTGTCGCCGAAATTAAACAATGCTTTTCAAACAATCCTAGAGCGATTCAGACCACAGTTGTAAGAAAACAGCGGCACCACTTTCAATTTTTATTTTACCAACTGTAACTTCTACATGTATGAAAATGTTTGTAAATATATACATTTTCGAGACCTTTTATATACGATCTGTTAGCCAGTAAGTCGCGTGACATACCAGTCAGTTCGAAGGTTGCAAAAAAGATTAAATTTGTGTACAGTTCCTTTATTTCTGACCGTCCTTACGCAGAATCAGTCGAGATATTCATGAAAGAGAGCTCCATGCCCAGGGCTATATCCATGACAATAACTGTCGGAATGTTTTGTCTTTTTTATAAAATAAGATTAACAGCCCGATTCTACCGTTGTGAGCTCTTGTATGGTTGATTTCTTCACAGCAAAATTCACAAAAAATTCACCTCAGCATGGTGGTTGAAATTGACACAAAATTTTCAATAAAAGTCCGAACTCGTGCACGAAATTAATAAAAATATATAAAATAACATTTTTTGGTCAAAATACGCGAAATATTAACACAGAAATGTTTTAGAACTGAAGGATAAAAAGATATTAACGACATTTGTCACAAATCCAATTCCCCACCTTTCTTAGTTTTGTTTTTTATACAAATATGTATTTTTCCGGAAATGGTTATATAAATATAGCTTAAAATGCCATGCACAGGACATAAAGTGTGTGCAAATAGGGAACCAGAGGACCATCAAATGCAATAATGACTGTCACTTGTGAGCGGTTATGACTGGTTTTGAATTTTGTGACTTGCTCGATAGGAGATCACAATTTCGATTGTTTTTTTGGGCCTCACAACTTGTGACTGTTCTGACAGAATACGAATACCTCACAAAATCAATTTCACCTCACCTTGTGAGGGTTTTGTGAGGTATCAGTGAGGTTTGCACGAATCAGGCTGTGAATTTATTAAACAAAATTTATAGTTGAGACACCACTACATCGTGAAATTTTCATGTAAAAAGTCGATCGCTGCCCGCAATTTGTTATAGGTAGCACAGACTTGTTGAAATCACATGTCTTCCACATCAAAATTTATCGGTTATCTTACTGGTATAGCTCTCACCTTTGACTGTCCTTCTTCGTTTTCGCACTTACTATAACGAAGATTATACATGTAAAAGTTTAAACTACAGTTCCCACAAATTTGTTAGCTATGCCTGGCATTGTTTGCTAAGCCGGAAGATTGAATTGACCGTAATCCCGGCGGTACTAAACAAAACACAGTTCGTACAATATTGCTATTTATATAAAACGATTGAAAAACGTTGAGCTGTGGTTGAGGGACTTTTGAAAAAAAGGGTTGCTTCAAACCATGTTTGACTTTTGAAATACTTTCCATTATTTAAAGCTTTTGAATTCACACTGTTACCTATATAGAAAACTGAAATTGATTATCTCTGTGAAGTCCGAAAAGGTGAAAAGTTGCAAGTTAGTTCTAAAGCTACGATTACACGGCCATTTTTTTGTGTCTTTTAAATGTCGCTACGACGTAAAAGTCTGTCACAAAGCCGTCATTTTAATGTCGTTCTGTGTGATTGCCATTTTTGGGATAGCATTTCGGCGTCATTTAAATGACTATGAAAATGGCAGACCAAATGACATGAATTTTGTGCCATTGAAATGATGGGAAAAAATGGCCGTGTGATCGCTCTTTAATGACGCCTTTGACAAATGACTAAACTTTTTGGCTGTTGCGTCATTTAAATGGCGGCCTCCAAAAAATGACAAGGCAAGAAATTCATGTAATGAAATTTTTATACGGAAATGACCAATGACGCAGCATTTAATACGATATCTGTGCTTTCATTTGGATGCAATTCGTCAGTGAACCGCATCGCTAAAGCTTCCCATTCGGCTTCGTTTTTCGGAAGCTATCAACAAAATAAAACATAAATAATTCGTCGCATTTCAATCTTCACTAAGAAATGAAACACAGCAGCACACACCTTAATAAACTCACCGACAAGAACCTTGTAAATGGCGTCAAGAACTTCCGGAATGATGCACGTTATCGTTGGCTGCGATACGTGGAAAAGGAATAGCAACGATCGAAAACGTTAACCAGTCGTGCTTTCGCTGAAACGCTCTCTCGCATATTTGTGTCCCATTTTTCGATGTGCGACTTCACCAACTTAAACTGCTTTATAAATTCTTGAATCTGCAGTAGCTATCAATCAATCCTTATTATATAAGAACAAATCGTAATTTTCATTCGTTCATACAAAATGTAAAAAACTCAGATGCTGTTGAGTTATTCTTTAGAATCACATCTTAAATCAAGAATTTATTAAGAGATTATTTTTGTAATGATTTTAATTCAAAAGAAGAAAGAAAAAAAAACGCAAACAAGTAATGTACAAATTAACATTAAAAAATTAATATTGGTTTGTCACAACTTAACTTAAGAAAAGCTGAAAGTACCCCCTCTCAGTTAGTCTTGATTGTTATGTTTGTTTTGTAGCCTTTCATCATTAACTTTTATAGTTATAGATTGGCCTTTATTAATTCTTGTTCACTTATTATATATAATATTCACTTTTAAGTATAATATCTTAAACAAATAATTGTTAAATAGTTGCAAGGGAAATGTGAACAAAAAATAATTGAAATTGAATTGAAATGAATTGAATTATGTATTCGCTGTTTTAAGTACCTTATATTTTAGAGAAATAATTTAAAAAAAACGTCAACACATTCAAATCACCCTTTTCATTTAGTACATAGATTACAGTCCGGGACCATTAACTAGTGCTATTGTTACTATGACATTAGTATCAGGTTTAGTAAAATGATTTCATCAATGTTAGGTATATAACTTTTATTTTAGTAGGCACATTTATTACTTTCCAAAGTCTTTATATGTACTCATATTGTAACTTTAGGATTGCGTTGAGGAATAAATTTGTTTATTTTATCCCCATCAATTGAACTAGGTTCTGTATGACCCCCTTTAGGTATTATCCCTTTTGATCCTTTTCAAATTCCATTATTAAATACCACTCTTTTATTAGCTTCAGGAATTACTGTAACTTGAGCTCATCATAGTTTAATAGAAAATAATCATTCTTAAGCTATTCAAGGATTATTTTTTACAGTCTTATTAGGTGTCTTTTTTACAATAATATGACAAGTTATGAATATATGGAAGCTCCACTTACAATTGCTGATGCTGTTTATGGTTAAAATTTGTTATAGCTACATGATTCCGTGGTCTTCAAAGCATTTCAGGTTCTTTTTCGCGCAATTCGAGCAGTAATCCAGCACCTAATCCACTCTTCACGTCCACCACTTCTATCGCCAAATACTCCGCTTACGCGCGCTGGCTCGTTATCAATATCGTCTTTACTGCTTTCCAGCACACACGCTGCCAAACACGCCGTCTCCTCAATTTCCACCATCATCGCAAAAGTTATTTTTGACATTTTTCACTTATTATAATTATAATAATTTTTTCTTTTCACTTCTTTTTAATATAATCAAAAAACGTCGCACGTATGCGTCTTTGCCCAGAGAAAAACACTAAATGACAGTACCTAGCTATATTTTTCTCATTGGTCATTACCGTCTGATCGCAAAACAGATAAATGACGCGAAATCTATATAATATGAAAGGTGACATTTGTGATTTTGATGGGGCATGTGATCGCCATTTTATCGCTCGTCATTTAATGGCATCCCAACGGAAAATTCAAAGTGACTCGCAATGTCCGTCATTTGACAAAAATTACGATGACCAATGACGAATCGTAGCTTGAATGTCACTCTAATGCGACATTGTTTTGCTGACGTCAGAGCGTCATTTAAATGACTCGAAAAAATGGCCGTGTAATCGTACCTCAAAGTACGATTGCCAAAGTTTTGTCCAATCATCATTCTTCGCAACCATCCATGTATTCTATAGAGCTCTTCGAAATAGTTAAAAATAAAAAAAGAACATTACATTTCAAATAAAAATAAAATTTGGTTTTGGACTTAATTTCTTCATACCAAATTAAAAGAAAATATCCTTCAAGACAAAATTCTAGAAGAAGTAGCCGTCGGCAAAATTGACACAAAAGACATCATTATAAAAGTAAGTCAAAGAAGGACTTTTGTAACAAAATCTTTGTTTATAACTGTAAAACTGAGTCTGCGTGCATAGCAGAGTTGCAAAAAAGGGACGATAAATGCGACCCCAGGCTCAAGATTTTAGGAAACGAATTTGGTTGGGAAAGAGGAAAACAAGAAACTGACCGAAAGGGCTGGACAGAAAACCAAAAAAGAATTCAGGAAATCAGATGCTCCAATTGCAAAGAAGAGCTACTTTTTGCTACTTTTATGTCGAAGACAACGATTTGAAGAATATCGCTTGTGATTATTGTGGTGAGTAATTAGGGCTGACTAATTGATGCTTGCGAAACTAGATTTAAGAGGTCCAACTACTACAAAATAATACCTACTTCTACTCGTTTTTAAATAATAATAGTATTCTCCAAAGCATACACTTCAAACACACCAACAGCAAGTAAATGCACAATTCGGATCTTTAAGGACCAATCAAATGTTAAAAGTTAAAAGCTGACTACTGTTGATATCACCCTAAGGTAGCTTATTCACTTATGTGGCAATTTGGACTGACTTTCAAACTCTATTTGGTATCTGCTTCCGGTACCATCTTTAAGTCCTACATGATTATACATCTTTGCTTCCCTTTACAAAGTTTGTTTGACGTTTGCTAGAAGCCAAAAACATATTCAAAGCAAACAATTGCTCAAAGGTAACCCTGCCAAGGACATTAAGATATTGTATGTTTTGTATTTCCGTCAAATATATCTATGATCGCTTAATGAAATGCGACTGTCGACTAGGTACCAAGAATCCTGGTTTTTGCTTCATGTGTGTGGCTCAAATGTATACACGTACCTATGAATGTATATTCTTTGGTTTGCCAAACCTCTTTGTAGATTTTGGTTGAATTATATTGAGGTAGAAAGAAAATAGGTATGTATAAGTTCATGCTCACGACTGTTTTCATAAACACGAAAGCACATCATAACAAAAAAAAATACCTCACATTCCTCACAAGTCACAAATCCAATAGATACCTACCTAGACCCAACCGATGGTGTACCAAAGTCGAAGAAATAACACCAAATATAAGCGCGGGGCAAAGCAGCCCAGTAAGAGTAACAGAGTAGTAGTTAGTACTTCTATTCGGGGTCGGTGCCATTCATACACCTTGCTGGATATAGTGAGTAAGCAACCGGTAATCAAAACTGGCCTTTCCTTGGCAAATGCCTGAGATCTACCTGAACTGTATAGGTACTGTATGATTTGCGCTACCACGTACCTAACGTTGGTACATTATGTTGTCAAGTCGCACATCCCAGGCCCAGCATCATAATCGGTCGGTATCGTTTAGACTTTGGTGTGTCCATGTTTGCTGTTCGTCTGGTTAAAGCATGCTCTTCCTTGCAAACGTTCAGAACTCCTACACCTTCGATAAGGAGCCTAGCAGAACACACAGAAAAGACAGTTGGTTCAAAATGCTGGTCGCCGGTTATGTGACAAGAGTTGAACACCTGGGAATGGGTTTCACGGTTTCACCACATGGTTATATGGCGGTCTCACATACAGAGGCGAATGTTGAAGAACGAACGAGGGGAATAACAGAGCACAGCAAGAGCAATACTTTTTTTTATCTTGTGTGCGTGTGGCGTGGCGGTGGTCTGGCCTAACCGTAGAGCGCGGTCGGCAAGTCGACTGCCGTTGCCGTGCCGTGCAGGCGAGCATTAACTTCGAATTTCGAAGTTATCCCATTTTCTATTATAATTCTTTATTTTTATTTTTTTTTCTGTATGCGTTTTGTGTTTGTGTCGACAGATAAAATTGTTGTTTTCTTTTTCTGTTTTGAGAATGAGATGAGGCAGGCACCCAAACAGAGAAATGTTTGACATCGCACAAAGACGATGAGCTGAGAATGTTTGAAAGAGAAAGAGATGTGCGCCAATTCAAAGAGGGTAAATGACCCAATTGCTATTATAAACGATTGTGTTCTTCGGCTCGTCCTTTTAAATTAGGTATTCGATTAGATTTTTGTTTTGTAAATGGCGTTTAATGTTGTCTAAAAATATTTTGTTAAAATAATTGTTGAAAAATGTACATATAAAGGGTGATTTTTTAGCTGGTTTGGTTTTGGCAACACTGGTTTTGACAGCTGACGTGTGTTTAGTACCTTGTGTCACTGTCAAACAGCTTCAGTTTGGTTTGCAATTTAACCATGGATCGTCTTACAAATGAACAACGCTTGCAAATTATTGAATTTTACTATCAAAATTCGTGCTCGGTTCGAAATGTTCATCGCGCGCTGCTTCCATTTTATGATCGGCATTCTCGACCTTCTGAGCAGTCTATTCGGAAGATTGTGACCAAATTTCGCACCAAATTTACTTTGTTGGACATTAAACCACCAACACGTTTACGTACTGTGCGTAGTGAAGAAAATATTGCGGCCGTATCAGCTAGTGTGACAGAAGACCGCGAAATGTCGATTCGGCGCCGTTCCCAGCAGTTAGGCATTTGTTACAGCACTACGTGGAAAATTTTGCGGAAGGATTTGGCCGTAAAGCCTTTTAAGATACAGCTGGTGCAAGAACTAAAGCCAGCCGACCTACCACAACGCCGAATTTTTGGTGAATGGGCTCTTGGAAAGCTGGCCGAGGATCCGCTTTTTTATCGAAAAATTGTGTTCAGCGATGAGGCTCATTTTTGGTTGAATGGGTACGTAAATAAGCAAAATTGCCGCATTTGGAGTGAAGATCAGCCAGAAGCATTGCAACAGCTACCAATGCATCCCGAAAAAGCCACTGTTTGGTGCGGTTTATGGGCCGGCGGCATTATTGGGCCATATTTCTTCAAAGATGATGCGAATCGCAGCGTTACTGTCAATGGTGAACGCTACCGAGCGATGATAACAAACTTTTTTTTGCCCGAAATGGAAGTTCTTGACTTGCATGATATGTGGTTTCAACAAGACGGTGCCACATGCCACACAGCACGCGAAACAATGGCGCAATTGCGAGGCGAGTTTGGTGAACAGTTAATTTCACGTTTCGGGCCGGTCAATTGGCCGCCTAGATCGTGCGATTTGACACCATTAGATTATTTTTTGTGGGGGTATGTCAAGGCTAATGTGTATAGGGACAAGCCCGCTTCGATTGATGCACTGGAAGCCAACATCCATGCATTCATTCGTGAGATACCGGCCGATATGTGTGAAAGAGTATGCCAAAATTGGACTCAGCGGGTGGGCTACCTGAGACGCAGCCGCGGTCAACATTTGCATGAAATTATCTTTAAACATTAAATTGCAAGGTTCAAACTATCGATTCAAATAAATATTTCATTCATTTTTTCGAATTTTTTGTGTTTTTTTTTTAAAAAGAAGTTCTAAGCCTCTTAAAAAATCACCCTTTACATATCAACTCGATGCAGTGGGTGCAAAAGTTTTTTTATTACAAATTATTCAACTACATTTATATTGATAATTATGTTTGATTCGAACGTTTTGTCATTCACAAACCACTGCCAGTAATAAAGATGCCGAGTGCTATTTACTAAGGTAAACATTCTACCATATTTAAGAAGGATGATTCTAAATAAACTTCAATGTTTGTATACCTAAGATTGATAATAGTCTTGTCCAAACAAAAGGTGCCTACCCATCAGTATCCACCCTACAAAGATATGGCCCGTTCAGAGGCCTTATTTTAGGCTAAACTGTTCTTGGAGGATATTAAACGATATAGGTACTAAATTGAGATTAAAAAAAAAATTTAATCTCCACAGCCCCGCTCGGTCCCTGTTCCTTGCTGGGCAATGCGATATCACCAATTCCTTTAGACTTTAGAGTATCTCAAGTACTTTTGGGGTAGGACGCTCCAGAGTTTGGCAAAAGTGCCGATGCAAATACGAATGGCACGGCAAAGTCATAATACCTACGGTAATTAAATCAGGAAATAGGTAAACTAGTTTCGCATGAGGACTACTGTTGAACTATCTGAGGGCGTCAGCGTGCAAATAATCTCTGAAGACGACACACAGCACCAAGTGCAACGGCAAACTAACACAAGCAGACTACCTATATAAAATAACAACACAATTCTGCAATATTTGGTGATGTGTCTTGACTCTGTCCAGAATATACACTGTATCCCCCGTTGACAATATAAAATTAAGTTTTGCCTACTACCCCGAAAAAAATAACGACTCTGTTGAACGAAAGCTTGGCTTTTACACTACAAGTTCTTTATAAGCTCAAGACAATATTACAATTATTGTTATAATTTCGAATTTTTGTTGAATCTATTACAACCCCTTTTAAAGAGAATTTAAATTTACATTATTTAGAAGGTACCTAATACCGCCAGTTTGGAGACTAGGAGAATCGTCTGAAATGTTTCGAAAAATAAAGAAAGTTACCTATGACAGGTCGTCGCAATAGGTACCTACTTACCTACCTAATTTAATTGTGGAAACAAGTCAATTCCTTTACAGGTTGCATTTGTAAGTTCTAGACTTCTAGGTTGGTTTTATTTGGCTGATATTTCGAATTGGATGACATTTGTGAGTTTAAATTTAACAGTCGTGTTATCGGGCAGGTCACGGTGGCGAAATTGGAGTTTTACAACGCATTCAAGACGAGCACTATTTGAGGCAAAAAACGTTATGAGCCACGAAACACATTTCCACTTGGCAGGCAACTTCACCGGGCGGCGGTATCATTGAGCCATCTTTCTTTATTGATACTAAAGGCAATGCCGGTAATAGTTTTATTTTATTTTATTTATTTTTACCTCTAAAGTTTTCATGTCCCCATTCTTAGAAAAACATTGTTTGGGCCTGAGCTGGATCAATTAGATCTACAGAGCTTCTGGTTCCAACAAGACGATGCCACATCACACAAAGTTCGTGTTGCTATGCTAGTTTTGCCAATTCCCTGGCCGAATAATGTGAAAAGGTGACTGGCCCTTAATTTCTTTCTAGGTGTGTAATAAAAGAAAAAAATACCACATACCTATAACCTTGATGCTTTAGAAAATAATCATTTGAAACGAGTTTGCTGAAATAACAAGAGCAGTCTAAGAAATTCTTAAAACAGAAAATATGCCAGAGACTTTTGATTCCATACCTACAGAAGCTTAAAAATAATAGGTATTCGATTGTTTGCATTTAAAAGTTGATAAAATAAAAACATCTAGGTAGGTACCTTCAACACAAACAGAATGGACATATTTAACACACATAGTCCATTATTTGGAGAGACTCCATACGAAGAAAGTGCAAGAAATGTCAGAACTATTGATAGGTACCTAGGTACCTAACCTATAAAATGTTAAACTTTTGAAATATGACCAAGTTGATGACTTCAGTAACGCGTTAAAGATATAATAGGTTATAGCAAAAAGTGTATGTAGATCATGCTGGGAGAAGTTAGACCTTGGTACACATATACGGACCTGTTGTGCAATTGTGGGTACCTAACACATTTATTTTGTATTTTTTGTATGAAGATTTCCCAAAGATCCACTTTCTTAAGCTATATTAAGGCAATCATTTCAGTTTTAGTTCTAGGTGAGCTATCAGCTAAACTAAGCTTTTAGTTAAACTGATGTCTAAATGCAAAAATTGAAGCGTTTTACTGAAACTGAAACTGACGGAATCCTCATAAATTGTCAGTTGAGTTATCAGTTAAACTGATGTCTAAATAGTTTTCAATTCAGTTGTCATTTAAATTGTTTCCAATATGTCGGAAACGAAGTGATAATTTGTTCGATTTGATTGTAATTGAACTGAGAACTGAACTGATAACTGATCGTGAAATGGTAGTCCACAATTTAAGATTATCACTATCATTAGCAAGTAAACAGGTAGGTTCAGGGTGTATTATTTTCCTCTGCCAACCACAGACAAGTCTAGATAAAGTTGGACCAGTTAAGTTTTTATCGACACTTTCAATTTCATATTCGAAAATGCTAGGTACTTGTGTCAAATACCTAAAAACGGGCAATTGTGTCAGCCGAAAAAAATAGTGACTACTGTCTACCAATTAGATATTGAAAAGACAGAATAATATAAAATATAGGGCTGAAAACATCTATCGACATGCACTGCTTAGCTTAGACTGCAAACTAGATAGGTTTTACACTAAATATGTGTAAAGTGTAAGCATACGTAGCTGCAGAAGGTGACTAGAGATGTCAAACGATACAGCCAACATAAGCACCTACGTAGGTAAAGTGCCTACCAAGATCATACTGTGCATAAGCCTGCAAACATTGGATGCGGAAATTTGTTCAGCCTACCAACTTCTGATAAACGTTTCCAGTTCACGTCACGATTGACAAGAGATATTATCGTTAGAGGGAAACTAAAGTCTTACTAAGATTCTCTTGCATACACCTACATAGGAACTTCATCAGTCGCCACTTGTTTTTGTTTTCACGTGTACATTCTCCTTCATGCATCATGCTCAACAAAACTAGAAAAGCTAACATGCATCACTGAGTGTCGATGACCTTATACTTTCTATCTTTCCATTCGCCAAACATCGTTACACCAAGTAAAATATTGTTTCCTCTTACCTTTTAGCGAGTTGAATTTGCTGTACAGAAACTATTACAATGTTGTCAACAGGTTGGCTGAAGAAACGCGGCCAAAAGAATAATCCTCATCAGCATCCAATGCGGATAACTAAATTAAAACTGAACCGTTATTCGTTATGTAGGTATCCTATTGGAGGAGGGTGTGAGTCGCCTCCTGCCTGGCTGTTTGGAAGAATTTCCTTAAATTAATCTGCTCAATTGGATAGCATAAACAACGCGCCGTGCCAGCCACTGCCAATGCACCGACAACGAATTTCACACACTCTCAAACAATCAAGAATTAAAATTGACACTTGCAGGATTTACAGATTACAGCCACCGCAATTGCAATTTGCAATGCATTTGCCTCACTCACACACTACGCGGAACAATACGAAACTAATAGGAAACACACGCGAGTAAACAGTACACTATACAATGGAATACGAAATGTGAAACAAAACAAAATAAGAACCGATAAAACAAGGCAAGCGGCCACGGCAAGCCCGAGTTGAATGAAACTTTTGTCGTTTACGGAATTGAGAAACTGTCAACAGCACGCCGCCATAACACACCGCATGTCTGAAAGAGCACGAACTATTCAACTTGGGAAGCACTGTAGATATTCTATGAATATTCTTCTTTTTGAACCAAACAACAGTTAAGCCTTTTCAAAATATAAATTTTATTTATATTATTAACAATATTGGAAGAATTTTTTTTAAAGTTAAGCACTAAAAGGTAGACAGATAAAACAGTATAAACAATTAAACGCTCGCGGCACTACCTCTACTACTGGATGGTTTGCGAGAGAAACAACGAACGAAAGCCGTTCACTCGTTCGAAAACATCATCAGAAACTGACGACCAAAGAAAAGCGCAAAGATGCAATAAGCAATAAGCAAAAGCAATCCAAAATACAAACAAATTCACAAAACACAATCCAAAAAGAACAACAGCTAGCTGCATACAGCAACAGCAAGTATAAAAGTCTACCTACTTCGTTTGTACGACAAGAGTGAGTGGGATAGATGGAGGTAGAAGAGAAATCTGTTGCCATCGTCTCGCCGCCAGTGTTGTTATTTTGGGAAGGGGTGAAAAATGCACACATTCACAAGCGAATGGTGAAGATGTGTTTTTCGTTTTTGCTTTGGTTTGTGCTTGCTTTGGATGGGTAGGAAATAGGAATGGTGAGGATTGAGGAACTGGTTTCGGTTGCTGGTGTGGGTTTATTAGTTGGGAATAGTGTTTACTCGATTTTTAAAAAGGGATGCAAACAAGCCAGTCGAGTCCGCCATAGTATCATCTCAACTCGTCAGCCTTACAACGAACTTGGGTAGGTGATTGTATGATGGGATTGGTTGTTGGGTTTGGTTCACGTGCCCACGAATAGCATGGAAAGAAATTTCTAATAGGGATTTATTTTTGTTTACTTTTTCGAAACACGTTATTCGAACTTCGATTGGTGGTGGCTTTCTTCTTTCTGCGTCTAGCGCCAGCGGTAGTTTGAGAAACTAGCCGAAAATAGGGTAAGTAAAGCAATTGGTTGTAAACAGAAAACGTATGTTTTATATTTAAAAACCTTTCTATGGCGAATCTAAACATAATATTTTGATTAAGATGAAAGATACGATATTTCCCATTAAATAATCAAAACTGGTTTCCATAACTACTTAAGGGGTTTTCATTTAAGTATAAATATTATTATTCAATGAACGTCACTTCACAACTGGACTACCTACATACTTAAAGACCATTCACATGAACGCGAACTGCGAATAGGCGAATTAGGAACAAATCAATTTAACTGTAGCTATGAATTGAAAATTGCTATTTATTTTAACACAAAAGCATTATATTAAATTAATCAAGCATCTTATCTTATACATAAAAAAAAAAGTAGTCTTAATGATTAATTAAATTGTAATTACCTACAAATTACAGCAATTTTTCCACGAATTGAAAATACTTGCCGCGAACAGTCACACTGTATTCACAATCCACATAAAACAGTCGCGTTCCAAAAACCCGCGAATGAAAAATTCGTTCGAACTTAACCTTCAACAACGCAAATGATTCGCGGGTTCGCAGTTCGCACTCATGTGAATAGTCGTTTAGCACTGCTATAGGTATAGGTACCTACATAAGTAATTCGCTAACATTTTCTGGATAAAAATCGCTTGCACGGAACCACTGATCCCAGATTGAGGGGGAGAAAACGGCAATTTTTGTTTATGTTATAGAAAAGTAAATCATTGTAATTTTTATGTTTTATGGTTAGTTTGAGCTTGTTAATAACAATGGCAAATTACACCCCCGACAAAAAAATGTGATTTTTCTTCGAATTTAGGGGAAAACTAATGGTTCCGCTCATAAAAAAAGAGAAAAACAATCTTCAAAGTCTGGTAACACTGACCGGAACCATCCTGTTCGCGAGAATGCCGCCTTCGAGTTCTATAAGCTATTTTCGCCGAAGATGATTAAATTAGTCTGAACTAGGTGCAACTTGACCGCCATAAGCTTCAACTGAAAAAGCTTTCCATATGACCGATCTAGGCCAATCAAAATTGAGACAGCCGGCTGGCCAACTTATGTCGTTTTCCATTGGGACAAGAAATCAATTTTTTTTTATATATAAATCACTTTTCATGTTCCATTGGGCAAACAAATCAATCTTTTTTTTGATTCGGATCACTTTTTGCAGATCTCGATATTTTTTCAGTTTTACACATACCGCCACAATATCAATATACCTACTTTGCTCAGCTGTTTTACGTCATTTTAAGAAGTTTACGTTCAAAACAAATGCGCAGTTTCGCCAAAAACCCAAAATAACGAAATAGGTACATAATTATATAATTTTGGAGGAAATAATTATCTTCATCGTCTTCCTCGTCATCTGAAGACTACGAATCACCAAAAATACTAAATTTGTAGCTGCAACAGGGGAAACACTTTTCAAGTCGATATCGATTTGTGATTTTTGCAAAAACAATAATGCAGTTTGAACAGATTAATTTCGTTGCATGTTCCATGAGCGGCTTAAAATCTGAAATTTGAAGAAGATTTCTGGTGGTCCCAATGGAAAACGACAGTACTAAACTAAAATACATATGTATGAAATAATTAAAACTCAAAAGAAGTCTATAGGTTTGTAAAAAATGTTCGAGTCCAAACAAATTTTGGGTTAATATCGAATGGAGGAAGAAACTGATCTGTGTTTTTTCTCCATTCAATTCAGACAATGATACAAATCCTTCAACCCGATTAAATGCTTTTCAAAACAGCGGGAGAAATAAATAAGTTGGTTTGGAACACGCACCAATTTATTTACAATGACTAGAGATCGTGGGTAATAACCCATTTCGTGAGCTCTTGGCATTTCGAAATAAGCTTAAAGAGCGACGAAAGATCATTTTTATTACTGAATCTGAAGGAAAACTATTCGAATTTAATATAAAAAAGGTATTTTTGATAATCATAGTCAGTCAGTCAGTCCGAAAAGTCTGGCATGACAAGCATCTTTCGAAAAGTGTGTTTAACTGCTTGCTCATTCAAGTATTGAAACGGAGGCAACAGAGATGGGTCTTCGAAGACTTAACGAAGTATATAAACTTTGTCGAAGTAGTAAAAGACTTCATCTACCTAGAGTCTATACAATTAACTCGCACAACAATTTGTATAACTGAAGTTTCCGTCTTGTTAACCCCCTTGATGATGTTGCCTTGTCAGCTGTGGGTGAAAGGTGGATTGCTTTTGCCCCTATTCGAACTGAAACGTCGGTATAAAACTCCTCAATGTTCATAGGTACTATTATATCTTCCGTAAAGGGAACGCCTCTAGGCTCTTGCTGACACAACATAGCAAAGCAAAGCTTTGAACATCGTATACAAGCTGATAAGGCCATCGCTATGCGATATCAAAATATGTATCAATTGTTACGTTTTTCCAAGGCGGCGATGTTGAATGACCTTTCTTGTTGGCCGCTTCCAGCTATATAGGTATGTTATAGTTTTGCATAATCCTCTTAAGTATTAGATGATGCTGAAAATATCAAATGGCAGAGCGTCACATAATCTGAATCCGTTTTAGGCATCAAAGGTCTCGGAGAGGCGATAAAGCCTCTATGAAGTTTTGGATTATTCGACCAAGGTGCGGCTGGGACACATAAAGCGAATGTTAAAATCAAAAGTAAAGTAAACAGCAGGTAAACAGTGCCCACGTTCTGTAATTATCGCATCGATATACTTATCACTAAAACGGTATGAATTGAAACACAATGTCATAATATCACATTATGCGTTTCTGTAACTGTATGAATCGAAAACTATATCACACGGAACATTTCGATATGAAACACCTGGAAATATGTAATATATTCAGGTTCTGTAACTATGAGAGCGACAAAATATTAATTTGAACAACATACAGAGCTTGTGATGATAAAAAAGTATAAGGCCCTAGTTAAAGCCATACGTAAAAAGCAACCGAAAAAGTTGGAACAGTGTGAGAATGTGTTTTTTTTACATTTAGGCGGTCATAGCAAAAATTCTGTCAGTAAAAAAAATTCCCTGTGAAAACAACCACACCAAACCATCCACCACTGATGCGAATCCATCAGAAAAAAGTTTCCTGGCAGATGGAACAGTAAAGAAATTAAATATATCAGTGGAACGATTTGGTTTTTACTTGTGGAATTGGCTGAGAAGTTGATCAGAAAAAGTTTTTCGTACGGAAGAATGAATGAAATATTTTTCTAAAAAAATTAAAGATTATTTGCTTATTTTTGGACTAACTAATTTATAATGCGTAAGCAACATTTAAAGACCAAGATTGAGGTCAACCAACCAATCGTTTCAAAAAAAGCAAACGATTTTTTTTACGGTTTCGTTTACGTATGGAAACGTAAGTAACTTGAATGGTTTAAATTTTTGATGGGCTTGAAAATGTCCAAAATTCGAGAGCCAAAGATTGTTGATTTTATGGCTGACTATAGAATGACCTAAAGGCTTCTATCAAAAAACAAATTAATATCCGTAGATATATAGACGGTGGGTGGTGGAAACATGATCCAGGTGGGCTAATTGATTTTGAGGAGGATTTTTTGAAAATAATGAATCCATATCATGTTACGCCGGTCACATTATTCCCCCCAAAACTAGTGACAAGCTAACATTTTTAAAAATAACGCTGAAACTCCACTGAAAAAGCCTGTAAAATAAATTTGAATAATTTTTTATTTTTTTTCCCACTATTCTCCATAATATTTTCCAGATGCGAGAAAAAGGCAGAATATTTTGTTTCTATGTTTTCGATGCGAAAAATCATCGCATGATTTACAGAAAATGGGCGCAGTATAGGTACTAACTAATTTGTCCTATTTTTCTTAACCTTGTCACTAAGTAAACCTGTAAACTTAAAATAATTTTTGAATATTTTGTTTTATCTTGCCAAGAGCTGGCACTTTCACTCAAAGCTGAGCTCTAAGCTGTTCAAAAACAAGAAAACGTACATCCATTTTATTTAAAAATTACACTTGTTTCATTTGTTACATACATACAGTCACTTAAATTAATTTTCTTATAACTTAAGGTTTCATAGAAAATGCTCAAACTAAATAACTCCTGGTCGAAATGTGATAATGACTACGACCGGGCTTAAAAGTCGTATTATGCCGGCTTTTATACAAGTCCTGCGGCTGTACGTAGACTTCTTTGATATCGCCAGGTATTTGTGGATCGTGATAAGTCCCCCCTAAAGGAGTTGCTCGTATGTCCACAATATCGGGGCCGTAGATATTTTCCACTAGAGTTTGATTCGACTTTGCTCTCGTACGCATTTCGAGGAAGTTCTCAACTTTACACGACTTTTTTGATATTTTCGTACAATTCAAAATAATACTCAAAAGTACACAGAACTCCACAAGGGCGATTATTAAGCTGGCACCTAAGAACAAAACATACTGCTCCCGGTACCAATTGTCCAAGTATTCCAGGCACGGCTTTGTATGACGATACTTGGCAAAATCAATTTTTTGCAACGTCTGACATTGAGTTTCATTCGACGGCTTGGGGTCGAGGTATGCCAATGCCTCTTGGTCGTTGCTGAGAATGCAGCATGTTAGTGGCACCACCCATTCTCTGGGGCCGTATCCTTGTAGGCGCCACATTGCCGTGTCATAGTTGATTTCAGTGTTCATGCCACAGCAGCCGAAACGTGTCTGAGCTAAGTCCATAGCTATAGTAAACTGTTCCCGACCGGGAATGCCATAATTGCCCTGTAGAGCCTTTACCATTTTAGTCTCATCCAAATTGATGCCCAGGCAATGCGGCCAGAGAGTAATTGCAAGGCAGACAACCGATTCGGCTAAGAGAAGAATTACAACGGTGAGAAAGTACAGGCTTAGAAAGCAGTAAGTGTTGAGGCACGATGCCCAAAATCCGATTATTGAAGCAAGAATGGCAATAGTACCCGCAACAGCTAGTCCCAGCGATATATAGTAAAACAGAGGTTGTGGCAAGTTGTTAAGTTGCTCGCTTGTTGAGGCTAAGAGCCGTGAGAGTAGGATACGCTGTGTATCAGAGAATATATAGAATCCACCGAAAATAAGGAATCCACCGCAAATCTGGAAGAAAAATATTAAAAAAAAGTATCTTTAATCTTTTAGGTACTTCTAAATGCAGTTTTTGATGAATGATTATAGAATGAAATCAATAAAAAGAATAATATCGTAAATTAAGGAATGTCCAATACGAAAAAAGGTACTTATGGTAATTTAGTAAGTCGCGTAGCTAGGAACTATACGCCGAACAAGTCTAGTAAACTCAAGACAATTAGACGGTCGAATGTGCCCTCCCATAAATATATATTTATTTAAATTTAGCGCCTAAATATCTCCCCCCAATCGACATTTATGTGGTATTCGATCGGGCTTCTTCAGATTTGCTCTCAGATTTCAGATTTCGTGTGCATAATCGAACATTAAAACGTCACTTGCTCTTTTTTGTGTTGATATTCGTGCGATTTGAATATGTGTAGCCGTCGACACTTTTCAAACCGTTTTCCATTCACTGGTTGAAATTTATATGAAAACATTGGAAATTTTCGTCCCAATTAGTTTCTAAATATCTATGCCTGTATAATTTATAAAAATAGGTTCACCCGATGCAATGCGTTTCATTGCCGTAGAAAAAAATTCACGAAAACCTATAAAAACTCCAACAGTTGTCAAACTCAAATGTACTTGTATTGGTAAATTATAGAAATGTCTAGCAAAAGTGGTCTGAAATGTGAAAAATATTGTTTTTTTTTTTGTACCAAACGAACATAAAAATTGCTCTGAGAGCGACCAATCGAATACCACTTAATAAAACAACAATTCTCTGACCGACACAATGTGCGCCAAAAGTAAGAGTTGGTAAAGTAGATGGTAAAACTTGAGCAAATTAATTTTTAGAAAACTTGTTTTAAGCGTCATTAGAACAGCGGCTATCCTACATATTTGTGAGAAAAAGAATTTGCGTAGTCTTTGGTGCTCATAATAAATCATAATCGGTGATTTTTGTTTTATTTTTGACACATT
The DNA here is from genome assembly GCA_963082955.1 of Cheilosia grossa. NCBI lineage: Eukaryota > Metazoa > Arthropoda > Insecta > Diptera > Syrphidae > Cheilosia > Cheilosia grossa. The sequence goes on along the minus strand of OY720147.1, from coordinate 38,452,905 downwards.
TTTTCGTTTGTGGAATGTGCCATATTTAAGTCGAGGCTGATATTTCCAAAATAAATTGATGAGTTTGATGGTGTGACATTAAGGCGTATAAATTGTTGTCATTTTTGTTATTCGTGTTTTCGGTTCTGCAGGCAGTGTCACCCACTGTCACGTGGGACGTTCAAAACTCTAGCTTATGTCGTTTTCCATTGGGAACACCAGAAATCTTTTTCAGATCTCAGATCTGACGCGGCTTGTCGAACATGCAACGATATGGAAATGGCTTGGTGTGTTATTTGACAGCAATAACAGCTGTTCAAATTGCATTAGTTTTTGGAAGAATTTTGGTTTTCACCAAACTTCGCAATTGACGTAAAACAGCTGTGCAAAGTATTCGAAAAAGTGCAAAAAATAATCCGAATCACAAAAAAAAAAAGATTGATTTTTTTGCCAAATGGAAAACGACATTAGTATCTAAGTCTGACAGCTGCTTGCCTTGATGGGTTTCAAATTTGAACTGTCCCGTGAACAAGTTTTCAAGAAATTCTTGACTGAAATTTTGTATTTGTGGCTAACGTTGCTAACCTAGTGTAGTAATGTGACATTACCGAACGATCACTTTTTCACGCTTTGTAAGAACTAGATAGGTCGTTGAACAGTTCTACGGAACCTCAAATAGTCTATATAGTCTGTACGATCTTCGCAACTTGAATGGAAGGTTAATGAGCTCCTCTAACGTCGCCGGCTTGTTGGCATTGACCAATGATGTAGCCCCATAAAAAAAAAAGTCTAGAGACTAGAAGCGTTAAAACACACGATCTTGGCGCCCAATAGACAGGTCCGTTTCTCGAGATAACATGTTCACCGAATTTATACTTCAGTAACTCGATTGTTGCACCCGCTGTGTTCCTTGTGGCATCGTCTTGTTGGAACCACAAATCACTGATGTGTTATTCATGCAATTGCTCAAAGAAATAATGTTCCAACGTGTCTCTAACCGAATACCATTTACCGCAGATTGACGGTAATTTTCACCGACGAAATAAAACGGCCCAATAACGCCACCGGTATGATAACCGCACCTTTTCCGGATGAAGTGTTTTTCACGAACAATGAGAGCTCTCACCGCACCAATAACGTATATTTCGCTTATTGATGAAGCGGTTTACCCAAAAATGCGCTTCATCGCTGAAAATTGGCGTCAACGCTCTTAAAGTTGCGACCATACCAACTCGGAATTTCGGTAGTAAATTTTAATTCTTTGTTAACGTTGTTCCTTCGTGTACTTCACCATGATTAAAATGTTGATTTTACTGAATATTTTGACATTGACAGTTCGGTAATCGGTTTAAGGGTTCGTTCACGCTGAAAGTTTTAATTGTCAAGTCGCTAATGAAAGTGATCGACTGTATCCATGACGGTTCGTATAGGATCCTATACTATGAATCTACTTTTAACTCTTACTGTAATACTGTAATCCTACAGAATAAGGCCTTGAAATAATAGCACCACTTCGGCTATTTCAATGGGACGCTAATACGTGCAGGGCTGCAGTTTATTGGACGTTCTGGAAACGATCTTCTCCTCGAATTTCTATGCGGTCATTCCTTGCTCCAATTCATCAATGAAAATCAATTGACTTATTCTAAGATGAACTAATACGATGCGTTGTATTACATCCAGTTTATATAAATTAGTAAGGAAAAGGACTGGATGCAGAATGAATCTCTAACAAATATCAATGTCAAAGGTTAACCCGAGCACAATTTGTGCACTTTTTGAAAAAAGGTTTGTTAAGAATACATCATTAGCTTGGCCTCATCATTACCCACGACGTAATTATAAAATTGAGTCCCAGTGGCTTAGTGGTTAGTGTGTTACTACTAAGCGTGGAATTCCAGGTTCAATACCCGGAAAACACAATTTAAATCTCGAAGATTTCTCCACTGCGCTACCTCTCGCGGACGTCTGACAAACATCCGACTATCTGTCATGAAAGAGCTTCTCAATTAGCCGTTTGGAATCGGCATACAAATGAAGATCCTTTCCATTCGTCCCAAAAATTTAAAAACTCACACGAAACGAAATCCAGCAAGTGTAGGTGACAGGTGCATGCGATGCAGAGAGTGACGCGTTAATTGCATACAAAAATAATTCTAAATCATCCGTTGTCTCTGGTTGGTGGAAGAGAAAAGGTGTTTTCCATAGCAAAAAGTGAAATTAATTTTTCTTTCTTATCTATAAAGATAGATAAATATAGCTATAAAAAAAATGCATTTAACAGGGGGCTGTGTTTGATAAACAAATTTGTATGAACTATCTAACAAAAAGTGGCTCAAGTCTCCCGCTTTCCCCCTACCCATTTATAGAGTCGTGTACCTACCTAGTTCGGGCCACCTACCTAATAAGTACAGGTGCATATAGAAAAATATATAAAAGAGCATCCATTTGTGTTCAACACATTGTTTCTGCAAACTACTCCAGACACACTGCGGGCAATCGTTCCCAACCTTAAATTAAATTATGTGAGTACAAAATGTATTTTGATATTTAAATTGATAATACGTAACGGCACTCTAAAGATAACTGCTAACTGTGGCTAAAAGGCCATATGGCTGGGAGTCATCAGATGGGGGTGGCTACAAAGACCATATGGCTACATTGGGGTGCTAACTACAATCAAAACATTTTTTTCTTCTAAATAATAGCAAAAGACTAAATAAGTATATTTAGTGACGTTTTTTTAAGCTCGTGCATCTGCTAAAAGTAAGCTCGTGCTCGATGTCAAATTTAGGAGTAATGTATCAACGCAGACATTCCATGTAGTTATAAATCGACCACACACTTTCGTTATCTCTATAATGCGATATATCTTTTAAATAAATACAATCCAATGGTGAACTGGGTTATTGGTTATTGATAAAAAAACAGAAATTGAACGTTGCAATCATTTGAGACGGGCATGGCCACGAATAAGACGACACATTATAAAACACAAAGAGCAAAAAAAAGTCAGCATTCACAACATCCGCAGTCGTGTCATGTCATTTACTTCAGGAACTTCTTAATATTTTAAGCAAAACGTAGGGTAGGTGCAGTACCCGGCCAGTCATTAGTATCCGGCCAGTTTGCATTAACTGCTACTACATTAACTGCTACTACCAACGTTCTGGTAAAATTTGACAGCTGTGGACATCAGAGGTGGACATCACTAAACTGTTACAAAAAACATGTGCAGTCTGTGTAGTTCCCCGAGAAAGCGAAAAGTGCATTTAGAGTCCTCGAGTGTTAGTGGAGGTATCAAACGACAAACGTAAGTTTCAGAGTTTTTGTGAATATTTACCCCATTTGTTTATAGTTTTTCTATGAAGCTATATAATAATTAAATATTTACATTAGTATTAGATGGTGGCTGGGCATTAGAACTTTGTTTTTCTTAGGTGTTCTATTGTAATTTTTTTTTTATTTCTGATTCAAATGAAGTCAATCACCTTTCTCTATCAGTCCATATAAATAACATGTGTTTAATATGTGAGGCTTCAGTATCCCGCCACAAAAGAACATACTGGCCGACTTCTAATACATCCTGTTTAAATATCCGGCCATAGAGATAATTGCTTTTTTTTTTCCTATTTTCAAAGGAAATGAACGCACAAACTGCCGAAAACGGTTCAAAAGGCTTATCGCGAGCTGATAAAATCAAGCTTGCATTGGTGTTAATTCGGCAAAACTATTTGAGCCACAGAAAATCTGCTTCCAAGTACAACATCCCAAAAAGTACTTTGAAAGATAGGTTGCACGGAAAAGTAGATGATTAATTGTTCGAGAAAGGGCCGCGAATCTGTTCTGTATCCTGAAGAGGAAAATGCGATAACGGACTGTTGTATTGATGTGGCGAAATGTGGCTTTCCCCTTAAGAAAACGGACCTTCTTGATACAGTTAAAAAAAATTTCAAATCAGAAAAACATGGTTAAGATTGTTTTTTAAAAGAAATCCTAACCTAAGCCTAAGAGAAGCTGAGACCATTTCGAAAGGCAGGGCAGTTGTAACAGAAAACAGCATTAGAAAATGCTTCAAAGATCTTCAGAATTTTTTAGCAGGAAGAGGAAATGAAGATGTACTGCTTGACCCTAGGAGAATTATGAACGGTGACTAAACTAGTTTTTGCTTATGCCCGAAAGCAGGAAAAGTCATATCTCCAAACGGTCACCGAAACGTTCACCAAATTCAAATGGCCAAAGAAAAGGATACTATCACAGTGTTAGCTATGATGACTGCTAGCGGGGAGCTTCTGCCGCCTGTAGTAATTTTTCCATATATTCGACCACCTGCCGATATTGTCAGAAGCGTTCCAAAGGATTGGTTTTTAGGAAGAACCGAATCAAGATGTATGCGGAGCGAGACCTTTTATGAATACATTGATAACTGCGTCGACAAATGAATTGAAGAACACAAAGTTCCAAAACCAGTAGGTACTGCTGTTTGTAGACGGGCATAAGTCTCATTTATCGATGCATGTTCAATATTAGAATAGATGATTACGTCATCTCACAAACCAGTTTATATTTATGCCACACACCTTCTTCCCTATAATAGCAACTCCCTCAATCGAACCTCTATGACCCATTCCACCCATTCCTCGTTATACCATTAAAGCCTATCCATTTTCAACTCACTTATATATCTATTCGTCATTCTCTTCTTGTACCGCGTTGCGCTCAGTCGTTTTGCAGAAAAAAAAATTAAAATAAAAAACTAATTAAAAGAAAAAATATCCTTATTTTTCTTTTATCCTTCGGGTTATCGAACAATGCAACTAAGCCAATTGTGCCATTCAAAAGATATTATCCTGTATGATCTGCCTCCAAACACTACCCATATCCTTCAACCAGCTGACGTCAGTGTGTTTAAGGCGCTGAAACAAAACTGGAAGCAGACGGTACGAGAATGGCACAGGTTTAGTATACGAAAGGTCTTGACTCGTAAGGACTTCTGTCCACTTCTTGAAATTGTGCTGACGAAAAACCAAATTTTGCCGACTACCATAAGAAACGGATTTCGAAAATATGGACTTTTTCCATTTGATCCAAATGCTGTAGACTTCGGAAAGTGCGTTCAGGACATGCTTGAAAAAGTGTCTACAAAATCTTCTGAAGCAATGGAACTTTTGCCTATTGAACAAGATCGGTATGCAATAACTTCATCGGTAATAGAAGAAATTAGAAACGAATTGGAAATATATGGGGTCAATGTTGACATAATTTTGAAAAATTTTAGATAGTTCAAAATTGGGATTTAATCCAAAGCCGGCACCAGAACCCATCTCACCCTTTCCTCAATTCCGATGAACATAGTTTTTGATTTGAACGAAGTTGGAACGCTTGAATTTGCTGACGAAAATCTTAACAGTAACACCATGGATCGTAATGATCTATTAAATGAAATACCGGAAGACACATCTTCATCAGCAGTTAACTATCTGGCCACACCTACTTCATCAAAAATACCTCTTCTTGACCCCATAACTTTAACCTAGCCAAATCCAGATTCAACTTTTGATTTTGCCGATTTGAAATCAAGCGGGAATCAATCAACCACACCAACAACACGAAAAACTTCTCCAACCGCTCCTGTTATGCCAACAAAAATATATAGGACATAAAACGTTGATTTCATCAATGGCAGATGAGAATCCTATTCTCCATGCAGATCTCGTTCTCCACTTTCTTTGTCGAAGTATTTGTTTTATCCAGATCCTTTTAATAGAAAACGTAGGACTCTTGGACAGCTTAGTAGGTCTCCCAGTGCAATTTCTTCACAGGCTTGGAGGGATATATACGAGCGAAAGAGAAAAGATGAAAGGCTAAGGATGAAAATGGAAAAAGAAACTAAAAAATCAAAGGGAAAAAAGCGAAAAGGAAAAAAACAAGTCATCGAATGCGACAAATGCAAAGAGCAACTTATAAGCGATACAGAAGAAGACGATTTGAAAAACATTGGTTGTGACACATGTCCTCGTTGGTATCACCTAAAGTGTAGCTCAATCAGCTTTTTAGAATACAATGACGCTATTACTATGGAGTTTATATGTGATAATTGTCTAGATTTAGGAGATGCTTAAGTACATAATTATATTAGGTGTGTGTTATTTTTCATTCATATGTACATAATTATACTTGAATTTTTATTATTTCCATTCACATAATTTCTTATTATTTTAATAGTCCTTGAAATCGAAGCTACCTGAACTAGTGTTAATTTTTATTTATATATTTACCTACCTTTGTATTATTATAAACACATAACTGAATTCTTATTATTTTACTATGTGTATAATATTTTAGTAGTCCTGGACAAGTCCTAAAAGACGAAGCTACCTAAACTTTGTTATATTATAAATGTATACCTAACTGATTCCTATTACTTTTCTATATAGGTATATTACATTAACTGTTTTTGATAATTGAACTATAATTATGTTCATGTATTTACTTGTGACACCAAAATAAAAATTGTTTTTTATTAAACAACCGCTAAATCTATTAAAAGCGAACGAAAATATTAAATTAATTTTGTTATTGCAGTTTGGTTGAAAAAAGAAATATCCTGGCCGGATAATCATGCAAAAGCTCTAGTGAAATTTCACTTTTTTCGAAAAAATGTATTTTAATTTCAGATGCATGAATCCAATTACATTAAGCAATTTTTTTCCCAAACATGAAATTGCCATTAAAGTGAAAAAATAAAAGCAAAAACTCGTTTAAGTGGCCAGGTAAATAAGTTATCATGGATCAAAGTAGGAAAAAGAGTTAGGTGGCCTACTACTCCTGCATATTACTATCCAATCGACAGACAGAATTAAGGCACCGAGTAAGGCACCAATATTTGGTAACCCCGAGATAAATAGCTTACGAAACAATGGAATTAATGTCGCATAGATTTATTGCGCCATACTATAATAACAAATTTTAGTCTCGACTTTAAATTTACGGAAGCTCACAATTGCGAAGCTTGTATGGAAAATATAATCACTCCGCGATACTAATAATCATTCTCTAGTGTCAAGGCAAAACTTTTCGAAATCAATATTGCATATTGTGATCTACAGAATGTTATATTTAGAGTGAAGGTTAAAAATGATTATCAGTAAGGTGCACTGCGAGCTACTAAAATTAAGAGTCGAAACTAAAAACGTTTATTGACAATCCATCAACAAAATCAAATACTCAAAATAGTTTTAGGTGCAGCGAAAATAACCGTCTCCTTATAATAACACATTGAAATTCATTTAGTGCAAGTGGATTACTACGAATCACTTGCGTAATTGCCAACGAAACTATAGAACATAATCAGTTTTTGCGTGAACTATATCTGATTACTACTCGGTTTCATTATACAAGTTTCTGAAATTTTTCAGATCCTTTTTTAGTCGCCTCCAAGCCGCGACTTTTCATTCGAACAGTCCGCTATCTAAAATAAATACGTTTAAGGATAGACGCATAAATTCGGACTGACACGTTTCTATTTTGAATTCGCTTCCGGAAAGCTGTTAAAATATTTTCAAAATCGTTCATCACTTATAATGGGTTTCAACATTATGTGCAATTATCCGGCTATTCACTTCCTTTTTGCAGATTATTCAATTTTTATTAACACCTTCACCACGCACACCTGCACGTTATGAATTACTCCATTGAAAATTGTAAAACTTCGCGCCCATTACTCGTGCTTTTGCCACCCCTTCCGCGATAGGCATGTAAATTGTTTGCTCCACACAATCCGAAGAACAAGCAAAGTGGAAAACCACGCACACACGCGATTGCCAAACGATCATCAGGCATACAGAATTACAAATAAATTCAATAAAAACAATTCAATTGATTACCAAAAATATAAAATTGCAGCAATTAAGCAGAAACTTGTGGTTGAGGATCTTTCCCATGTTAAGTGGCGATTGCAACGGTCTCCGGAGAACTGTGCACAAACTAGGCTAATGTAAGCGCTTGCTGCGTCCCTTGCGATAGTGCGGACGATGTTAGGGGCGACGGCAGCCCTTATTTGCATTTCCAATTGATAATTGGAAACACCTGCTGTTTTGTACAGACCGCGTGAGGTCGATTGAGCGAAGGTAAGTAATGTACGTCCGAGCCGTTCCGTTGTTGAATCTATAACTGACATAAAATGCACAAGCCATGCCTGGCTGTGTTTTCAAAAACTACTGGTGTATGCGATGATCGTGTAGTTGGCTCTGCAGCCTATCTAGTGGAACGAGGGCACACGAATAGTATGTCCGACGGGGGAACCCTTTGTATTTCGTTGCGTTCTTGTGTTGCGGGCGAGTTATATATGTATACACATTCTTAATTACCGCTGACGCATTAGTGTGGATGCTGTTTTGACCTGGTGGCGAACTGTCCACTTAGGGTCAAATAGATTAAGAGCACTATACCTCAAGTGATTCGGTTTTGTACGCATCTTTCGGCATCTTTACTAGTCGTGGGTGAGGGGCACGTTGCGTGCTTCGTAAATCGTGCATGTTAACTCGACTTTCAATTTGATAAAGCGCGTAGGTCGGTGTTTATATTTACTTGTAGGTACTCAGCTTACTGCGTCTGGGGTCATAGTACTCTTGATGGTTTTAATGCAGTCAGATAAGATAAGAATAATGTGCACCACTGGCAAGAGATTGGTGAAACGAAACAGTTGACGAACGATTTAAAGTCCACATTTTTAATGAAATGCATTTAAGTTGGATTGAAATAAGCGGGAAAATGGAATAAGTGAGTTTTTTTTTATGGAGGATAGGTTGACTGATTTGAAGAAAGTTTTTTTTGTAGTTAACACAAAGTGAATACATTTTATGTACATTAATATTAACATAGCCAGGACCACTCTTCTGCGAATATGTTTTTGACCGATGAGGGTATGGGCCGTGATGATAATGGTATTTCACAAAATCCTGTAAGAATTGAAGGCATCAAAGTTGTTGCGTATGCTGATGTTCCAGAAAGAGTTAGGAGTCATCCTTGACGCATCGAACAACGATTATAGCTCTTTACGCCTGTAGTAAATTTTCGGAAATTAGTGTGGACTTCAACCAAAAATTGTTCCTTGGATGTAAACGGTGGAACACAACATTCTTAGTTCTCACCTATAGACCACTGGTATGGCCTACATGGCTATAACTAGGGATTTAAGAATCATGTTGTGCGCCTCGGACTTAATCGAAGGGTCACGTGGTTCCGATCCAGCTGTTCCTTTCACTTCGCTTAATTAAGGGATGTTATAGGGGTTAGTCCAGACCAATAATCGATTTGCTTTTATTGCAGAAATTGAAAAGCTCAATGAAAACAACAAAAAAAAGTCAGTTACAAATTAGCATTTGAACGATTTGACAACCATCTGTCAGCAATAACCAACTAGCCCAAAGAAATTTCTTGGGCTAATATTTGCAGGTTTTTTATGGAGGGGAAATGCTATATTCCTGGCCTAATTTGTTTGCCAGTGGATGCATAATATATAAAAGAAATTGTAGCATGCAATGGATTGAAAGAATCTATATGCTGTTGAGAAGGCCTTAACGAAATACCAACATAATATTTTCCCTTTCCGCCAGCATAGGACTTACATCTATATGAAGATTGAGGCGAATGAGAAAGCCGATGAATTTGAAAGACGTGGATTCTCACTATGCTAAAAAAAAGTTTATCCTCCGCTGCGGGATACGTTAACAGATAAATCCTCCTGCACTTAACTTCAACGGCGGAGACTAGGTGGGCAAACCTGACGAGCGGCGTAATTTCAAGAGAGATCTGGCCAACCTACGACATATCTTTCTGAGCACCTATCCGTCCCTAGCCAAAACCAGATATTGTTCACTAGGTATTCTACGATGACATCTTGTCAATCCAAGGTATCAATTTCAACAACATCGTTATCAACATTTCAGTCGCCCCAACAGGGCCCACACTTTCTTGCCAAGTCTAAACTGCAAAGTTGAGAAGCTTTCTCGACACTTTCGCAAGAAGTGTAAACAATATATATTTTTGTAGCTATTGGGGCTCTGTAGACTAGCAAACATCTTTCAGAAATTTTATAGAAAGCTTTAAGCAAATGAGTAGGTATTGATAAAAACGTAGTCACCGAAGCAAAGGACTTAGTAGATATGTTTAAGAAGTACTTTCAACAGCTGTACAAAAAGAGCTAGACAATAAGGCAGTTGATCGGCTTCGATGATTTACCAGCGGAATTCCTGCGCGCCAAATCATAAAATTTTCACACTGAGACTCACTAGTCACTACCTTCTTATCGACTTTAAAAACCGCGTATGAAAGCATTCACCATCAAGAGCTCTATATATGCATGGTAATAATAAAACCTGATCTTCCTGTGCAGCTTGGCAGTTAAAATTTGAATAGAAAGCATTCATGGTCTTGGGAACAATTCATGACATTTGATGATGCCTCTTCAACCAGCTTGATTCATAGATTTCTCAAATCACTCACGCCATGTTCGTGGAATATGTCAGACTCCAAATAAATAAGGGTACCCTTTGTAACATTTCCGTAGTATTGAGCATGAGGAGTGGAGTCGAAGAGTAGTCGATTATTACATGAATTCTGAAGTTAGACCTCAGGCTCAGTCTGAATATATACATTCATCATTCACCTTAAAAATATTCCCATGGGATGGAAATACAATTTTCCGAACTTATATTAAGAAGTGATATGATACATATTCGTCTTAGAGTTGACGTTCCCCCGATATTATATATCTATGGACGACTTACCTATTTTTCCGTATAGTTTTCCACAATGTATAGTTTTTACAATTTTTAAACGTAAATAAAAATGTTACATAACAAATAATAAAATAAAATCAACTTAATACCACACGTGTAGGTTATCAGAAATAAAATATTCAAATTTACTTTCTGATCAAAAAGCAACAACTATCCTCACTGAAGCACAAAAACTAGAACAAAGTTAGGGGGAATGTTTCGTTCGTTTGCTTTGTTGTTTACAGTATTACTCTTCGCTGCCACCGATCTGCGTCTGCCCATTTTATGTTGGTGTGCTATCAATTTAGAGCAAAACCAAACCAAATACTGTAACACTATACCTACCAAATGTACTTCGGACAGGTGGGCAAGCAATCGTTTTTACTCTCTGCCTTCATTTGCTCATTTTTGCACTCGATGGATGATGTCGGAGTTGTCTTCCCTAGGAAGGAGGAAGTTGACTTAACCAACCGGAACCACACCAACGGTAGAGAGTAAAACAAACGAAATTGCGTGTATGATATGCGCTTCATTCTATTCTTTTGCAAACGTTCAAATTCAAGCCTCCATTTAGTTAAAAAAAAAAAAACAAACAACACCAAAAATACATTAAACTTGGGGAAGTGGAATGAAATTTTCATTTCCCCACTTTATTTTGATTACTATTTGCATATACATATTTCTATATAAAAAAAATTAAATCAAAAGAACTTGCTAGGTAAATAGGTACAAAATCTACAACATTAGAAATCTAGCTCATTTTTAGTTCCGACACTTGCACAGTTTGGTGTTGTTGGCTTGGAAATGGCAGCCTCTGAATCGTGTTCGGTATTATCATCCAATTCTAAATAACAAAGCAAATCGAACTGGTTAATAATAAGCACAAAGGTGTTTACAGTTTATTGCTTACCTGGTGGTAGATGAAACTTCTCGATGACAAACTTCTTTCGTCGCAGCTTGAACGCCAAATCTGAGTGTTGCACTAGGGCTAGGGAATTAATAGCCGACATTTTTCTAAAGTGCAGCAAACCGTTGTACTCTTTGAATGCAGGATTTGTTTCCCGGTCCGACCCAGCGAAAGACTCTAGTTCAATAGCATAGTCGACAAGGTTGCGTATTTTTGGCACAAGTGTTTCATCCTGCAATGTTAAGAAAGGTAGAAATAAGTCATTGAATGGAAATACAGCCATAAGGAAGCGCATGTTATTGCAAAAGTTCAATAAAAAAATACCACCTCTAATTTTGGGTCAGTATTGAAGAAATTGTTCAGTGCGGTACTAGTTGGTAGTGAGAGTTACATATGTCCTGGTTGGAAAATAATACGATTTTAACTCCGAATGTTGTTTTTTCCATGTCTAGCACATGCGTCCCTATCTGCATCTTGGTAGGATTTCCATTTCAATGCCAAATAGTGCAAAAAGTGGTCGTAACCCAGAGTTTGCATCCATTTTGTTTACTCAGATAAAACTACAGCACTGCAAGGCTGCTGTTGCTCTATTAAGTAGTAGGCTTGCTGCCCGTAGAACAAAAAACTGCATAACATCCATCCAGGAACCATGGGTGTGGACAAATCGCATCTGTGGCCTTGGTGTGTTGAGCGGTTCGCACAACGTCTTTACGACAAGTTGTCCGAGAGACATAGGACATGTCTTGTTGTATCGAAATCCCTTACGGCAGTAACAATCAAACGGTTCAGTTGCCAAGATTTGGTTGCTGCAACTATCACTTACCATGCAAACGGCAATTGGGAAACCTGTGTCGTTGCATCGGCTTAATTTCCCTACGACTCTTTTACTCCCTCACCACCAAAGGCTGTTGTTCAGCTCATAGAGTACTGCGAGTCCAAAAGGATAGGTCTCATCATATGTTGCGATGCTAATGCTCAAAACACTGTTTGGAGCAGCAGCAAATGTAATATACGAGGAGATCGCCTTCTGGATTTCATATTATCGTCTGACATCACCATTAACAATTAATTAACAATATGAGTTGTCGACTTACATTTGTAACAGCCAGGAGACAGCAGGTAATCGATGTTACCCTATCCAACAAGCATGGCAAGACTATCAGAAATTGGAGGGTATCGCCAGATAGCACTCTGTCAGACCACAGATACATCGAATTTCAAATCTACTGTGAAGTTTCACCTTCGCTAGAGAGGAAAAATCCGAGAAAAACGGATTGGGCTCGGTTAAAGGAGGAACATGGCAATTCTGTCAAAGCTCCACTCAAACTAAGATCAATACAAGGGGTAGAGAGGTCTGCTCAGGATCTGAGCGGCGTCATTATCCGTTGTTTCTTCTGGCAGTGCAAAGGTGCTTTTGGCAAGACATAGGGCTTATCTCTTAAAAAGGTACTTTGGATCTATACGGCAATGGTAAGACCACTTCTCTCATATGCATCGGTTGTATGGTGGAACAGGCTTTCGCGGAAACGTGTTACTGCCAAACTTCAAATAAGGGTCTGTCTTGAATGCACAGGCTCTGCTCTAGATGCTATGATGAATCTCTGCCCGTGTGAGCGAACGTTTTAGTGTCACACTTCTCTGGGTACCAGGGCATAGTGGCATAATAGGTAACGAGCGTACAGATGAGCTGGCCAGGCGGGGGTCACAGCTCACTCGCGGCAAGGGTTCACGTTTCACTAGGAGTGGCCAAGGGACAAATTCATTCACATTTCCTGCAGAAAGCCAATCTCCAATGGAGAGGGTTGACCAACTGCGTCATATCAAGGAAGATATGACCCACATACGATCAAAATAGAACAAGAAACCTGCTAAACAGAACCCGTCCAGAGATTGCCAGAGTAACGGCAATAATCACGGGGCATTGGCCAATTGGAGACCACGCGGTCAAACTTGGTTGCGGAAATACAAATGAGAAAGAAACTCTCTCCCATTTCCTCTGCTAATGTCCGGCACTAGCAAGAGCCAGATTGCGCACACTGAACCAACCTTTTTTCGACGACCTAAGCGACATTTCGGGTAAAGGGATATTAGATATAATCCGTTTCCTCCACTCCACAGGTTGGATATAAGTACAGAATGCATCACACCCTTAACAATCATCACAAACCAGGTAACACGAGTCGTGGTAACAAAAAGGCACATCATAGTGCTACTTGGGTTCAAAGTTGAGCCGCCACTTCTACCTACTTACCTCCCCCATCTTGATATTTTTATCATGGGCTGTACGCTGAAAACCATCTCTCGGTTAAAGAGAGGTGGCTTTTGGTACCACACGCATTGGAATTTTGCAGAGCTTGTGCGAAAATTATCCTTTGACCCCTGTCTTATGGATATGCCGTCTGACGCAATGACACCAGAAATCCTACTGCGACAAAACTACCAAGTCAACTTTCCTCAGGCAACGGAATAACTTCGGCCAGACTCTGAGACAGGGAAAGAATGCCATCGTGTATTCACGGACGGCTCCGCGTTGTGGAAAGCGAGAACATTAGACTACACTACCCTTTATGTAACCATGCGTCCGTCTTCCAAGCGGAGATTTTCGCTATCCTTATGGCTATGCGCTATATTGCGAAAGCAGGTGGAGGGCTAGAAGCATATGCGTTTACAGTGATAGCCAAGCTGCATTAAAAGCGCTGCTTAACCCTCTCACCTCGTCTAAGTTAGTGCTCGAACTTGGTCGGAAGGCTACACAGTGAATCTTGTTTGGGTCCCAGGTAATACTGGTATACAGGGAAATGAGATCGTCGATGAGCTTGCCAGGCTGGGTTCAGAAGAAGCTTTCTCAGGACCTGAATCTGCGTTGTGTCTGCCTGGAGAAGACGACAATACAGCGGAACACTTCCTCTGTAGCTGTCCTGCCTTTGCTCGCATCAGGTGGCGGATCTTTGGGTTTGATGTGGTTAGTGCTGAACATCTAAGTTCTTTATCACTGAAGCTCAGCAAAACTAAGTACAATAATGTAAGGTGTCTGTTTTGGCAGACAATGGACCAGTACTTATGTCTGAGTGGTCCACCGGATAGTAGCTCTCCGAAAAAAAAACATGGTGCAGTTAGACTGCGCCGTGGTCCCGGTTGATCTCTAGGTCACGATTACTCTGTTAAGAAACGCAGTGGAAAGCGAGTTAACGACTGAATACGAGTCAACGACTGAATACGATATCAAAACAAAAAATTAATAAACACAGTACGACATCAATGACAAAAATTGTATAAAGCACAATCGATGAAAAGCGGAGCGGTTTTGGATCGCGACCCGTAACAATTGATTTGATTGCGTTTGAGCTTAAACAAAATAACCATGAAACTTGAATGACTTATATCGGGAAAAATTCACTTGTGCTCCCGCCCTATGGTCGAGGTTGTTGTTGTTCCTGATAGCAAGTAGCATCACTGCATTTTTGTTTGGGTTCAATGATCAATATATACGCGATACTTCCTATGAAATTAACACTGACATTTAAGACATGACTGCTTTAATTCTGTATTTTTGCAGACTTCCTGGTTCATCATGGAATTATCTATCAATGATCTGCGATCTTCTGTTGGCGCTTGACAGCCGCGTAGTTACTCACGAAAAGATTTTGCACCCTTAATGTACCTGCAACTTCTACGGTATCGGCCTTCAGATCTATGTGGACTACAGTCGTTACAAGAACATCTTCAGTCTAGTTTTGCTCAGAACGGGTTGGAGTTTGAGATTTGTTCAGTGTAGACCTGCCTCACTATTAATTCCCTGCGCAGCAAACATACTCAGGACCGAGCCTTTATTCACACTCCCAGCTACTTTGTACTCGTTTATTTTTGTTTTTCCTCCTAAGAAGAAAGGACTTTTTGCAAAGTTATTAGTTAGTTTTATTTCGATAGTACGGTATTTCAGTTCTGTAAAGACAGCTCATGCGTTTCCATTTGAAAACGATTTTTACACCTGACCTTTTTCGCGTTATTACTGCATTAATCTAGACTATAATTGTCTTACGAAAGACGCATAGGGTTTTTATATCATTTGAAAAGTTCCTAAGGTAAATTATTGTCCGCCGTAAGCCTGGTCTAGTCTTTTGGCGCTTCCAATGCTCAAAAATACGTTAAAAATACATTGACGAAGGTTTTCTTTTGACAACTGAAACATT
The DNA here is from genome assembly GCA_963082955.1 of Cheilosia grossa. Classification (NCBI taxonomy): domain Eukaryota; kingdom Metazoa; phylum Arthropoda; class Insecta; order Diptera; family Syrphidae; genus Cheilosia; species Cheilosia grossa. The sequence continues at coordinate 38,437,048 of OY720147.1, read as the reverse complement.
GATGCCTGTAACGAATTCACATGGACTTGACTTTACTGAAGATTGACCATCTGATCGTCGACAGGGAGAAAATTGTTGACATCTGCCGAAATCTTACTCAAATTATAGACAACCCCACGCGATTTTAGACAATTCAGAGAGCCAGTTAATTAATACCAATAAAAGCAAACCGAAGAGCTATTGCAGAACTTTAAAGTATAGCTTCCATCTGAGATGAAATGCGCAATTTCTTTGCACCGTTGCTTATGCATAGATATGAGTTTTAGGCCCAAACATGTACGGGTACTGAAGCTGTAACTCGGTATGTAACGTTTTTCTAGTTCTTTGCTTTCAACCAACATCAAGGATACGTATCGCAAGTAACAACAGCTTATGTTGTCTAAAAATTCCCTGAAACTAGTTTCAAAGTTCTGTTGCCCTGTAACAAAAAAGGTCACATCCTCGTGGTTGTCAATGGTACTGTTCAGTGATGTGCAATATACTACAAGAAATATCTGTTGACCACCAGTGGTTGTAGTGATAGTTGAAGCTACTCCATTCAACGGCCCTTTGTCGTTTTAAGGTTGATATACTCAACCATTTACCTTAGATGGTGGCAGCCAAAAACAAATACGCTGTCTAACAAAAACACATAACCAACAACTTAATTCCCAGACATGACTATCTTAGTTCTGCGGATACATCACAGACAAAACAAATAATAAGTCTTGTGAGTTGTGAGTGGAAAAGGTGTTCGCCTTATAACTAAAGATAATCTAAACAAAGCCGTGATTGCAGGTGTCCTGCATTTCAGCTATTATAGTTGTGTGTAGGTACTCACATTTTTAGCAATCAAGTGCATTGGCATTGTTAGGAAGCACGCACACTTTGTGTTCTGTACCATGGCGCGTAGAATAGTGAGGAACTTCAGCAAATCTTGTCCGAAATTCTCATCATACCAGAGTGGCGATCCCAACGATGGAATGCATATGCGACAAAAGTCGATGAACCGTAGTCTCTTACCCAGAGAATTGATTAAGCTCTGAAAACGATTGTTTGTGAAAAATGTCGTCGTTTGCGGTTCTGTACTGCTAGTCTCAACTTCGCCTTCGTCTTCATCATACTCCTCGTACTTGGTATTATCATCATACACACTCGGCTCCTCCTCTTCAGAACCATCCCATAATACCTTTGTGACTTGGTCCACCTCCCCGCTGGACATATGTTTTAGCAAGTTGAACTGATGATCACATTCCCCATAGATTTTGTCTACATTTAAATATGGCAAATCGTTGTACCGCCATGCGATTCGCAAACCAGTCGTATCCATGGACAGTTGTTCGAATTCAGCAGGAGCAGGATCATTGTAGAATATATCTAAAAACACTGGCTTGGGAAGTTTTTTGATAATTTCCTGTGGACTCTCATCCAGACAGCCAAGGAAAAGTTGCTGATTCTTTATGACACCTTCCGCCAAGAAATATTTACAAAGAACTTTGGAGTATATGCAGTGTTTGTCTTCCTCTGCAATCGAATATTCAGTCAATAAAAAACATTTTACAATGCTTTAACACAATTGAAACTTACCAATTAATATAATGGAATTCATTGGCACGCCTCCGCCTTCAAAAAAAAAAAATACAAGATTGTAATGCGTTCGTATTAAACACTAGACTGTAAACTCACCAAGCAGTTCATCTAAGGCGGGATTACCACTGCTTGTGATTATTTGGCCAGTTTGTGGGCTGGTTTTTGTGCCTTTGATATAGGGCCGTAATTTCCTTCGACGAAAGAGACTCATTTTATACGATTTATTTTTAAATTTGTTGTTATTAAGAAGTTAAGGTTAAGACTGTTAAGAAAAGTGTTGGAACGCAACGAAATGGGGAAGAAAAGTTGAAAGAATTTATAAAAAATAATACAAAGAGACGAGCCAAATGTGACTGATAAAAAGCGTTTGCCAAATGACAAACGTCAAAGGGTGATTGTGTTTTGTCTGTGTTCAGTGCATGAGCATGACAAGGACAACACGAGTGCACTGTTGACAGATCAGCTGATGAGAAAATTTATTCCATGTGGATTCGAGAGTCGATCGAAGTGTATTCTGATGTTAGGTCGTGTTTTGAATGGAAAAATTTACCTAAAGGACTAGGTATTGGGTCGTATGAAATAAACGTAGCAATTGCTTTTATTCAAGAGAATGTTCGAATTTTTGAACTTAAGGACCATTCACAAGCGCGAACTGCGAATAGGCGAATTGCGATCAAATCAATTTAGCTGTATTTATGAATTGAAAATTTGCTATTTGTTCTACTAAAAAAGCATTATATTTAATAAATCTAACATCTAATCAACAAAAAAGCTGTGTGTCAAATGATTTAAATAGGTAAATTTACAATAACAACAATTTCTCCGCGAGCAAATTTTTGCCGCGAACTGTCACACCTTATTCACATAAAACAGTCGCGATCTACAAGCCCGCGAATGAAATTCGTTCGAACTTAACCTTCAACAATGAAACTGATTCGCGGGTAGCTGCGAGTAAAAAAGTTTTCATGTGAATGAAATGTCAAAAACTCCGTCCTGAATGAAATAATGAAAATAAGGCAAATACCTACAATATTACAGAGAGTATCAGACTATGACAAAGTTCGCCTTTAAGATTCTTACCGTGGAACTTCATAAACGGGATCAATTATCCCATCGCCTCGTTGAATATCCACTGTTTTTTTTTTTTTTTTTTGTAGAGCTACCACTTCCATTTAAAACACTTCTAATCGTCTTATGATTGTGTAAAAATGTTTTATGTTTATAAATTGTTTCTGTAAAAATTAAGATGAAATGAATTTAATTGAATGAATATTGTGAATTTTTCATATTTCTTTTACTTTCCATTCGGACCAAAACAAAATAACACCACAAAATGAAATATGTACAAAAAAAAAATGTCAACGACATTTCAAGTTTGAGGTTAAGTTCGAACGAATGTTTTATTCGCCAGATTGTGGAACGTGAATAAACCTTGACAATTCGCACCAAGGGTGTATTCGTTCGCGGCCAAAAGTTTGGAATTCGAAATTTAGTTTTTTAAACTGTTTATTAACTTGCTTTCTTAAAACATTTTGATGGTTTAATTAATTATCCTCCTCTTGGAATAGTAAAATGTGCAATTTTCTGTTCATAAATGCATCAAAAATTCTCATGTGAACAGTCCTTAAGGTTTTTTTCTTAGAATGGATGTTAGATTAATTAAATATAATCCTATTTTAGCGCTCATGTAAATAACCAACAATTTACTGCACAGAATGTATAGTATTTCCAATTTACACCAAAAAGTAGTAGGTACAGAACAGCAATCTAGACTATTTATGAACAAATTTAAATAAAACTTAAAAAAAACAGCTACTTACTTGGCATTGGGTAAATTTCTCCATCTAGTTTACAATTCAGGCGAGCAACAGAACTAAATATTGTTATAAAGAAATTGATTTCGCACGTCATCAAGTTCTTCAAATTACAACATCATTCCCTTTCTTTTAGTGTGTATTCTTTTTTTGTACAACGAAATTTGAATTTCATTTATTTTTCGTCATGTGCTGAATATAGTATGTGCAATGTTTTGCGTAGATTTTTGTGCCATCTATCGGTCATTAGGGATGAAGTGAAGTCTCAATTCCTTACTATGGACGACTAGGTGGCGCTATATAAAATCCACAGTATATTAATTGGTTTGAGCACACAATAAAGCGAATAGCCGACGATACCAATGTTACGTTTCATTTAATTTTGCGAGATGGCGCTCTTTTTCGTTCATTTCAGATCCCATGTTGTTTAGGAATTTGGAAATTGTATTCAAATTTGAATTATTTGCTAGAAAGCAAACAAAAGGGAAACCAGGAAAAAACATAAAAAGAAAGAATTTGTCGACTCCGATTCTAAATTACACTTTACACTAAATTTGTTGTGTTTATGTTTTTTTTTAATATTCTATTCGAAGTTTCCTCAAGAGAAGATACCGCTGCAGTGAATAAATAATTGAAATTGTTTATTGACATAAAAAGGGAAATATCTCCATATATAAACAATCAAATTAAATATTAAATAATGTCGTAACTATGGTTTGGATGCGATAGGTGGTGCTGTTACTTTTAAAGCCGAAGAACTAATCACCGATTTTTTAAGTTAAGTTAAGGTCAGTTTTTTTTCGCTTCGATCTAAAGTCGATTTACTTACAAAGAAAAACATGCAGGTCAGTATGTAATATGTAATGAAGTAACTCACTTGTAAATAGAATACGAATAAAAGAAAATGAAAATTGCGAATCATTCAATTGTCACAAACCATCAGTTAACACTGGAAAATGGATTTGTTTGCTTAATTGCTTAACTCAATACTGACTTATACATTTAATTTAAAAGCAAAATAAAACATTTCGGTAAACCCGATTCAGGAGTATTAAATAGAAAAGTCCAATTCCAAGACTAGCGTCACGTCTCCTTTTACTATAAATATCTACCTACTGATGGGACTTTAGGACAATTGATAGTAAAGACAAATTAATTCGTCTCTGCCAATCAGTCACAAACTATGAGAAGTGAAACAGAAAGAAGTAAACAACAAATACTTCGAAGAAAGCAAAAAGAAAACGCTAAAATTAAGGCTTCTTTCGATGCAGACCGCCAAAAATAAGTTTAAACCATGCAATTCATGGCATGGTAAAGCTTGGCGATAAAGCTAGCTTATTTAGCATACATCTTCTTTGCGAGACACTGACTCCAATTCATTAAAGTCAATCCCATTCAAATAAGGAGAGATTTCGAACTTGATCTAATCATATTATCCCGGGTCTACCTAGAGACCACCTGCCTGATGGCACGGACTTCATAGCACATGTTGGAAGCACCTAGGTATGGACCGCAAGTAGCCTTCTCGGAATTTAATACCTCCCGCAGGCAAACACTGAATTAATGGCCGAAAACTTAGTTTTAACACAAAGTTTGGTCTACGTGATACCAGAATGACCTAGCTGTTTAAAAGTGGACAGCCCTGGAAACACTGCATTACTCCGTCCATCACTCTTGTCTTGAATAATACCCCGAGACGATTAAACTTTTCCACCTATTTCAATGGAACTGCACTAACAAGCTGAGCGCAATGAACAGGCGTTCCGAAGAGTAATTTTACCATCCTTGCTTCAACAAGACGGCAACAAACCAATGTAGTGCACGCTCAGTTTGCGAATTGTCGGAATGACCTAGCCATCAGCGAACTGGAAATGAATAATCCTTAGGTCTCCCAATTCGAAATCTCCTTCGCCGATGTTCCGCTGTTGCACTTAGTCCACGTGATATTACTGAACGGGAAGGGAGACCAAACGCATCGCTGGATAGGAAGTCAAACGCCCCCATTTTTGTCCTTAAGAAATGCTAATATTTCGAATATCCATTTAGGTTATTTCAGAAACAAAATCTTTATTAAAATATTTGATATAGCAATTGAAAACAATTTTGGTAGATTTCTATGCCTGAAGTTAATCAAGTTTAAGAAAAGTCGGGAAATGCAATCACAACATGTCCAAGTAGACAATGAACTGTTGTTTCGTGCGTACATACATATTTAAAACGGCGCTAAAATCTCTCTGATTTGAAAAATAAACTGTTAAATAAAAAGGCTCTGCAAAAAAAAAGAAAAAAGAAAAGAGAAACAATTCTTTTCAACTTTTCAAGGACACTGACCACTCAACGAATTGTGAAAACGAAAATGTGCAACAATGCACAGCAAATCCGGCTGATGCATCATTCTGTCCCTCTCCCTCCCATTCAAATGCATGCATACATCTCTTGAGCGATATGCAATCCGTTGATATCCCTTTTTTTGAAATTCCTTTTCCAACAACATAAAACTGACCGACGGAACGATACTGTTTCGAAGACAATGGCATAGTGCAAAAGGATAACGGACAACAAAAAAAAGGGATGCAATACAATGCAATGCACAGCAGGGTGCAATCGATTTTGTGCATATGGACACTGGTCACTACACCCAGATGAATAGATCCTTTTGTTACTTTTTTTCATCGTTCTCCCTCTTTTTTTTGCCCATCCTGCGACAATAGCATCAAGGATTGTATTGCAAAGGGTAATAATAATACGCAATGTGTCTTCGATCCTTCTGCTGGTGGCATGATGTAGGTAATCGTCCTTTTCCGCCTTCAGCACATTTACTTTCAATTTGTAGACGCTGCAAGGAGACCTTCGAAATATGGTTCCTAATTCCAGGTTTCGTGCTTGCGTTCGCAATTAGTGAGTCGGTTTGATGTGGCGCGCAAACTATCTCTTCTGGAGGAACTGGAAACACCAACTTAAACTCTTATTTCCCCTTTATTCAGTTAAAGTCATGCTGTGGAGGGCACTCTCATAACACGTCAAGGGGGTGGACATAGTGATGCGTGTCTCTAATTACAGCGGTGAAAGATGTTTGATTTCCGAAACGCTGAACGTATTAGGTATATCTTTGTAGCCAATCAATGGTGAAAGGATAAATAACCGGGTTCAGTAGATGGATTGGTGTGCTTGCAGGTCCTTTCCATTGTTTTCTTAAGAAAACGATTGTAATTATCCTTTCGGCATGTGGAACACTGAGTCCTGGAGGAGGAACCATTAGTTCCGAAAGGGATTTCCAAAACGTGGGTGGTGCACAATGTGCTGGATGAGAAGTTCCTGTGGTAACAAGTGATTACTGGGCGCACGTTTTTCGCAAATTATAGATTTAATTTTTCGACTTGTAAACGGGCGAAGCTTCATGGGTACTTGGCGAGAAGTTCTATGGTTTGACCAATAATAAAATAAACTCAGGTATAAATTGAGACTTTTTTCACAGTTTTTCCACTCAAAGTCGTTCCTCGACACCAGATCTGAAATAAGTCTAGAACTAACAATGCCGTGGAGTATATTATCGGCTTCTGAACCCATTTCCGATGCTTTAAGGCAATACAACCGCATAATATTTGAAGATTGTGAGACGAGTCGGTTGTGTCCAGCCCATGTCCTCTTTCATCAGCTCTGGGGGTTCAACCAACAATACAAGCTTATACCGAAAAAGACTTCCGCGGCATTTTAGTTGCCTAGCCACGCCTCATAAAAGGTGCAAATTTACTCACAGATTTTTCGAAGGTATCTATTCAAATGACATCCTCTATATCTAACAATGAGAGCGACATCCACTTATGCTGCCAGTAATGGGAAAGCGGCTTAAGACACGAACCTTGTTTCCGACTTGATTGGAAATATAGAAAACACCATCTCAGACCACAGGTATCTTTAAGTCGGTCCAAATAGTCAACCTCCAGACCCAGTCTTCAGAAATCGACATCTTCCGCCAACAGATCTAGGAACATGAGAAAAACCCACGTCGAATCTGGTCCAACCATCTTATCCCCTTTGACTTTTACTTCATAAACCTAGAGTGTTGTGAGTTGAGGAAGGCCACAGGAGCATCTTCGGAGCACTGTGGCATCCTGCCGGTTTTTCGGCCATCAACTAGTGACAAATTTAGGCGGAAAACTAAAGCTAATGGACAGCACTGATAAGTGAAGACTGAAGACTGGAAATGGCAATCTTATTCATATAAACTTCTTTGTTTCGTACATTCCACCTTGCTCAGGTATTGCAATTTACAAAGCTCATATGAATAATATTATTGAAACTGTTAAAAATTTAGATGACTCTTCGTTTGCTGTAGTGCTAGGTGATTTTAATTTGCCTCATAAAGTTGGTTGTTTTCTCACGATGAAAAATGTATTATCTCATTTGACGTTTACAGAGCTATTGAAGTTGAAGTAGTAGACAGTATGTCAGCTGGTAATTTCCGTCAACTCAATGAAGTTCGCAACTCTTTGGGAAATGTTTTGGATTTCGTTTTTGTCAGTGAAGAGCTTGCTAGATTCGAGTGTCAGCTTAGCACCCGATAACTCTATTTAAAAATTGAAACAATTTGTTGCAAATATTTCCCTTTTTAAAACAGATAAAAGCGCGGTCGCAGATTCGGCTGCGTACCCGGCGGTTAAAAAGTCGTGAATGACGGATGGGCGAAAAAAAACCAAATGGCGAAGGCGAACGAAAGGGAAAACTGTGTGCAACAAAGCAGCGCGTTGGTCGCTGCCACTCTCGGCCACTCAGCTGGGGTGGGTCCAAAAAAAAATGTAGAAACCATACAATAGGGTGGGCGCCAAACAATCTTTGAAAGGAATTGTTAAACCTTTTGAAAAGAATGCCGACGATGATTGCTGTGGGGTAAAAGGTAAAACAACGACACGGTGGGTGTTTTTCGTTATAAAAGCTCGAGGTGAGCACGGCTGTTTATTGACGATATTAATTGAGATTGGGATGCGATGCGACCGGACGGTCGTTATAAAAAAAACTTGTTAAACTTAAACAAGTTGGAATTTGATGTCGATTTTTTTTCTTAAGCCGTTGGAATTGGCTCGTTATCGCGTTGTCTGAACGGTTAAAATAACCACTGAAAGGGGCGCGCGTCCCGTTCTTTTCCGGGAGTCTAGCGTAACGGAAGCCAACGGAACTACGTCTCAGATCACCAAATGTCTAACTAACGATCACTTTAATAAACTTTACTTATCTTTTTTTTTTTCCTGGGTTCCTCTTCCTTCTTCTCCTCTACCCTGCCGTCCTGGCGTTTTATTTTTTTTTCCACCCGTCCTGCCACTATTCCTCTCTTCTCCTGATCCACTGACCTCCTTCCTTTTCCTCTCTTCCAAACTAAACTGTCCGTTCACTTCGGACTTAGTTTCCCAAAAAAAAAAAAAATTTTCCAACACGCAAAAAGAACTTCTCGATTTTAAAAAAAAAACTACTGACTGGCAATTCGGACACTGCCTCCTCTCTAATCACTGGCCAACCATATACAACTTATATGCTTGAGCAGAAGTCCTGCCACGACTTCCTTTTCCGTTGTTACAGAACTACCTTCAACTCAGTCTTTGCTCCTTTTATAATCTTTCTATCCATCGTTTATACCATTCGAACGTCTCGATTAAGGGCTTTCCTACATCCATATTTAAAATTTGAGGTTGCCCGCACTAAAACGCGCTGCATGATCCTGTTGCTCTACTTAAGTTTGGAAACAGGCCTATTGTTAGGTATGCATCCTCGTCTTCGAAAGCCATCTGAAGTTTTTTGCAGCTGCAAGTCTATACGGTCAGATTTTTGTTCCCCTTAAAATTTTTGGTAATTACATAGATCTGCCCGAGTCCTAGAAATCCAAATGCTCTCGCCTCCACTAGGTTTAGGTTCGTATTGGATTCGAAATGAAATGGCGAAAATATATTTTGAGCATTCTGTTCAACTGATATTGATTCTCACTTAGTTAAGGGGCCCTATGAAGAGTCTCTGACTCTGGCACTGTATTGATTTGATTGGTTATCCTCGTGATGAAATCGAAGCAATTTAATGCCTCAGAGCAGTACCTACTAGTGCAAGAAGACTCTTTTTGATAATTAAAAGCGACATGCACCTATGACGAGCGATAACATATTTTGTTGCATTCCTTATTCTATTAGAAATATTTAAAACTAGCCGTAGTTTACTATCACCGTCTCGGAGCAATTAAAAAAAACAATACCACGCTAAGCCGAATTGTGGGAAAGTTGTTTTGCTTCTTTGAAACTTCGATCAAACACATCCTAACAATTTATGCTTGAACACATTTTCAAATGCATCTCATGAATTTGTCGTGCGCACTTCAGTACATCTGCGGTCAGGCATCTTCGAATGAAAAGAATACAATTCTCTTAAGCACTCAACTTTGAATAGGCAACTAAAAGTACCTAAGTAAAAGATAACAATCAAAACTCCTGATGGCTATCCTTTTCGTAGATCTTCCCTTAGCCAAAAACCTGGTTTTGCATAACAATTTCGATGCAATCCGAGTAGCCCCTGGCCTGTGACCAACTGTCGTCAGTAATTACTCATGCAACTGTATTAGATATCTTTGCCGCCATATTTGGTTGTCCTTCCACTGCTGACCCTTTCTTCTGGTTACACCACACCACTACACACAAATTAAGAGGCAGCCAAGTTATATCATTTTTCACAATTTTATTTACTTTTCACTAGAATACAGTTAAAAAATATCCACAAAAGGATCAAGAATTCCTATTCATCAGTTAAAACTAACAGTACTCGTACCTTTCCATTGCAATTCAAAGAAGTAATTTTAAAAGGAGTATATCGAAAGGATACATCTCATCATCAATGATGTACACAACATTGTGCAAGGAGAAAAGGACACAAAGTGTGGGAACATTGCACTAACTTACATCTCGGTATTGAATGCACATGTGTATTTTTCTTTTTGACAAAGGATAATAAATTACTGTCAAAAACTACGAACAAAAAAAATGGTTCTCTCCTTACGATTATTGCACAGTGCTCTCTGACTTTTTTTTTTGAGTGTCAAATGAGCAAAAGGATACAAATCTGTGCAGTCCGCATGAGGGTGTGTTATCAATTATTTTTTTTTAGATTTTCAAAGAACATCCTGCACGAGAAAGTCAATAGTTTGATTTATTCTTGGGTGTCCTATGTCCATTTCTCTAAAATCCCATAAAAAAAAGGAACTCGAAGACAACAGAGAAACCCTTTTCTCGCTTAAGGAGAAACTGCACACACATGTAAGGCGACTAGTATAGGAAATACAACAAAATTAAATCTAGGACATGCGACTCCTACAACACAGCACGACACTTATGCTATTGCCAAGGAAGAACTAAGAACAGCTGCATACCAAATCCTTTTTTTGGTCAAACGCCATTTCAATCCTTTTGATGGACTTATGTAAGTGAACCGCATTTGAGTTTAGGAAATTTATTGACCATAACTTATTTGACCCATGATTGGGTTAGGGTTAGAACAAAAAAAGGATATCTGATGCATTTTCTTTGGTAACCGTATGCAATCATTAACGTGACGAATTTTGAAAGAAAGGATGCTGTCTGGATGGTTCTATTATTTAGAGCACGCTTAGGTGGAGGTTCCTTTTTTTGGACGGGCGACAGGACATTGAAACCAACGAGACGATATTTATGGGTTCGACGATGTTATTTGACTTCAAAGGAGATTTTACATTTCGAGTTTTTGCTCGGTGATTTTTTTATCTTGAATTGGTGGGCTCGAGGCAAAGGTTTTAATTTAAGCCCGTGTTTTTCCTTATATTTTTCGAATACCTATGAGGACCAAACTTTGATTTAAAAATACGGTTTTTGGGTAATCCCTTTTTCGCTTAAAACCAAAAGGCACTGGGAAAATTAGGACTTTTTGAAAATTATTTGTTTTTTGATTTAATTTTTCAGGGATTTTGTGCATTTCGGTCTTTTGTGCAACCAGCCTGTGATAAATAACTACAAATTCGGAACATTTGCTAAGCTGATCAATTTTTTCGCATAAGTGGTTACTGAGATATAAAGCTTCAAAAATCACAAAAACCGTAACTGATTGACCGCCTGACAGAATTTTGCACAACGCTAGTTCTTGTGGTGCAAAAAGCACTTCCGATTGCTATAGAATAATTAAATTTGTTAGAGCTGGAAAATCTAAGATTTTTCAATCAAAGTGTCTGCTTATTGTTATTTGCCAATTATACATGCATCTTGAAAGTTAACATCTTCTGAAGTTACAAAACTTTTAGGTTCGCTTAGTGCTCCAAATTTGTGGAAATAACTTTTTACATTATGATGAGTTGAAAATTAATATGAGGTAATCAAACGACACGAAATTTGATGAAATACTGAAAAGAATAAGGGTAGGGCTAGGGCAAACTACAAAACAAGATTGGGATACCCTGTTCTCTCGCATAATTCCCCTTTCTTCTAGTTCTACCACCGACAAGTTGAACAGAATTTCCTCTTTCCTCTCCAAATAACCCTAAACAACAGTTTGCGTACTACCCGCACTAAAAATATGTATCATCAGCTTAATATTACCATGCTTAGCACTACAGTCCGGAAATTAAACTTATTGCTATTGACTCAATAGATTGCCCTCGCTACGTGTCTAGAGCTCTGTTCAGACGATTGCCAGATCCGACAATATTGTCAGGTCTACAAATGAAGCATTTGTCCCAAATGTCTGTCAACCGTGTGAACTGGCAATTTTGTCTACCAATATTTGCAGAAAAGTCACTGTTAGATAATTGCCAGACGCTTAGGACATTTGCGGAGTTAACAATTTGTTAGCACAATTTACATAATTTTAATACAGAGATATGACAAACTTATGTGTTTCAACTGGAAAGATTTACAAGTGACTAAAAATAATAATAATAAATAAGATATTATACTTGAATGCGTAAATAAATAAATAAAGTACACATGATTGTATAAATAAATAAATAAATAAATACATAAGTAAATAAATAAATAAATAAATTAATAAATAAATAAATAAATAAATAAATAAGTAAATAAATAAATAAATAAATTAATTAATTAATAGGTAAAGAAATGGAATTAATAAGTAAATAAATAAATAAATAACTAAATAAATAAATAAATAAGTGAACAAATAAATAAATAAACAAATAAACATAGATGAATTGACAATGGTTGAACTTACTTACTTAAGGTGGCGCTACAGTCCGGGTTGAACACTTGTGTAAATAAATAAATATATAATAATAAAAAGATAAATGGATAACATACAAATGAATTAACAAAAATTTTAATATTGGGTTAGTTAATATCACTGAAGTATGTGAAATTCAGTATTTAATTGGTTAGATTTGTCGATTAGTTTGCGTATTCTGAAGGAGATCATTGCAACATTTGCTCTTGCATGTAGATCTAGAGTAGAATGATGCCATGGGAGATTAAGCATCAGTTTTAATAATTTGTTCTGTGCGATTTGTAACTATTTAATGTGACATTTAGCACAGTGTCCTCAAACCGGGCAGCCGTACAATAAGATGGACTGAAAAATTGTTTTATGGATTAATATTTTGTTTTCATTTGAAAGTGATTTATAAATGGGTATAATACTTTTATGACAATATTTATTTTGTTAAGTGTTTGTTTTGTCATTTGGATTCTTCCATTTATGACCCTTGCACGAGGATATAGAAATATTTATGACCCTTTTTCCATTGCAGTTTGGAAATTGTCAAAGTTCGTAAATTTTGCAGCAACAGAATCCCAGGGCTCTGGTGTTCTCGGCGCCTAAAACTCAAATTGTGCTTTGTGTACATTGAATTAGGTAATGAAAGATATTTATCCACGAGCACTTTGTAGAATGGACTAGATCGTTGACGCAGGAGTGCGGAGCAGATATTGCAGGGCCCAAAATGTTCCCCTGTACAGTCAACACATAAGCCGCTGAAATGCTCGCACGCAAATTTATTTCTTGCTTTTGGATATGAGGAGTCACTAAAGCAAGACGATCATCGAATTGTATGGAATATATACTCAAATAATTGCGATACAATTGTGGCTCCTCAGTTCTCAATTCCACGAGCAATTTTGCTCCTGCTGTGGTCCACCATATCATACGTTCAAACACACCGACGTTTATGTGGTTATTCATCCTCCTCGCTGCTCCCAAATGCGTTCACGGCCAAAACATTCGCAATTGCATCTTTTTGTTACAATTAATTTTTTTTGTTTGTTATTACGTGCTTCTCAATCAAGACCTAACCACCGTATGAAGAAAAATCAATTTGTAATTTGTCTGACAATGCCTGCAAACGGATATGCAAATATATTGTAAGAAAACATCTGCCAACCGTGTGAAGTGGCAGTTTTCTACCTGACAACGTTGTCAGATAAATTATTTGTAGGCAAAACATCTGCAAGTGCAATTGTCAGAGTTTGAGACAAAATCTGACGATTTGGTATTGTAAGGTTGTTCGCTATTGCCAGATCATTTGCAGCTCATTGCCAGATCATTTGTAGACTGGACAATATTGGCAGACCTGGCAATCGTCTGAACATAGCTTAAGAAATCACAGCTCAAGAAGCTTTAGGAAAAATACGAAGATGATTCATCTATGACTGCTGGATTAGATAGAACAATTGTTTTAAAAATTGGTGTGACTCTTTTGCTAACTCGAGATATAGACGTTAGATTAGGTATGGTCAACGGATCCTTAGGAATACTTGGTTAAAAATATTTCATATGGTGTTCATGACAAGAAAAAAGCCAAGGGGGTAACCATTAAATTTAGTCATGGAATTTTTTGTGGTTGAGTACCTTTTAAAACCACATTTGAAGTCATAAATAGAGCCTTCGTATATCGGGAACAGTTTCCTATTTGACTATCATACGCAATCACAATACATAAAAGCCCAGGGCTCAGTCTCAAAAATGTCTTATTGATATTGGATCATACTTATTTTCTTGCGTAGGTTTGTCTAGCTCTATAATTAATTTTGATCCAAGTCAAATAAAAGCATAAGAAAGTGTTTTTAGAGTACATTAGATTGAAAAGGCCCTATATACCTGACTTGTTCTGAATTCAGTTTAAAAATACACGTGTCCGAAAAATATGTGACCGAGAGTGGGCCATACGATCTTCAAAAAAACATTCCACAATAACTACTTCCTTGCCAGGACAAGAAGAAACAATTGAAGATCAAATAAAAAAAAAAACAATAACAAAAAGAAAATATACCAAAAGAAATAGGAAGGCATAAACTGAGCTGCTTTTAGTAGAGTCCACACTTCTATCTTTCAGTATCTTTCGAGATTTTCACATGACAAATGTTAAAATCTTTACAAAAAGGAATGAGATCAGACCAAAAACATAAATGAAAATAAAAGAGCCATGTAAAAACCTCTATGTACCTAATAAATAAGCCGTGAAAAGTACGCCAGTTTCTTATTCCATGAAGGTTCAATACCAAATATTTAATGTAGAACAATATTTACTTCAGTAACTACAAATTAGGAGAGACATTTTATTATTGAATGATAACTGACTAAAATTTGGTAGTCTTACTTCGCAAGTTTTCTTTCTAAAGGGTGATTTTTTAAGAGGCTTAGAACTTTTTTAAAAAAAAAACACAAAAAATTCGAAAAAATGAATGAAATATTTATTTGAATCGATAGTTTGAACCTTGCAATTTAATTTTTAAAGATAATTTCATGCAAATGTTGACCGCGGCTGCGTCTCAGGTAGCCCATCCGCTGAGTCCAATTTTGGCATACTCTTTCACACATATCGGCCGGTATCTCACGAATGAATGCATGGATGTTGGCTTCCAGTGCGTCAATCGAAGCGGGCTTGTCCCTATACACATTAGCCTTGGCATACCCCCACAAAAAATAATCTAATGGTGTCAAATCGCACGATCTAGGCGGCCAATTGACCGGCCCGAAACGTGAAATTAACTGTTCACCAAACTCGCCTCGCATTTGCGCCATTGTTTCGCGTGCTGTGTGGCATGTGGCACCGTCTTGTTGAAACCACATATCATGCAAGTCAAGAACTTCCATTTCGGGCAAAAAAAGTTTGTTATCATCGCTCGGTAGCGTTCACCACTGACAGTAACGCTGCGATTCGCATCATCTTTGAAGAAATATGGCCCAATAATGCCGCCGGCCCATAAACCGCACCAAACAGTTGCTTTTTCGGGATGCATTGGTAGCTGTTGCAATGCTTCTGGCTGATTTTCACTCCAAATGCGGCAATTTTGCTTATTTACGTACCCATTCAACCAAAAATGAGCCTCATCGCTGAACACAATTTTTCGATAAAAAAGCGGATCCTCGGCCAGCTTTCCAAGAGCCCATTCACCAAAAATTCGGCGTTGTGGTAGGTCGGCTGGCTTTAGTTCTTGCACCAGCTGTATCTTAAAAGGCTTTACGCCCAAATCCTTCCGCAAAATTTTCCACGTAGTGCTGTAACAAAGGCCTAACTGCTGGGAACGGCGCCGAATCGACATTTCGCGGTCTTCTGTCACACTAGCTGATACGGCCGCAATATTTTCTTCACTACGCACAGTACGTAAACGTGTTGGTGGTTTAATGTCCAACAAAGTAAATTTGGTGCGAAATTTGGTCACAATCTTCCGAATAGACTGCTCAGAAGGTCGAGAATGCCGATCATAAAATGGAAGCAGCGCGCGATGAACATTTCGAACCGAGCACGAATTTTGATAGTAAAATTCAATAATTTGCAAGCGTTGTTCATTTGTAAGACGATCCATGGTTAAATTGCAAACCAAACTGAAGCTGTTTGACAGTGACACAAGGTACTAAACACACGTCAGCTGTCAAAACCAGTGTTGCCAAAACCAAACCAGCTAAAAAATCACCCTTTATTACGCCCAATTGGTAAGGTTTTTAAAACTTTACCAGTCAACCCAACCAATTTTTTAGTCAGTAATCATTAAATAACAACATTGTTCTCTCAATTTGTAGTGATTTATTGCTACTTTAACAATAACTGGAAAAACTACGTAGGACACCAACTTGTGTAGTTCTTGAAAAGCTTCAGACTACAACTTCTGTAGTAATAGTAAAAGTTGAATAACAATTGCGGTGTAGTGCTTCAAAAACGTTAGAACAAAATGAGACCATGACTATTGGTGCAGTGGTGATTGAACGTCAGACATAAGTGGGGAGTCATCTGACACCAATCAAGGCTTGCCTGTTGTTGAGTAAATTTCTTAGTATTCAGCGAGCCACAGAAACTCATTTCCACGCCATTTTTGAGATAACTCTACAGTAGACCCTCATAGTTCCAGTTGTGGTCTGTAACCTACAACGTAGAGCCATGGACGCAAGTAAGGATATCCCTGCCGTCGTTTGGCACACTTTCAAAGACGATATTTAGCGGAAAATAGCTAACATTGAGCCCTCTAGCAGTAAGACGACTTTCATTTGACGAGGAAATATTGAATCGGGCGTCTAAAGACCATCAACGCTCTGGCCTTAGGAGTCATCAATTGAAACCAACCCTACAAAGTTAGTAAAACGCTGACTTGGGTGAAGCGTGCAAGTGGAAGGGGACCTTAAACAACGTGGAACGCGAAATTGACGCCAGTTAGACAGAATTATAAAGAAAAACAGGTGGGATGGTGCATTTTGGCTGAGGCCGCGGTCTGTTCCGTTTGTAGCGTCATCTATGTAAGTAAGAAAGATTTAATTTTACTGTAAGTTGAGCTAATTATAAAGCTTACTAGTATACGATATACCGTCTTCTATTTCAGTGCTAAGCACATCTTAATGATAATCTCAAAACGTCTTTCTAACTCGGAATTTTTCACTTTATGGGGAAAATTGGGAAAAGTGCTCTTAAAGAGGGGAAAAACTAAAAGCATGCATGTTTATTAATTTGGCATAGTTTAAAAATAAAACAAGTGTTAACTTTCAAATATTTCCCGAACATAAAAACATCACCGCGTTTATTGAATATTAGCTATTTAGCTCTAAACGCATTTCGAACTGAACACCACCTTTACTCACATGTGCCATTTTCACATTTAATCCTTTGGAGTTAGTGAACTGAATTATCATTATCATTATCATTGTTTTAAGTATTATTGGCCTTGTTTATTTAAGAAAGACAATGGGTATTAAAAGTGTTATCATAGAAGTACGTATTGGTAATACCGTTACAAGTTTTTGTATATAATTTTATTAAAACCAAAGTGTAAAAGAAAATGTCAATCAGAGGACACCGATTTTCACGAGAATTCGCAGTTGCAAAAATTAAATAAATTAATTTAAAGATTAAAGATTAAAGACTTGTTTTTGTTTTACCTGTATATTAACCTTAAAGCCAGCGCATAGGGAATTAATTATTTATGTCTTAAATTCACATAAACTTTTTATTACCTTCTTTAAAAAAAAAAACAAGTTTTTATTATATTAAAAAATCATCTTTACTTTTCTGCAATAAATCGAAATGGGGAAAAACGGATATGGAATGGGGAACATTTTCAAAAATTCCCCTAAAAATGGGGAAAAATATGGCATCACTGCTCGGAACGGCAATATACTCTCTACGGCTCGACTTATAATGGAAAGAGGAACTTTCATTTCTTGATAATGTTTGAGACTAGTGGACAAATATCTGTTGCAGCAGTATACTGCTCTCCTAGGTATAGACTAAAGAAAAATGATTTTAAAAGTATTTTCCGGATATTTCACAATAGATTAATCGCGGGAGGGGATTTTAATGCCAAGAATAAATATTGGGGACCTAGATTAACAAATACTAGAGGCGGAGAATTATATGAAACTATTAAAGAAGTCGGCGCCAAATATCACTCAACTGGTAAACCTACCTACTGGCCTACAGATAGGAATAAAACCCCAGATCTTGTCGACTTCTTTGTATCAAAAAATATATCTTCAAATAAAATAAATATAGAAGAAGGCCCTGATCTTCAATCAGATCATTCCTCAATAGTTCTTACACTTGGCGATAGAATAATAATAAAAGAACATAGCCCTAAACTAGTTAACAGACTGACTGATTGGAAGAAGTTGGAAGAATGTATTCAACTATCATCAGCTATTCAAACAGTAGGTCAACTAGAAGAAGCAGTGCAAACATTTAAACTGGATATACAAAAAGCTGCATGGGCTGCAACTCCCAAAAGAACAAAAATGATTAAACAAAACTCTTATCCTCGTGAAATATGCGAAATTATTACAGAAAAGAGGAAAGCTAGAAAACGTTGGCCACAGACAAGGGCGCCAAGCGACAAAACCACACTGAACAACTTAAATAATAAGCTCAGAAAATCTATAAGACAATTCAATAACGAGTCTTTAAAAACATATCTTACCAGTCTTAAAAATGATGCTAGTACCGACATGTGCCAAGCATGTGGAAGGTCGCGGAGGTAATAATGATACCAAAACCAGGTAAACCCAGGTAAACGAAGTAACCTTATATCACCCAATATCGACACTACCAATGTTGTCCAAGCTATGTTGGCAATGTGTGCTCTACAATATTTCTTGATATAGCACAAGCTTTCGATAAAGTCTGGCATAAGGGACTGATCCGTAAATTACAAAGGCAACTGCCGAAGCAGTATTCGACAATTCTGGAGTCATATATAACAGATCGATTCTTCAGAATTAAACAAGAGACAGAGTACTCAACACTAAGAGCAATTAAAGCTGGTGTACCACAAGGTAGTGTGCTAGGTCCAGTGCTATACCTTCTGTTAACTAGTGATTTACCTGAAAGTGAAGAAACTACTATAGCAACTTTTGCAGATGACACTGCTGTTCTTGCTGTTGGAGCAACCGTCGAAATAGCAACAAAAAAACTCCAAATGGCAATAAACGGTATTTCAGAATGGACTAAAAAGTGGCAGATTAGATTGAATGACCTAAAGTCAGTCCATATTAATTTTACATATAAAAACGTACCACACATTCCAGTATACATGAATAACAAGGTAGTGGAATACTCAGATACAGCTAAATATCTGGGCATGACCGCAGACGCTAAACTGCGTTGGAAAGCGCATGTAAAGAAAAAATGAGATGAGTTGAACATGCGATACAGTAAAATGTATTGGCTTATTGGGAGATACTCATCCCTGTCCAACTACCATAAATTACTGCTATACAAGCAAGTCTTGAAACAAGTATGGACCTACGGGCTCCAATTGTGGGCATGCCAAATAAATTTACAAAAAATTCAAGTCTTCCAAAATAAAGTACTAAGGAACGTAGTTAATGCACCTTGGTACATACGCAACGCTCATCTACATAGAGATCTAAATATTGAAATGGTTGAAGATGAATTTAAAAAGTTGCCCAAAGGCACAGAAGTAGGCTTCTCAACCATGTTAACGTAGAACTTACAGAACTATTAAATACTGACAATGTAATCAAAAGATTGAGGCGGGTTAGACCCCTCGATCTTTAAGAGTTAGCCAAGGCCAAGAGATTGGGTAATATCTTCAAACAAAAAAGTTTCGAAATCCGACAACCGGCGGATTCTTCTTCTGAATTTTTAAAATAATTTAAAAATAAATTGCGGATTAGTCGAACGACTAGGTGCAATCCCATTCGGGATGACGACAGTCAGTCCCTCCCGGGAGGTTTTTTAGAGGTTGTTCGAGTCCCTCACTATTGCAGAAGCATCCCTCGCGTACTTGCTCTGCAATGTCTTTCGATGATTTTTCCTTCCAGCGAAACCCCAAACAAGACAAAAAAAAAAAAAAAAGTTTTAACTTGACAGTTTTCAAGTACCGCCTTTTGGGCTAAGATGGAATAATGTTGTCCACTTGCATATAACCGGAAACCTATCAGCTTTTGGTTCGACTTCCGATCACACATTATGGAAGTATGCATATGACCAGACCACCAATGTAAACAAAAAGGCGAATCACTGATTCAAAAACACAATCCAAACCATCGAAACTATTACCGCAGAGTTGTCTGTCAATACAAAGACAATGTCGGGCTCATTAAGACAACTCACTCCAAGTAGCCGTTAACGATTTACTCTCATACCAATTTGCTATAACCTTAACCATATATTTCAAACTGCAGTACACAAAAGCCATCTGCTCGTGCCACAAGACACGGTTTGAAAAAGATCGATTTTAAATTGGAAAATTTTAAACAGATAGCTTGATTTTTAAAAAAATACGTTTTTAATTATACACAACAGATCGAAGCGACCTCAAGGTTGGGGATGGTATTCCACCAGGAATTTTTGAAGTTAATTATAATACATAGTCGTTCCCAAGAAAAAAAAAATGTTAAACACTCCTTTCCAAAATACTACCCATCTTGGCACCTAATAACTTATACACACCACTCCTCCGGTATAGGCATATCCACATCAGCGTCCCTTGCCGAGCAGGAAATGTGAAAGTGTCACAGTTAGACAAACGGGATATGTAATTGAAAAAATATGATCTGTAATAGGTTTTTCCTTGACACGGATACAATATTCCCAATGTTTCCTCAAACGTCTGCGTCTGTCAGTTGAATAAGGAAAACACTTTGTTCATCGCAAGGACACCCTCCATCGAGTTAGAACACTCGCATATGGAGTGACTTATTAATATCCTTTTTTTGTCAACTTGTTTGTTTTGGATGCACAAGGATTGCCATCAGTGCACCTCATTGGAATTTCCTTTTCTTATTCGTATCTGCTACGCAAGGTATTTCAACAATCTGTCTGGTGCGGTGACCAACTGCACCAGTGCACCTTAATATAGTTCACCGCCACGGACAAGGACCTTTTATTATTAAATGGCAGAAGAACTTATAGTTCCCATCGTAAAGATGCGGCACTAGGAGTTGATTTGTTTTTGCGTTCGCGTCTCCATTTCCTGTTTTGTGTTCACAAAGGACACTTTGCTTCTGTTTGGTGCGTTGAAGGAGTTTTCTTTTGTCCATCTCTTTCTGTTTCTTTAGAATATCTGTTTTATGATAAATTACAATACGGACTCTGTGGAGCGGATGAGGGAATTGATGAAGATAAAGTGATTTATGACGCCCAATGGCAGGAAAGTCATCATCTAGATGCGATCTGGTGTCACTGAAGTCATACTGTAGATAGAAGATGAAGCAATGTATCTAGGTATGTAGTAGATTCTGAAGGATCGAAAAAGGGTTTTGTATTAGTCTTTCGAATACAGTCTGTTGGTATCCTGCTAAATCGCAATTCTTGAAGAGGATGCAGGACATTTGAAACTGTAAAGTGAATACATATATGTATCAAAGCGGAAAGAACATCGGCTTCTCAAGAAGAAAGTGAAAGACCATGAGAAGCGCAGTAATTAAGAAATGATGCTCCGCAAAAATGTTACCAAAATATTAGGAGATAAGAGAACGTGCCGACGCCGCGAATGTTGTACAGAAATCTATAGAGATTGCTGTGCTATTTTAAATTCTGTAAAATAATCATGCGTTAACATTTACATTACTTATTTACTTACTCACTTAACGGGCTTCCGACCCGTGAAGACTCTCTGCCTGAGACACTGCAGCCTTCCATCCTCTGCGATCCCGGGCACGCTGCTTCCAGTTTGCCAGACCTAGCGCTCTGGCATCCGCGATGGCTTGGTCTTTGAAACGGAGGTTCGGTCGTCCTTGTCGCCTCGAACCTGAGGGCTGGGATTCAAAGATCCTCTTAGCTGGAGCATTGTTGTCCATGCGCTCGATGTGGCCGAGCCAATGTAGTCGACGTATTTTGGCTTCTCTGGACTACATCTACATCTTGGTACAGCTCATAGAGTTCGCGGTTGTATCTTCTCCTCCATTCGCCCTCCTCGCACACAGGACCAAAAATACGACGAAGAATTTTTCTTTCGAAGGAGCCCTATATCAGCTCTCCCTTCATGCTTATCGTCCAGCACTCGGCGCCGTAAAGCAGAACTGGCAGGATGAGTGTTTTGTAGAGCGTACATTTCGTCCTTCGGGTTAGGAGTTTTGAACGCAATTGTTTTGCCAAAGCGAAGTAGCAGCGGTTTCTTCGCCTGATCTCCACTAGGGTGTCATTCGTGGAGTTCATATTTACTCCGAGGTAGATGAACTCCTTAACTACCTCGAAATTGTTGCTATCAATAGTGACGTTTTGTCCTAGGCGGTGGACAGATGCGTTTTTGTTTGTTGATAGCATATACTTGGTCTTGTCCTCGTTTACTTCAAGGCCAACAAATTTCGCCTGTTCCTCAATCGCCGTAAAAGCCTCAATCACGGCACGCTGGGAGCGACCGATGATGTCGATATCGTCCGCATACCCCAGTAGCTGAACGGATCTGTCGAAGATAGTGCCTTCCGTGTTGACACCTGCCCTACGCACTATCTGCTCCAGCACGAGATTAAAGAAGTCACATGATAGCGCATCTCCTTGCCGAACTCCGGTGGATGTTTGGAATAGTTCAGGAGAGCTACTTCCAAAGTGCACGTAGCAGCGCGTGTTCTCCAGCGTCACGCGACACAGCTGGATCAGTTTTGCCGGGATCCCGAATTCGGCCATCGCCATATAGAGCTCCTGACGATGAATGCTATCATATGCGGCTTTGAAGTCGATAAATAGGTGGTGAGTCTCGACTTGAAATTCATTGGTCTTTTCCAGGATTTGCCTCAGTATGAAAACATTTAAATTAGAGTGTATTTATTTGGGGCATACTTTTGCATTCGTGAGACCAGACATGTTCGCGCTTCAAATGTTAAATTCCAACTTTTATGTCGTAAACCATATTAAGAAAATATTGAAAAAAAGTTGGGGTTCTTTTCTTAGAAAAAAAAAAAAAAAAAACCCCGGGGTTTTTGAGATTTATCTGGGGGGAAATATTCAGCCCTGTTACGGAATCCATTCGTAGAAAATCCCCGAATGAAAGCAACGCTATGAACTACGAAAAATTTACTTCACAAAATCCGAATGGAATCTATAGAAGCTCTCATTCTCATTTTCGAAATCAGCTGTTTTGTGTCAAGCATCGGTCAGTGCGATAAAATTATTGAAATAAATTGTGGGTAAACTTTCAAATAACTATAAAGATTCTTTCTTTTCATTAATAAAATAGGAATAAATTGTAAAAAAATGGATTCAATTGTCTTCGCAACAATTGCTGGTCGAACAGAGACCTCCAGGCGAAAGCGAAATCTGAAAATTCAGAGAAAAATACTTCGAGACGCTTGCACGCAGAAAAATTGACCTTAACCGAGTGGAATTTTCGCTCGGTTAAAAAAAAATGTGTTGAAATCAACTAAGTCTCTGTAGAAAACAAATGAGTTATTATTGTTAAAAACTACCGTGTTAAAAAGGTTAAATACATGTTGTTAAAAATAACACACTAAATGTTTGTTATCAATTAAGTTGCTTCGTTAATATTAACCAACCAGTCTCGTTTTCCTGTTTGGTTAAATTCAAACAAGTATCTTGGTTAAGAAAAACCTACTAAATTTGGGGTTTTAACACATTGATTGGTTATTAATAACCGTGCTACTCATGTAAAATTAACCAAACGAATGTGTGTTAAAATCTAACAAGCTCTCTGTTAAAAACAACCAATAAACGTTGCTTAAATACAACCAATGACTTGTTTGTTTTTAACCCTTTTACTCGTGAGAATTTAACCAAGCGAATGTGTGTTAAAATCTAACAAGCTCTCTGTTGAAAACAACCAATAAACGTTGCTTAAATACAACCAATGACTTGTTTGTTTTTAACCCTTTTACTCGTGAGAATTTAACCAAGCGAATGTGTGTTAAAATCTAACAAGCTCTCTGTTGAAAACAACCAATAAACGTTGCTTAAATACAACCAATGACTTGTTTGTTTTTAACCCTTTTACTCGTGAGAATTTAACCAAGCGAATGTGTGTTAAAATCTAACAAGCTCTCTGTTGAAAACAACCAATAAACGTTGCTTAAATACAACCAATGACTTGTTTGTTTTTAACCCTTTTACTCGTGAGAATTTAACCAAGCGAATGTGTGTTAAAATCTAACAAGCTCTCTGTTGAAAACAACCAATAAACGTTGCTTAAATACAACCAATGACTTGTTTGTTTTTAACCCTTTTACTCGTGAGAATTTAACCAAGCGAATGTGTGTTAAAATCTAACAAGCTCTCTGTTGAAAACAACCAATAAACGTTGCTTAAATACAACCAATGACTTGTTTGTTTTTAACCCTTTTACTCGTGAGAATTTAACCAAGCGAATGTGTGTTAAAATCTAACAAGCTCTCTGTTGAAAACAACCAATAAACGTTGCTTAAATACAACCAATGACTTGTTTGTTTTTAACCCTTTTACTCGTGAGAATTTAACCAAGCGAATGTGTGTTAAAATCTAACAAGCTCTCTGTTGAAAACAACCAATAAACGTTGCTTAAATACAACCAATGACTTGTTTGTTTTTAACCCTTTTACTCGTGAGAATTTAACCAAGCGAATGTGTGTTAAAATCTAACAAGCTCTCTGTTGAAAACAACCAATAAACGTTGCTTAAATACAACCAATGACTTGTTTGTTTTTAACCCTTTTACTCGTGAGAATTTAACCAAGCGAATGTGTGTTAAAATCTAACAAGCTCTCTGTTGAAAACAACCAATAAACGTTGCTTAAATACAACCAATGACTTGTTTGTTTTTAACCCTTTTACTCGTGAGAATTTAACCAAGCGAATGTGTGTTAAAATCTAACAAGCTCTCTGTTGAAAACAACCAATAAACGTTGCTTAAATACAACCAATGACTTGTTTGTTTTTAACCCTTTTACTCGTGAGAATTTAACCAAGCGAATGTGTGTTAAAATCTAACAAGCTCTCTGTTGAAAACAACCAATAAACGTTGCTTAAATACAACCAATGACTTGTTTGTTTTTAACCCTTTTACTCGTGAGAATTTAACCAAGCGAATGTGTGTTAAAATCTAACAAGCTCTCTGTTGAAAACAACCAATAAACGTTGCTTAAATACAACCAATGACTTGTTTGTTTTTAACCCTTTTACTCGTGAGAATTTAACCAAGCGAATGTGTGTTAAAATCTAACAAGCTCTCTGTTGAAAACAACCAATAAACGTTGCTTAAATACAACCAATGACTTGTTTGTTTTTAACCCTTTTACTCGTGAGAATTTAACCAAGCGAATGTGTGTTAAAATCTAACAAGCTCTCTGTTGAAAACAACCAATAAACGTTGCTTAAATACAACCAATGACTTGTTTGTTTTTAACCCTTTTACTCGTGAGAATTTAACCAAGCGAATGTGTGTTAAAATCTAACAAGCTCTCTGTTGAAAACAACCAATAAACGTTGCTTAAATACAACCAATGACTTGTTTGTTTTTAACCCTTTTACTCGTGAGAATTTAACCAAGCGAATGTGTGTTAAAATCTAACAAGCTCTCTGTTGAAAACAACCAATAAACGTTGCTTAAATACAACCAATGACTTGTTTGTTTTTAACCCTTTTACTCGTGAGAATTTCCCAAAAATAAAGTAACATTCTGTTCAAAAAAAGAGAATTCTCCTCGATTTATTTTACATTCCATTTTTCCATAAAACAATTCTATAAAACATTTTCATCGAAATATGTACCTATCTGATATTTGTTATACGTAGAAATTGTGTATCTGTTAATTTTATCATTCAACTTGGTAAATTTCAACAAACACATACTGTTGTTTCTTAACAAGTTATACGCACACCACGAATTACGACGCTGCTTTTTCAAAACGCAGAAACCAGGGATGAAAAAATAATCGCAATTGTACTTTTATCGACACAGTTGATTTAAAGATATATACAAGTACGATTTGCCCAAATTCAGAACTTTGATGAATATATTCTACTTCTGAAAATACGTTCCGACATTCCTTCCGAATTTAGTACATTCACATTTCACGAACAAACTAAATTCTAAACAGGCTAATACAGCCTTAAAAACAAAGTTTTCTCTACTACTTTTTTGGCTTGCAATAGGAAAAAAAGAACACAGACAAAAATGGCCAAAGCAACAATTTTTTTTTACATTTTTGTCTGATAAAATATGGCTTTTACTCTTAATTGTAGCTAGGCACTTGAAAACTAATTTAAGATAGGTATCTAATTGTAAGAAAATTTGCCAAAGGTACAAATTTAATGCAAAATAAATATTAGCTTTTTATTGAGTCCAATTGACATAATGGCCTTAACGCAATATTAATCTAATCTGTTTCTGTAGATATAATGAAGTAAAATTAAGTAATTTTTCACTCTGCGATTCAATCATTTTGAGAACCAAGCTAATGAAAAAAGCTACACTTTTGCACATGCTGAACAAAATGGTATAGTCTTTAGTTTAGCCCTTTACTTCAAAATTTGTAAGTACCAAACTCGTTTCGACCTATGCGTTGGTGAGAGATGATAATAATAAAACTTATATCGTTTTCCACGCGGCAAAAAGAAGCGTCCGGCAGAGTCCGGAATCAAAAAGATAGATTCTGAGATTTCATCTAATTGTGCTCTACAATATGGTATATATAGTCCTGCATTTATCACTTTATTTCAAAATTTGTTAGTACCAGACTTGTTTTGAACTATGCGTTTTGTGAGAGTTGATAATAACTAAACTCATAATGCAATTGGTACATACACATTTTAAAATAAAGATACAAACAGAAAATTATATATACCATCTTGTAAAGCACAGTTAGGAGAATTTGAAGAAACCAAGGAAGTATTGGTAACCAATCTCGACTTCCAGGAGCAGCCTTGAATAAATCGTCTTTTTCATTGCTGTGCTGCCTTTGCTAGGCCTTTGCGATCACAAATTATTCACGCACAATTGAACCCATTTCGGTACAGCACCTAAAAAATCAGTTTTGTCATCCCTGGTAGAAAATATGTGTGTGGCTGTTGATACAGATCATTCACGAACAATGGAAAACATTTGGGTACAATACCAAAAACTCGTTTTACATTCCTGGTAGGTAGAAATATGTGTGTGGCTGCAGATACAGTCAACTCGGTTAATATCTACAAACACAAGGCTTCTCGTTCATCTGTAAAACAGTGTGTCTCGGTTGATTTTAACACATACATCGTGTTATACGCATACGCATACTATCGCGAATTATGAACGACGCACGCTGCTCGCGACTAGTAATTGAGTCATTAAGTGTTGAACCTTTGTAGTGGCTGGTGGTGTGAAATCTGTGATAAGTGAAAATAAAAAAAACAAAAAAGACAAGGAAAAATAAAAAATTCATATTTATTGGTGAGTACATAATATTATTATCTTGTTTTCCTCTTGTTTAAAACAAATTATTGTCAATTTTGGTGGTTTTTATGTGAAAAAAGAAATAGAACTAAAGCAACGAATTTCAACGTAGTACTCGGTTAATAATTGCCGAGTTGAGAAACACTCGGTTAATATCAACCCTTTCAGTCTGGTATCGTGTTTTGACATGTTTTTTTCTTCTGGGATTCAGGTTCTTTATTAGCGAGTGCATTAACTATGTTGTTTTTCTCGAGTTTTAAACAATTTATTGTCAATTTTGGTGATATTCAAGTGAAAAAAAAATAGAACCAAAGCAAAGAATTTCAACCTAGTACTCGGTTAATAATTGCCGAGTTGAGAAACACTCGGTTAATATCAACCCTTTCAGTCTGGTATCGTGTTTTGACATGTTTTTTTCTTCTGGGATTCAGGTTCTTTATTAGCGAGTGCATTAACTATGTTGTTTTTCTCGAGTTTTAAACAATTTATTGTCAATTTTGGTGATATTCAAGTGAAAAAAAAATAGAACCAAAGCAAAGAATTTCAACCTAGTACTCGGTTAATAATTGCCGAGTTGAGAAACACTCGGTTAATATCAACCCTTTCAGTCTGGTATCGTGTTTTGACATGTTTTTTTCTTCTGGGATTCAGGTTCTTTATTAGCGAGTGCATTAACTATGTTGTTTTTCTCGAGTTTTAAACAATTTATTGTCAATTTTGGTGATATTCAAGTGAAAAAAAAATAGAACCAAAGCAAAGAATTTCAACCTAGTACTCGGTTAATAATTGCCGAGTTGAGAAACACTCGGTTAATATCAACCCTTTCAGTCTGGTATCGTGTTTTGACATGTTTTTTTCTTCTGGGATTCAGGTTCTTTATTAGCGAGTGCATTAACTATGTTGTTTTTCTCGAGTTTTAAACAATTTATTGTCAATTTTGGTGATATTCAAGTGAAAAAAAAATAGAACCAAAGCAAAGAATTTCAACCTAGTACTCGGTTAATAATTGCCGAGTTGAGAAACACTCGGTTAATATCAACCCTTTCAGTCTGGTATCGTGTTTTGACATGTTTTTTTCTTCTGGGATTCAGGTTCTTCATTAGCGAGTGCATTAGTTTTGTTTTTCTTGGGCTTTTTTTTTCTTTTATGGCGATGTTCGCAACTTTTCTGGGACGAACTATTTAAAATGATTTCTGTCTATGTTTTCATCATTTCGAATCGTTTGTCACCAATAAATGGCGAACATCGTCTTAAAACCAGGCATAGCCTTAGTTCTCAATGTTTCTGTCAGTAGTAATTTAGTAATTAAATGATCGTATTTTGATATGCACATGCTCATATTAACACGTGCTTCACAGTTATCTAAAATGGATGAAGAAGTGTCAACCTTACTAAAGGAGTGGGGCCTGGAAGCCTACGTAGACATTTTTAAAGGTTCGTTTATATACCAAAACGTAAATTTATACAATATTATTCGCATATAAGAAAGTTGTAATTTGCTTAAAGTATTTTTGCTACACATGTGTTTTGCATTTTTGATTTCGATTCCTTACGGCACGAAAATTCTTTTGCGCTTGAAAAGCTTTTTAGAAGCTTGTGTTTTTCACAGACGATTCTTTCTTATACGCGACTTTCTTATGCAAGGTGGTGCAAAATTAATCCTCCAATTTTGTTTTTGAATTACTTTTTTGCTAAATTAATTTGATTGACGTACGAAGCTATTTGCAAAAATTATAAAATCTTCCGAAAGGGTGATTAAATTTGCGCCATTTTGTATATCTGATAAAAACCTATACTTTGCAAGTGATTAACTACGTGACATTGGTTAATTTTCATTTATAACAGAAAATGCTATAACTTCAATGTCTTTGGCGCTGCTTGGTGCCAGAGAGATAAAGGAAATGATCCCAGTTATAGGGCATCGGGTTCTGTTTACACGGAATTTCGAAGAATGGCGGAAAGCTATGCACCCTAATGCGTCCACGACTTTGGTTGGTTCATATTATTTAACCATTTGAAATGGTAGAAATAAAGTCTTTTTATTTTTCAGACTTTTGAAACTTCAGAATTATCTCTTGCTACAAACACACAAGAACAAAACGACTGCCTTAATTTCTCTTTTAGTGAGATTCTGCCAAATTTCGCTGTTAGCGACAGAGGGGATGCACTAGATTCCCCTTCAAGCGTTGTTGCTGATGATCAATTCAGCGAAAGTTTAGATGTAAGTACAGGGTTTAAATCGGAAAGGTGATTAGTGTTGATTGATGGTCTCTGCTTTCAATTTGCGTTTCTTTATGCATTCAGAGATCAATCAGAATAAATTGACTTATCTATCAGTTTGAGTAAAAAACACTGCATTTATAATCAACTAAGAGAAGGTGATTATAATAGGTGATTGCCACTAATAGCTTTAGCCGATAGTACAAAGGGTTTTTTTTTCACTTATTTTATTAATTATTAATATATTTCACTAATTTTTTATATTTATATGCACATTAAAATATTTTGTTACTAGGAACTTAACAAGCTGCTCGAAAGCTCACTGGAAGGAACCGGTCTACTGTCGCTGGATAAAACTCGACCGCTGGATAACGTTGCTCGACTGCGATTGGTGCGTATTGTCTGCACCAACATTTTAAAGAAAAACCCGGAAAAAAATATCACAGCTCAAATTTATGGGCACTGGACAAATCAGATTGTTCATTTGTTCCCTACCGAGAATAGATCGGTATATTTTCACAACAAGCTGATAAATTCGAGTCGTGGGGTTGTAAACAGATTGGCTGGAAAATTGCCAGATCACATCCACAATCTAAAACGAAAATACCGGGAAAGTGGTGTTATCACTAAAAGGAAGCGTTCGTTTTCCGCTTCTGCGACGTCGTCACCTTCCTCCAGTCGAGTATCCTCTCCCGCATCAGTATCACATCCTATAAAGCGCCTAGCAACAGCTGCCAATTTCGAAGACTTCGAAGGACAATTCCAAGAAGATCTCCAATGGCTAAAAAATTCTAGCCATCCATGGGAAACAACCGAGGACAAATGGGAGAAAACGACCCATGCCCGACTTCACCATTTAAAGGATATGAGCATATCCGAGTATTTTGAGGAATATCCGGCCTTAAAAAAACCATTGGGATTTAAACTGGTAATATTTCATAGAAGTATAATTATATCAGAAATACATTATACATATATTTAGTCTTTAACGTGAACTACAGTTTCACAAGTAAAAGCTCTTATATTTATTAGTTCAGATTTTACTCATAGTTGTCACATAAATGCTTGCGTTATCTATGAGTTTCGATCTTTTCTTTTTATTTGGATATAGTTCAGGCTTTTCTTTACATATAATATTATGTAATTCTTCTTTTCTCTACAGCTGGTAAGGGATTTCGATAAAATATACAGCGACAACTGCAACGGACTGGTTGAAAATTTTCCAAAATTAAAAAAGGACATTTTCCAACTTGCTAGAAGCAAGGGAAAAGGAGTAAGAGGAAAGGATAAATACTTCGCTCACCTGCTGACTCGGGAAAATCGTAAGAAAACGTCATTTGTTAATAAATACATAACCTGCTAATCGAAATAAATCGAAGAATTTCCGATTCGATCGAATTTCAGAAAAAGCGTGGATATTTTAGCTTTACTAGATTGTTCCGAAAAATTTGTTTTTGTTTTGACCATTATGTTTTCTTTAGAAGAAAAAAACAAATCTGCATCATATTTTCTCTATATTTTTTAGCGCATTCTCTATATAGGTATAATTCTTCGAATCAGATTTGCACACATTTTGTGTAGAAAAATTAATTGGACGCATATGACTTATAATTGTTTTATTATTTTATATTTTCTCAGTTTCTGAAGAGATCAGCAACCTCGCGGCATTCCTGCTAATCCCTTCATTGTTGACCACATCAAACGTTAAGGTCAAAGGATCGAAGCAGAAAATTTGGCGACCCTCTAAGGCGGAAGCAAGGGATGGATTCATAACGAGAGTTGCAACGGATGCAGAGATAGATGCAGCAATTACCAGCAGGCGAGAAAAACTACAAGGTATTGGCCTTACATTACAGCCCTTCATTATAGTAGTAGGTAACTCAATCGATGCTATTGGGTCCTATTTTGTAGTTGTAGATGAAACTAAATATTTACTACCTACCATTTTAGAGGCAGTAGATGTTTGTTTCAAACTAATTTTTATTATTAATGCTGAATATCCGCCAGAGAGTAGATGTTCTTGGCTGTTTATTCAAAAAGCATTTTTTAAAATTAAGACAGAGTTCGATAAGGAATCTACCGCGGCCAATACCTTGTTGGGAGAGTTAGGTGTCAAGGAAAGTTAGAGTTTTCCCCTTCCAATTCATTTTCTTACAATGGTTGTTTGTTTCTTATGCAGATCCTACTTAAAGGATCTCAAAGTTCTAAGGCACCACTTTGATTTCAATCACAGTGACCATAACTTCACAACTTATAAATGTCGCGAAGGAGATTGTAAGCGATCGTTTCCAATTTTCAATTCCTTTAGAAGACACTTTAAAAAAAAACACGATTTTCAATGTTCAAATAATCCAACAAATTCTGAGAAGAATGCGGATATACTTAATGAAAGTGTTGTTGCAGAAAAACAATTAGAACAAACCAATAAAACTGAAAATACAGAAACCCTGTCACTTGATAAATCACTATCACTTTTTATAGCATCCCTTTATGCAAATGTGATCTTGCCTAGAAACGTAGTGCAAAAAGTGATTGATGGCTTAGCAGAATATTTCGGTTCATTAAGTTCAAATTTGCAGAACTGTGTAGACAATATATGTATTGAGCATTCTCTATCTAATGATGTTTCAAATCAATTAATGCAAGCACTTGTTCCTTCAATCACCTCCCCCTTAGAATGTTTCCGAACAGAACAAAAAAGAATTTCTTATTTCACAAAACAAAAATCATACATTGAGCCTAAGGGAATAATAATCGGCCAAAGGTTCGATTATGTCAAAAAAGGTGGAATAACACGTATGGAACCTATTCCGTGCCAAGAACATTTTATATCTTTAAGAGATATATTGCAAAGATTTTTCTCCCTCGAGAACGTACTTTCGGAAACTTTTGAATATATGGACAGTCTTCGAAATAAAGATGGAATGGAAAATTTTATTCAAGGTTCACATTGGAAAGAAAGACTTAAGCACCATTCAAATCGCATTGTGTTACCTCTATTTATGTACTTCGATGATTATGAAATCGGAAACGTTCTAGGAAGTCATGCTGGTGTTCACAAACTAGGAGCTGTGTACGTCTCAGTTCCATGTCTTCCACCTTGGCGCTCCTCAGTTCTGTCCAACATATTCCTTATTTTATTATTTCATTCATCCGACAGAGTATCTTTTGGTAATAATGTTATATTTCAACCAATTATTGATGAGTTTAATTTTTTAAGCGAAGTGGGCATAGAAATAGATATTCCATCTTTCAAGGGATCTTTATTTTTTGAACTAGCTCTGATTCTTGGTGACAATTTAGGAATACACTCTCTGATTGGGTTCGTAGAGAGCTTTTCAGCAAATTTTTCTTGTAGAGTGTGCAAAGTTACAAAAGATGTATTGAAAAAGCAACTTTACGAAGATACAACACTTCTTCGAACAATGGCAAGCTATGAAGCAGATCTGGCTTTAAATAATTTATCTTTAACCGGCATTAAGGAAAAGTGCGTTTTTCTGGGCATAAACAACTTCGACTTGTTTCAACAGGTGGGCGTCGATATTATGCATGATATGCTAGAGGGTGTTGCCAAATACATTTTGAGTTTTATACTTTCAGAGTATACCGAAAAAAACGAATTTTTTTCTTTAACAATTTTCAATGATAAGCTATTAGCTTTCTCATATGGCCCTGATACTAAAAACAAACCTTGCCCTATCGAAAGAGAACATCTTAGGCGGGGAAATGTGCGTTTATCTTCAGGAGAAACGCTTACTCTTTTGCGGTTTTTGGGTTTACTTATAGGTGACTTTGTGCCGAGGGGTAATATTATTTGGGAAATGTATATAAAATTAAGACAAATTGTTGACATACTTCTTAGTATAAATGTTTCTGTTGGAACAGAAGATTTCTTGCAAGTATTAATAGCTGAACTTAATGAACAATATACTACACTTACCGAGGACTGTCTTAAGCCAAAGTTCCACAATCTCATTCACTACCATACCGCTTTTAAAAAATACGGCCCATTAACATCTTTGTGGTCAATGAGGTTCGAAGCTAAGCATAGGCAATCCAAAATGTCGGCTAGATCATCATGTAACCGAATGAATATCACTTTAACCTTAGCAATGAAACATCAACTTCAACTTAATGAAATGTTTTTAAGGGGAAAACTTTCTAATCTACTTGACGTTGGACCCAAAAAATATGGCATGTTATTTGAACTTGATAATATACGATCACAGCTATCACTGGACCCTAATAAAACGTTGACTATGGTCAGTTGGGCGACCATGTCTTCTGTACATTATAAAAAGGGATCCGTCTTAGTAAAAAGTCTTAGTTCAGATTGTTATTTGTACGACTTTTTTGTATTGGAAAAAATATATTTGTATGACTCAAGTCAATTGATTTTTGTTGGTATAGTACTTAAAACTAAATGTTTCGATGAACACTACTATGCATATGAGGTAGAAGTTCCATTAATACCTCAACAAATTGTTATTCCACTTGAATTTTTTCTATCGCCAATTCCTAACACTTTAAATATTTTATCTAACTCCAAGCAGTACGTTATTTTAAGAAGTCCACTATAAATAAAAAATAGATTAAATTATAAATGTAAATGATTTCGCTTTAACACTGCAGATTTCATAAATATGCTAATTAAAATAATATTATGTAAATTAATTTATAAAAATACACAATTTTGCACATTTCTTTTTAAATGATGAAATTTATGACCCATATATTTTAAGTAAAATTAAGTTTTGCATTAAAATTAATAAAAACATGTAATAAACAGAAAACATATATTTTGTATTCAAAAATACATTACAAACGATATTATAATAAAAAATCTATGTACTTAATATGAAAAAGATTTTTTTTTTATTTTACGATAAAATTATCCCTTTTAGATGGTTCAATTTTCAGGTGCACTCAAGTTCAACCAAGTAAACTGGTAAATTGGTACCACATGGACTGGCTAATAAGAAGTAAGTAGTTTGGTTAAATTCAACCAAGTAGATGTGCTAATTCCAACCGAGTAAGTTACGTAAATTTAACTTTTAGTTGGTTAAATGCTACCAAGAAAGTTGGCTAATTTTAACCAATTGGAATTGTTAAATGCAACCAAGTAGGTTGGTTGGTATCAACAGAGTAACATGGTTAAATCCAACCAAGTAGGTTGGTTGGTAACAACAGAGTAACATGGTTAAATCCAACCAAGTAGGTTGGTTAGTAACAACAGAGTAGCATGGTTAAATCCAACCAAGTAGGTTGGTTAGTAACAACAGAGTAACATGGTTAAATCCAACCAAGTCGGTTGGTTAGTAACAACAGAGTAACATGGTTAAATCCAACCAAGTAGGTTGGTTAGTAACAACAGAGTAACATGGTTAAATCCAACCAAGTCGGTTGGTTAGTAACAACAGAGTAGCATGGTTAAATCCAACCAAGTCGGTTGGTTAGTAACAACAGAGTAACATGGTTAAATCCAACCAAGTCGGTTGGTTAGTAACAACAGAGTAACATGGTTAAATCCAACCAAGTAGGTTGGTTACTAACAACAGAGTAACATGGTTAAATTCAACCAAGTCGGTTGGTTAGTAACAACAGAGTAACATGGTTAAATCCAACCAAGTCGGTTGGTTAGTAACAACAGAGTAACATGGTTAAATCCAACCAAGTCGGTTGGTTAGTAACAACAGAGTAACATGGTTAAATCCAACCAAGTCGGTTGGTTAGTAACAACAGAGTAACATGGTTGAATTCAACCATGTGTATTGGCTAATAACAACAGAGTAACTTGGTTGAATTCAGCCAAGTGGGTTGGCTAATAACAACAGATTGAATATGTTGAATTCTACCAAGTGAGTCGGCTAATAGCAACAGACTAAGTAGGTCAAATTCTAACAAGTTAGTTGGTTAAATACAACCCAGTAGGTTGGCTAATTTCAATCAAGTGAGTTGGATAATAACAACACAGTTACGTGGTTAAATTCAACCAAGTGGGTTCGCTTATAACAACAGAGTAACTTGGTTAAATTCAACCATGTGTATTAGCTAATAACAACAGAGTAACATGGTTTAATTCAACCATTGGGTTGGCTAATAACAACAGAGTAATTTGGTTAAATTATACCAAGTTAGTTTGTTATTTACGACCGAGCAAATTTGGAGGGGAAATTGATAAATCGGTTATTTTTAACAGAGTTTCGTTAAACAAGTTGACTCGGTTTATTTTAATCAACTAACTCTGTAGGAGCTATATTAACAGTATCACTTGGTAGTTTTTAACCGAAAGTCGGTTGTTTTTAAATAAGCGATTTTTCTGCGTGTGTGATCCCTTTCACTTAGATGAACCAACAATTGTTTTTTTTTTTTGTTTTGAAAAGATAAATGAACTTTAAACGTAAATTTCGTTTAGATTTGTGACAACCACTTAAAAATTAGATGCGTTGATGCACGCTATCCAGGTGCGAACCATGATTCCCACATATTTAAGCAATGCAAGATGATACTTCGAATTAAAATATCAGGAAGGCGAAAGGAATACTTGGATTCTTGGTTTCAATATTTTTGATCGCAAAGTGTGTTATCTGTCTAACATTTAATTTATGATTTATGAAGGTGATGCTGGTTATCCATTGGAACCTTGGCTGATGACTCCATATCGTTGTGCTGAGGCTGGGAGTCCGAGAAGCATATATAACAGCAAACACAGCAAAACACGCAATGTTGTAGAAAGAACTATAGGAGTTATGAAGAACAGATTTCGGTGCATACTGGGTGCACGCCAACTGCATTAAAGTCCACAAAAAGCTGCACAGATCATCAATGTTGTGTGTACGTTGCATAACATATGCATTCATTTTCGCGTACGGGACTACACGAATATTCCTCCCTATGAATTTGAAGGCCAAGAAGGACCACTGGAGAACATCGGCACAGATGATAACATCTTAAACACATTTTTGTAGGAAATAGAAACATCACTGATTCATAACAAACAAAATTTATTCAAAACTAAACAATAAATATTTAATTATTACTCGTAATGGCGATTTAGTTTCTCCTCTTCCATATGGAGTATTTGTAGTTTTATCTGAATTTTTTTTCCAAAAGCTCTTCTTGTATTTGGTTATGCCTTCGCCTTTCTTCAATATCCATGTTTTTTTAAGTCGCATAGTTTGTCAATTCCTCTGTACAGTCTTTTTGTGCTCATTGCAATATCCTGCGTAAGTTTTACTTGTTCATCATAACACTTTTCCGTTTTCAAATAAAATTTCCTTTGCAGCTCAATTTGTTGTTTCATAAAAGGTTTGCAGTATCATCCACTTTGCGTGAAGTTGAAGGCAAATTTTGTATGTGCCTTCCGCGATCGGATGACACATCTAAAGGATCTTCTTCACTTTCCACATCATTTTCCGTTTCTGACAGTTTTCTTATTTTATCAACCGCAGCAGAGATTCCACATCCATACGAAACTGCTTTATTTATTCCTGCTGTGGATGTCTGAAGTCGCTGGCAGGACCGTCACCCCTCTCCGAACCAGTTGAAGTAAGCTCTTTTTTATTTTCTACCAGTTTCCTTTTAATGTATGCCTTCCAATCTAACCAAACCTAAGGGTACAAAGCACGCCTTGAAAATACATTCGTTGACCCAATTTCATTTAGCTTTCTCCAAACTGCACTTTCTTTTGAAGGTGACCCCAGAGCATTTAGATCAGTTTTAACTTGATCCCAAAACATCGTAACATCTTCTTTTGATGCTTTTGTGTACCCTTGGGCAATATCGGGCTCTTCGCTTAGTAATTCGAAAAGCTTATCATATTGTGCCTTATTAGTTGTTTTTGCCCTATTAAAGCCACAACTTTTATTAAGAATTCCAAAAAATTGGTAAATACTTACATTTATATAGAAAACGCAATCTATTGGTGCATAAAAAACCGTTTTTCACAACGTCCACGATGCAAATTACATGTCGTAGAAAAAGAGGTTTATTTTCCGTTTCATTCGGATTCAGTGATACCAATTTCACGAATTTCGAAATTCGTAGCAGATTTCCCACTACGAATGGATTCCATGATGTATTCTTCGGGAATCGTAGCACATTTTCGATTACGACGCAATTCATGATAGGGCTGATTTCGACCGTCTGGCAACGCTGTTTAGTATGTAGGCTCGTGGCACCGAACCAGTTGCCGCGAACAGTGCATCATTGTAAATAGTACCTTCGAAGGTTACGCACCCTTTAAATGCAGCCCTAGAAAAAAGCTATCACGCAGCTTATAAAACTGCTAACCACATGAGCCTCACATATACGCGTACATCACTCATTTCCTCCGGTACATTTGGAGTGGGCAACAAACACTATCCCTACAAATTTTCGTCCATTTGCACTTAATCTACTAATTTTCTCGGGGACATTTTATGATAAAACTTTTCTCTAGACTTTCCATTAAAAATCTTCACTTCAGTATCTGGTTATGAGAACTTCGCTTCGGTGAGAGCCTTCCCTACATTAAGGATTCTTTTTTTGGGACAAATTTTCCTTTTTACGTCATTTGCACTCCGAAATATATAAAAAAAATAAAATAAAATAAAGTAAATGTCAGCAAAACTTCCTCCACTGCTAAAATCGAGTGTCCTCTGAGAGTTTCAATATTTTTTTTGTTTCTTTTTTCAAAACTTTTCCTCTCGCAAGTATTTTCTTTTGATGAATGCTCTCATGAGAGCAAAGTTAACATCTTCTTGCAAATACATTCCATCAAGTGGTAAATATATTGACGCATAGAAGAGATCCCTTTGTTTATTTATCAACTTCTTGGAAAATAAATAGATTCCCTAAAAAATGTAGTCTTTGGGAGAAAATTAGTTCGAAATGTGTTTGTGATTGCATAAACATGTATATACTCAAATTATGACCTTCACATCACATCCAATTTAGGTGGCCTATTGCCTCCGAAAAAATGCTGCTGTCACCATGGCAATAAGTCCCTATACAACTCCAGTTCCCACGTTGCAAGGACTATCGTCGTAAATAGAACACAAAGCGAGTGGTGGGGAAGGACCATCGCACTTTATTTCTAAAGGTGGGAAGCTCTCGCTCCTGTTCTTTACGGGGAAAAGTAGCCATCAATTATCAAATTTCGTACGGCTTTGAGATTTTGACTTGCTCCTCACTGCTGCGCCCCCTGTCGCATGTCCTTTAGTCATTATTTGTTGAATGAAAACAACACCATCATCAGAAATTGGAGCCAAAGGTGGGGAGCTTTCGATGGTTGGTCTTGTTCTTGGTAATGGCGTTTACTTCATTGACGGAAATTTCCACTTCAAATGAAATCTATTTTATTTTTTATTTTTTGTCAATCCACCAGGAAGAGGGGTTGGGATGAGGAAACACACTAAGAAGGGGTATCCTAGCAACCCGTTTGCCGAATTCTTTTCTGCGATTAAATTCTCATCGTTTCGATGGACAGTTTTTTTTTTCTCTTTTTGCGGAAGGGGGAGGATGGTTGTTAAAGGACAACAACAAGGACAGCTTGTTGTGTTTCTGTTTTATTTGCTTTTGCGTTTTAATTTGCAGTGATGTTCTGAGCCCGTGTAAACTTCAAATTACACTGGTGTTTTTTTCTCTTCATCATCCCACTCGATGGAAAGGAAAACATAATTTCGTTGTTCTTGTGCGTGCCCACTTCAAACTAAGATGCGTCGATTTGATTTGATGTGCGTAATTAGTTCAGCCTTAAACGAAGGATTCCCGAAGCAAACAAGTGCTCTCAATTCAACTTCCGTTCGATAATTTATGACTTAGCAGGATTCCTCTCCATACAAAAGGTGGAGTGGAGAGTGTTCTTCTTCTACTTGTACTTCCTAGCGCACTGTAAAAAATATATATCATCCGCAGGCATGTGTTACAGGATAAAAAAAGGAGACACACACCACGCTGGAATGTAAAGAATCAGTTGGGTATTGATCCTTTGGTCAAAAGGATTATACATCATTCGTTTGGTTTTAACTGTAACAGCTTTCGGGTTTTTAATTAGAATTTCAACGTGTCATCCGTCACTGGGAGCTCTTTTTGAGAATGCCATTGACTTCCTGTCATCTGCTGTATATATAGGGAAGTGCATGTAGAGAAGGGACAAATATTGAGAACTCAATTACCTTGCTCCATGGACTCAGTATGGTTCAGTATGAGGGTAATCTTGATAAATTGAAGCAAATGTTTGGTGTGTGTTGAAGAGTAACTGCGGAGTAATCGTGTTACACGGAAGAGTGCATGTGTCGTTATACGGAATAATACATTTAGTTTGTAAATTATAATTTAATATATTTTGAGAGACATTCGAATCACACCACCATTGACGGGTCGCTTTTCGTCTCTCTACCACTACAAATCTTACCCAGATAGACTCTCTGAATTTCTCCAGGGTTCTTCCCGGGGTTCGATTCCTAGTGTTAACGCTAGCATCTGTTTATGTGAGACTGAGCATCCACCCAATGGTGTCCCAAGATCCTCATTCTTTTGTCAGCCATCGCCGGACATTGACACAGTATATGTGCCGCCGTCTCAGATTCCTCAGGGCATAGTTTGCAGGTATCATCCTCTCTAAATCCCATCTTCCTTAAGTTATACCCGAATTTACCATGTCCTGTAGACAAAGCAATGTTCCTCGACTCATGCTTAGAACTCTTCTTGGATTGGAGCAGGTCGGCCAGTTAATTGCCATTTTA
This sequence comes from Cheilosia grossa, assembly GCA_963082955.1. Taxonomy (NCBI): domain Eukaryota; kingdom Metazoa; phylum Arthropoda; class Insecta; order Diptera; family Syrphidae; genus Cheilosia; species Cheilosia grossa. The sequence continues at coordinate 38,396,414 of OY720147.1, read as the reverse complement.
GCCTGTCTACATTGTTCCACGGTTGACCACCTTCTCAGGCGGGTTCCATTTGTGAATCAGCTGTTCAACCATTCCTCTGCCAATTGCGGAATGGTTCTGGTCCCAGCAACTTTTCAGTTGACCCCTATTTTGCAAGGGTAGTTTGTAAGTTAGTAGGTTCATAATGCTTGTGCCTTGGCGCTGGACTACAAAGCGACGAGCTAGAAAATAAAGGTTCATTAGTTTTTCGGTTTCAAAAGTAAAGCTAAATAAAACACACACAGCGATACATTTTTGATGAAAATTTTATTTAATTATAAAGTTTGGACTTTGCCATTAAGTGTGCAAAACAATACCATTCAAATGACCGCCTCTGGAAGATTCGCAGCATGCGATTCTTTTGAGGTAATCTCTAACCACTTTTTCGCACGTTTCGGACGGTATCTCGGCCGTAACTTGAGTAATGTGGGTTTTTAACGCGTCTAGAATTCGGTGATTATTCGCATAAGCACGGTCTTTTGCGTAGCCCCACAGAAAAAAATCTAACGTGGTCAAATCGCATGCTCTTGGTGGCCATTTGACGTCGCCAAAACGTGAAATTACGCGACTAGGAAACTTCTCACGCTATAAAGCCATAATTGGTGGTGCTGTGTGGCTTGTTGCCTCGTCTTGTTAGCACCACATATCGTATAAGTCGTGATCTTCAATCGCCGAGCAAACAAAATCGGTTATCATTCGTTCAATTGCTGCGAACGCCGGAGTGGCAACACGTTAACATTCCGAACTTTCTATCGTCCAGCAGAGGGCGCAGTCCGCATTTGATAGTCGGTTGGAGTTTGACACTTAACGTGGCAGTCAAGGAGGAGACGGCAGTAAGTTGCGGTTTATCACTCACCATCGAACGTGCCCCAATAAAGTTGCTGAAAGTAAAACGCATAGTTCTTTTATTTATTTTATGCCACCACACCGGCATAGCCGGGAAATCCATAAATTCGTAGTATTTTCGATAGAGCGGTGCACTACGATGATGCACAGGCCTTGCGACATCAGTAAAGCTTCCACTCTCTTCAAAGTTCTTCGCAATTTTACCGATTGGTTGATGGTTGCGTAGTCGGTCGATTATGACGACCATAACCATCGCGTAATGCGCGAAAAGTGGTTACACAGGGGTGATTCACTTTTGCAGTATGTTTTTAATAATTTTAACGCGTTGTTCGATTGCTAAGCGATTCACTATCGTAACATTCAACTAATATTATGACACTTCAAATGACAGCTGAGTTTGAAAGGTGTGAAATACTAGCGCTAACAATACTTGAAACCACGAAATGAATGACCCTGTAGGTACATTCAGTTTCATATTGTATTTATTTTATTTCCACATTGTCAAACAGTGGTAGATTTGCTAAATTCGAAATCATATGATTGTTGAGCAGAGAAGTCAGAAGTATAGTTTGAGAACCTCTGAAGGTGCGTACAGCGGATGAATACTGTATTCGACAGCATTTTCTATACAAAAATCAGCGCCAGCACATTTTAGGGATTATTGCTAAAACAGCAATCATTTTCGTCGACTTGAAGGCGGTTTTTGATTGATTCGGCAGAATAGGTGTATCCTTTAAACTGAGGAACGTGAGCGTTTTAACAAAAGTACTCTCTTTTAAGTGGCGATATAGTCCGGAATGAACCTGGGCCTCAACCAACAGTTAACTGCCCCCAGTTGAGCACTCCAAGTTGAGGTCGGTTTCTACTTGTGCGCACCACTTAAGGCGAGGTCTTCCTCTTCAGCGTCCTATTTTTTTTTTTTTTTTATTTTATTTCATAACAAAAAACTTAAACATAAAGTGCAATGTAATCCATGTTAATAATGAGCTTTAAGGTTGTTGTATGAATTTGTCCAATTGGGACTAGCGATTTGTCATCAATTATTTTTTGCAGACGTTTTACGAGCATTTTTTCAAACACCTTGGACAACATTGGTAGTATCGATATTAGGCGATAAGAGGTTACTTCGCTAGGTGGTTTGCCTGGTTTTGGAATCATTATAGCCTCCGCGACCACCTGCTTGGCATATACCTTAACTTAACAGAGCTAATGCGCACGCATTCGAGGCTGTCACGGCCTCGCAACAGATTTGTAATACCCATATACAGAGCTGTCGGAACCTAATGAGAGGCTGTCACAGCCGCTCAAAAGATTTGTGGTAGCCATATGCAGAGCTGTCAGACCCTCACGAAAGCTGTCACAGCCTATAAAAAGATTTGTTGTACCCATAAGCTGTCAGAACCTCATAGGGGGGTTGTGAACCCAAATGGGTAGCTGAGAAAGCCTAGTAAAAGTATTCTCATAATCTCACTCTCATAAACCTTGGTGGATGTTTTAGCCTCTTAAAAGCGTTATAAGCCATTCATACTTAGCCTGAATTCTTAAAAATTTAGAGTGCTCACAATATGCAAGCTATCTCTTGAAACCCGGTTAATACCTGCTTACATGTTCGTCCTTATCTGTTGAAGAAGCAATATAGAAAATATAAAAATTATATTCCAAAAGAGTCGGTATCTCTTTTCCACTTTCCTAAAATGCATACAAAATCTAAGAGCAATTTAAAAAAAAAATGTTAAAACTCTTACCTGGTGAAATTAATAACACGTCTGAACAGCGCGATTTCTTTGATACTTACACCAAACCAACACAGAGCTGTCATAGCCGCAAGTCAGTTGTTACTTATTCTACGAGTCAGAACAACCTTACCCTAAGCAGAACTGTACAGAAAAAGCTACCATAGCCGTATGGCATTACTTGTACCGTAACGACTAGGAAGGGCAGCTGATAAAAGGTTGTTGAAAACAAGCATAGCAGGCTTAGCGGGTAACAGGACATGGGTGCGCGGTGTTCATACCTGACCAAAAATTAAGTTCGGTAACAACCGCGCCTTAAAGAGCTATGGTAACTCTTTGTTGGCTACAATAGCCTCCATTTGGGGATGACACCCAACATTTGGGTAAATTTGCCGAGTTATGGGTGTAGGAAACAAATTTTCGGGTTCGGTACCAATATTTTCAAATTTAGTTTTCTCAGTGTAATTAAATCAAACCCTGGGGCCTTTTTATATATTTATATTTTCTTTAATTTCTTTGGCAAGTTCTTTAGCTGTTACCGGTTGTATAGGTCGATCTTCGTCGCACCTTTTTTCGATTACTATTTTGTTTTTTTTTTCTAGTTCGTCTACTATTTGAATAGCTGATGATACATGCTCAAAAGTTGTCTCTAACAGAGTGCGATTTTGCTCGGCTAAAAAAATTAACCAAGTCTCTGTTGAAAAACACCAAGCATTCGTTGTTAAATAAATATGTACTACCGATATAAATAGGTAAAATGCATACTGTTAAAAATAACACACTTCATCAGTTGTAAGAATCAAGTTTCTAGATAAATATCAACCAGCTGGTTAAATTCAACAGAGTTAGTGTGTTATTCACAACCGAGAAAAATTGGAATAGAATGAAAAACGGTTAGATATTATTAACTGAGTTTCAATCTGACTCGGTTATTTTTAATGCACTAACTCCGCAGGAGCTATTTTAACAGTATCTCTTGGTAGTTCTTAACCGAGAGTTGGTTGATTTTAAATAAGCAATTTTTTCTGCGTGTAGTTGGATACTTTCTTCCAACTTACTTTCGACAGTAATTCCAATCAGTCAGTCTTTTAAGATGTTTATTTTTATTTTTATTTTTATTTATTTTATTTATTCTTTTATCATTATTTTATCGCCAATTGTAAGAAGTACTGAGTAGTGATCTGATTGAAGATCCGGGCTTTCTTTCACATTTAATTTATTTAAAGATATGTTTTTACATATAAAGAAATTTGTAACGTCTGTTAGCTATATCTGTTAGGCTTGAAGATGAAATAAATAAATAAATGGAGCCTTTGAACAGACATTACTCAAAATGAATTTACTGCTCAATTTTTATCAGTCTTTTTCCTTGGCTGACAGGAAACTAAATTTGATCTTTTCTCCAACTTTTCTCTCCAAATATTAGCGAAAATCCTAGTTAAATGTTGACATATAGCTCGACGTGGACAAGTGTCACAGAAAACAGGTGTTGTTTGAAAATAACTTAGGTAAAATAATTCAACTCTCTCTTATTTCAACCATTTCCGATTCTAGGTCTAGGTACTTCTCGTCGAGTTGTTTATTTAAAAAACTTATATCCTTGCTTACTTCTCCCCAATACAAAAACGCAACAGAACAGCGATTTGTCAAAATTTAGCTTAAGAAAATGTGCTGCCCCATTAATTAAGGACGCTAAATTTTGACAGTTACATGAAGTACATTCTGAAACAAAAGTTAATTTTTTTAGCTCGAGGTGCTAAGGGGATCCGCTAAAATTTCAATTTGGGAGAGAATTTTGTATTGGAGCTAAAATTTACCTCGAGCAGCGTACATAAACCAACTACTTATGGTTAAATGGCAAACCAAAACCGTCCAATTGGTGGTCGATGGATAAGGCGATGCTGTTTTAAAAATCCAAAACTCTTAAAATGCATCCTTTGTACTAAATCCATGTTCTATCCCAGAGGCTCGATCGACGGTTTAAAAGTGTTCACCTTTCGTAGACGGCCACGATACGTGTTATCCTACGCAAGTTTTTTTCTGGCAAGAACAAATTATAACTGCTCAACAACACCGCATACACAAAAGACCACCTTCACAATAAGAATGATCAAAATGCATCACCTATCGCTGTCACCCTTTTTTTATAACCATAATAATCTTCTCTACTGTGCTGCATTCGTTTTTTATTGCTTACATTTTTTAAGAGGACACCATTCACTTCGATTATTGCTTGTAATTCGTTGCTAACCTACCTAAACGTCTACAAAAACCACAAAGACACCTTTTAACCCTAAAAGGGTGACTCGTCTCACACGTATTATTGCGTCGCATTATATCAATTCAATGTATACAACAATCAAAGGATTACGAGAATACTCTTCCACACAGTTGGCAATCGTTCGCACCCGATTGTGTTAAATTTCTTCGCAAGAGGACTCCAAACTAACACTTTCTATTCAGCCAGAGAAATTCAAAGGGGAACAAGTATTTGATTCGGCTCCTTAGATCCTTTTCTATCAATTGTACTTTGAGACTTTGAAAACGCTATCATCCCTGAAAACCGTGAGCACAAAGCCAGCTCAGGATCGGTTCTCGATCAAAAGAATAGATCCATCCGAACCTGAAAGGATGGGATGCGGAGGTGTTTGCGTGTTTTGATTTATCGTCAGTCAATGTGTCATCACATGTTTAATTGACAAAGGGACAGACTGGGTATGGGAAAAAGGATTCAGCATTGAAAATCCTCACGTGCAACTTAATCTCACATACACGTATCTTTTCTCATTAAATGCTCCTAATGACATACAAACACCGCACATCTATATAGAGATACCAAGCAACTGTGCACAGAACGAAAGAGTGCCGCTTACACAGAGGATGCTGCGGGAATCCCAGTTCTCATCTTAATTACCCATAATCACTTGGTTAAATCCTGCTAATTTATCACAACAAGTGGGTGTAGCATTAGAGGTGATATACTCCTTTCTTTTCCTTACGCACACTTTCACACACGCAGCTCCCTAAGTTGTCGCCGTCTCAGCCGAGGATATAGGGATAATTCCATTCCTTCTTATTTTTGTTTTGTCTTTGCACCTAATACTTTAAGCAGCTGTATAGAGGGTGCGGTAAATAGTATTTGAATAAACTTTTAATCCTTGCCGATGTCCTGTTGTGAGTATACACATGGAAAGCAACAACAAATGTGCTAAAGAAAAGGATTTTGGTATCAATAGTGAGGCATGTCATTCCGTGTTTATCTTTGGTTATGAGAACCCTGTTTGCAAACAAAATAAATGCTTATTTGCATTACTTAAGCATATTTTGTGCAAAATTGTCATCGCAGACGCATGCCGTCCTACGAGACGGTATGCAGATCTCCGCCATCGATAAGTGCGCCTTCCGAAAGGATTTCTCCTGAAGTCCATATACCACCAGCTCTTTTGTCGAGTGCCGATTGTGTTTTGGTATGGAAAGGATATGCGTGGATTTCGTTTCAAATACGTTGTAAGGAGATTACGCCAGAGAACTGGACTAGATTTTGGCGTAAATTGCAAGGAAATGAAATTGGTTTGGATTTGCATTGGTTAGGAAAATATCTCAGTAGGCAAGACAAGAGGATTTTATTTCGGTGCAGCCCAGGCGATTAGGACAGTAAGCTGGAACTTTCGGTAGATCACAGCGCACATGAAATGGTTGTAGTTCTTTTTGACAATGAAAATCAAATATGATTCTCCTTGAAATATCATCGGTCTGAGTGTGCATGTTTGACGGGCAAATGTGACTTGGATTCTCTGAAGCAGGTTGATATAAACACGTCTCTAACAGAGGGCGGTTTTTGCTCTGTCAAAAAAATGGCTTCAAATTAACAATGCCTCTTTTGTAAAAAATCGAGTATTCGTTGTTAAAAATTAAAGATCCGACATAAAACGGTTAAATGCATACTTCTGAAAAGCACACTCTGTCAGTTTGAGAAATACGTTCTTGGTCTATTTATTTCTGATCACCCTATCACTGGTTTTGTCATATATATAGGGTTATTACGGGTAAGGAACAACCTTTCCCCCCAATGGGCATCACAATGGGTCAATATTGACCTGAATGTGGCACGGAGTACTCCACGCCAACCCGCTTACCTAACCTAACAATCACTGGTTTTTTGTTTAACACTTCCGAGAGTTTGAACAGTCTATGTTTTGTATCTGTTGACAATGCAGTGAAAATAGACTGTAGAAAGCTAAAATGCAATCTTACTTATGAGTTTTGGGAAGATGTATTGTATATTTGTGAATCGATGCTTCTACTTCCTATTAATTGTTTACTGGTTCTGTTGAGAATCATGTTCTCAGTTGTTCCTTTTCATTGCTTCCTATAAGCTCATGTAAAAGGCTTAAGCCAGAGACTATAATAATCCGGCTGATTTCCCGCTCCTAAGCCTTCAAGCTATATTTTTATGGAGTGGTCACGATTTGGAGCGCTAGTATTGATACATAGAAATTCGCATTTACATTATGTCACGAAAATTAAAAAAAAAAACCAGCACACTCTCGAAAAAAAATTAACCACTTCCGCTGCTGGCAGCGTTCATAGAATTTTATACGTTAAATTTGAAACTATTCGTTACGTGTGAATAGTATTTTTTCTTAGGAATAAGTGTACTTTAGCTTAAAATATTTAAGAAAAATAAACAATGCGGATCGGTTGAGGGAAAATAAAAACACTTTGATCGATTTTTCTTCAGTTATTTAAGAAAAATTTACTCATGATAATATTGAAAGCGGAAAGTACACAACTTTGTTGGTTCTTATATGTTTCTAGTATATTAAAAACCTCATTTGGGTAGGTTTACTAACCAAGCACATTATACCTATTAATTACCTTTTAAAAATATTACAATATTACAATATTACAATTTGTATATTTTTGCATGTCACACGGATTCTAAATTGACAAAACTTACTTATTTAATGGGCTCCCGACCCGTGGAGAGTCTCTGCCTAAGACAGTGCAGCCTTCCATCCTCTACGATCCCTTGCACGCTGCTTCCAATTGTCCAGACCAAGCGCTCTGGCATCTCTTCCTTGTCTTCTCGAACCTGGGGGCTGGGATTCAAAGATCCTCCTATCTGGAGCATTATTGTCCATTCGCTTGATGTGTCCGAGCCAGTGTAGTCGACGTAATTTGGGTTTTTTGGACTACATCCACATCTTGATACAGCTCATAGAGTTCGCGGTTGTATCTTCTCCTCCATTCGCCCTCCTCGCACACAGGATCAAAAATCCGACGAAGAATTTTTCTTTCGAAGGAGCCCAGTATCAGCTCTCCCTTCCTGCTTATCGTCCAGAACTAGGAGCCATAAAGCAGAACTGGCAGGATAAGGGTTTTCTAGAGCACACATTTCGTCCTTCGAGTTAGGAGTTTTGAACCCAATTGTTTTGCCAAACCGAAGTAGCAGGGGTTTCCTAGGGTAATTCTCCGCCGGATCTCCACTAGGATGCCATTCGTGGAGTTCATATTTACTCCGAGGTAGATGAACTTCTTAACTATCTCGAAATCGTTGCTATCAATAGTGACGTTCTGTCCTAGGCGTTGGACAGATGTTTGTTTGTTTGTTGATAGCATGTACTTAGTCTTGTCCTCATTTACTTCAAGGCCAACAGTTTTGCCGGGATTCCGAATTCGGCCATCGCCATATAGGGCTCTTGGCGATGTATACTATCATACGCGGCTTTGAAGTTGATGAATAGGTGGTGTGTCTCGACTTGAAATTCGTTGGTCTTTTCCAGGATTTGCCTCAATGTGAAAATTTGGTCTATAGTCGATCTGCCGGGCCGGAAGTCACACTGGCACGTGCCGATTAGTGTGTTGCAGAACGGCTGCGACATAAAGCAGGGATATGCCTCGACAAAACACCGATATGAAAACAAAATGGCGAATTTGAAAACAAATTGAGGGGCCAGCAGCAAGAGGATTGCGAGTTGGAGGTCTCTGTATTGTCTCTGGCTTAAGCCTTGGATTTCCTCACCCTTCTTGAACAAAGTTCAGGTTAAAAACAAACTAAGAGTTAAATAAAAGTAGTACCCTCAAAATCTAAGGCCTTAAAGTAACTGTAAAATACTGCACCCTCAACTTAAGAAATTGCAATTTTTAGAGATAAATATTTACGCTCGAATTTCAGTTCTTAACTTAAAAAATGAATGGCAAATAGTTTACACTATTTGAAACAAAAATTCTTACAAAAAAAAATCGTTTCTTATTCGTGACTGTATTGTATCTGACAAAGTTGGCATTGCATAATGCTTTTTACGGCTATTTTACTTACAGTCTGCAACCATCTTCTATCCAACCAAAAAGATGTGTTATTTCGGTATTCAAAGAAAAATGTCATTTTCTGAGATAAATGATCGGATGTTTATTTCATAATAAAGAGGAAGGTATGCGGTTAATAATGAAAAACAAATCAGCCAAATGGCCACCACGAGCACGCATACAGGACCATATCCTTTTCATGAAATTTTCCATAACCAAATAGCAAAGTGGCTGCCCTTTGTCCTCGATAGCCTCACGAATTTTATCTTTGAGGTCTTGAATCGACGCTGGGCTGTTGGCGTGGACCTTATCTTTCACGGGGCCCCAAAGGAAGAAGTCGCAAGGCGTTAAATCACAAGATCTCGGTGGCCAATTGTGATCACCTCTTCGAGAGATAACACGGTCCGGAAACTTTTCCCGTAAAAGATCAATGCTTTCGTTGCTTGTGTGGCACGTAGCGCCGTCTTGTTGAAAGTAAACGTTGTCCAGATCAATACCATCCAACTCCGACCATAAAAAATCATTAAGCATCTCTCGATAGCGCAATCCATTCACCGTAACTGTTGATCCAACCTCATTTTCGAAAAAGTAAGGTCCAATGACCCCGCCGGACCATAAACCGCACCAAACAGTCACATGTTGAGGATGGAGAGGCTTTTCAACAATAACTCTTGGGTTTCCCGAGCCCCAGATGCGACAATTTTGCTTGTTGACGTAGCCACCGAGGTGGAAATGGGTCTCATCAGTCAAGATGATTTTTCGATGGAATTCCGGATCATTTTCATGCATTTCAAGGACCCAATCAGCAAAGACACGACGTTGTTGAAGCGTGTATCGTTCCATTTTTAGTAATGGCGTTGGCGTAGTTTCTACTTGTCAAATGTCAAAGAATAAAAGCTTCAAAAGTGACAGCTACCGAAATAGCGGGTCATTCACAATAACACCTCTCATTGGAAACCCCTTTATAAAAAAATATGGACATATCTCACTTCTACCAGTAATAAGTAAGGTTTTTGAAAAGCTTGGGAAAAACTGGTTAGTGAGCTACCTCATGCAAGGACAGATTATTTTTAAAGCAATTTGGTTTTCAATTTCATAACCGAAGATGCACTTCTACAGTTTTGTAGCAATAGAATATGCGTTTTTTCTTTTACCCACATGATCTTTATACATTTTATTGATTTCCATGGCTTACGACAATGATACGTGATCCAACTGTTGTTTACAAGCCTTGGAAATCAATGATCTATATAAAGGGTGGTTAAGTTTTAAGGGCCGATGTTGATTTTGAATAAAACACAAATTATCTAGGAAATTACCGTCATTTCTTTTTATTATGATAATATTGGTATGGTTCAATTATGTTTGGAACAAAATATCGGCCAAATGGCTGCCGCGACTTCGGCAGCACAGCTCCATCCGATGGTCCAAATTTTCGATGACGCTGAGGCATAATTGAGGTTCTATGCCGTTAATATGCCGAATTATTTCATCCTTTAGCTCTTGAATTGTTGCTGGCTTATCGACCCCAAAGAAAGAAGTCAAACGGTGTCAAATCGCATGATCGTGGCGGCCAATTAACATCGCCACGACGTGAGATAACACGGCCATTGAATTTCTCCGCAAAAGAGCCATTGTTTCGTTAGCTGTGTGGCAAGTGGCACCATCCTGTTGAAAGCACATATCGTCCCCACATCCATATCTTCCAATTCGGGCCATAAAAAGTTCGTTATCATCTCACGATAGCGAACACCATGCACAGTAACTGCCTGACCGGCCTCATTTTGGTAAAAATACGGCCCGATGATGCCGCCAGCCCATAAACCGCACCAAACAGTCACTCTTTGTGCGAGCATTGTTTCTTCGACAATCACTCTTGGATTATCATTCGCCCAAATGCGGCAATTCTGCTTATTGACGAATCCGCTGAGGTGAAAATGTGCCGATTAAATTGACCGACAAAATCACGAAGTGCAGGATATGCATTTTGATTTGAACGCCCATTTTCATTATAAGCCTGAATAACTTCAACGCGTTGCTCGATTGTGTATCTTTCCATAGTTAAAATTGAATTAGTCTGAAATTGAGAAATGTCAAATGAAATGTAGAAAAAATCTTGACGTTTAGGTGTGGGTCACATTCAACATCGGCCCTTAAAATTTAACCACCCTTTACAACGCAAAGTTTGAAGATAGATATATCCGGCACCGTTCGCGAGTTTTGAACTAATATACCAATTCTCAACTGATTCGCTCTAACAGCCTGTGCCAATTCAAATTTAAAGTACTGTAGGTACATCTACTCCCGCAATACAGTTCACCCACAGGCCACAGCTATATACAGGGTCCGCCAAATAACTTTTTTTTTTTTTGAAAATGCTATAAAAAAAAAGTATTGAATATTTTCTCAAATTTCTTTTTTTATTTGAAAGCAAAATCCTTCCGGTTAATAATGGAAAATAATTTTATTCAAATGGCTGCCTCGGCTGGCCATGCAGTAGCCTACACGATCGGTCCAATTTTTAAGCACATTATCGATTGTGTGCAGCTGTATTTCACCAATGGCTTCACGAATATTGTCCTTTAAAGCGTCAATTGTCTCTGGCTTGTCGGCGTAACACTTATCTTTTACGGCACCCCACAAATAATAGTCCAACGGGGTAAAATCGCAGCTCCAAGGTGGCCAAACGACATCAGCTCTGCGGCTGATAATGCGATCTTCAAAAACAGGGCGCAGAACATCGAGTGTAGCTTCGGCTGTGTGGCACGTAGCGCCGTCCTGTTGAAACCAAATGTTGCCATTATCCTCCTCTTCAATTTTTGTGAACAAAAATTCGTTCAACATGACCCGATAACGATCGCCATTGACTGTAACGGCCACTCCTTGCTCATTTTCGAAGAAAAATGGCCCAATTATGCCTCTGGACCAAATTCCGCACCAAACAGTGACTCGTTTTGGGTATATCGGCTTTTCAATGTATGCATGCGGGTTTTTTGTGCCCCAAATGCGACAATTTTGCTTGTTTACATACCCGCCAAGATGAAAATGAGCTTCATCTGAAAAGATGATTTTATTTGGCAAAATCGGCATCTTCTCTAAGTCGATTTTCAAAGTAATGTCGCAATATTTCCCAGCGTTTTTCAAGCGTATACACAACCATATTCGTTCAGCGGAAGGATAAAACTAATTATCTGTCAAATCAGACATGAGCTAAGTGTTACCATTCGCGAAATAAGCACTCGTTGAAAAAAAAAAAATTAGATGGCGGACCCTTTACTTGCTAAAAGAACAACGTCAACCCTTCACGGTCGTAAACAAGTACTGGGTACCTTGTTGAAGTCATATTCCACGATCTAGATGAAATGGTGTTAAAACAAATATAAATTTAACACATTCAATTCGTTTGTTATTTCACATTCCCACCGCGCTAACCACAATAAAACCTTCAGCGAGGCATTCCGCTCTCCATCACACTGGTGGTGCACGCACTTGAGAAAACCCATTTCAAGAGCCTCTTCGTGTGGTATAGTGGTCTCATTACTACTTCCAATCGAATGACGAATGACTATCAAATTCCCCTGCTTTGGCTGGCACATTTTTATCAACCCTTTGCCCATACCCTCGCATACCCAGCACTCTGCCTTTGCGTGTAGTTCAGTATCGGTAGAGCCGACAGAGTCTGCATAATTGCTCTCCATCAAACTTAATCGCTGAATAACCCTTAACGATGTAAATAAAAATTCATTCGACCATAAAAAAGGGTATAAAAGCCAACAAAAAGGAGCACATACGCACAACGGGGACCTGTGTGAAGTATAAAAGCCAACAAAAAGGAGCACATACGCACAACGGGGACCTGGGTGAAGTCCCAGACATCAGCTTAGGGATAAGTGGAGTGGAAACTCTTGGCCGCTTCGAATTATATTTAAGTTTGCATTCCTGACACGCCCAATATTAAACTTTGTTCCTTTTCATCTGCGTATGTGCGCCCGCTTAACTGCAAGCGAGAGCATGGGTAAGTGATGAGGGTATAATGATTTCTATCATTTGGATTGAAAACGTACCGCAGGACTTCTCTTTTATTTTATTTATTTATTTTTATTTTATTGGATACGGCCGTTCAAGGGAAATTAAAAGGATTTGACTTTGCAAAGCACGCAATGGGGTATGGTCGTATGGTGATTGAAAATGGCTGCCTGTGGCGAAAAGGATACAGCTACAACTGGAATTAGGGACGATGGGTAAATATATATAATGGGAGCCATATTTGGCTCGAGCTGTTAGTGCTGCTTGTTGAAGGGGTTATACACATGCTCGTATGTTGAGAGAAAGTTTTAAATGAAATGGAAAAGCAACAGCGTTTATTGTTGATTAGCGTGGCTCTCAGAATTGTTGAATAATTTTCCCACTGTTAGACATTAGATAGTGCGACGACAGGGTGACAGTTTATAATGGGCGAATGAAGTTCTGTTTCATTTTTGGGAAAGTTTATTTACTGGTCGTTTTTTTCAGGGCGATCTTTCATAAGATACGCGCTCTTGTCTTTAGCAGAAGCTGTAATTTTTGAAGTGATTACTTCTTTAGGCGCGTAGTGCACTTTTGAGGGAAAAAAAGGGACAAGCTTTGAAAAAGGGGAAAAACACTAAATCTCTGGAAAACGTAAAATGGTTAAAAATAAATTTAAAACTTAGGTATATTCACGAAAAAAACTCAAAGAATGAATTGTTCATATTAAACATGAAGGAAAACATCCCATCGAACGTCTACGTAGGACTTTTCGTCTGAACTGACAGTAGGGTATTTGGTGTGTACCTGTCAGGTGATGGATGCTTTCCAACAGTTTACATTTCACCACGAAAACATGTATTTTGGAAAATGGTTAATAACTAATGCAATCAATATCTAAATAGAGGAATAAACTGAGAAATATTCATTCTTAGAAATAAAAAGACATTTCTATTGTTACAATTATTGCGTTTGTTTTCGTTCCACTTCTGATTTTCAAAAACACATTATTCATCTTATCTGTAATAAAAGTCGTCAACATGATAGTTTAATACTTTTTAGAAGCATCAAAGTCCTACCTCTGAAGCATTTATATTTCTATAAAGTATTAAAGATTTTCTTCGCCAGATCTGGTTATCTTTTGAACCGGTGTTCTTCTAGCTATAACCTTAGAGGTAATAATCAACATCTTGCTAAAGTACCACATCACAATTTACAATTTTTTTTTTTAATTTTTATACGTCAACTGCTCCAAGACTTTTTAATAACCTACCTAATAATATTAGAATTATTAGAAATGAATCCATTTTTCTCACAAAGGTCAAACTTTGGCTCTTCGATTTAAATTATAAAAATATAAATGAATTACTATAGGTAACCATTTAATTAATTAAGTAAACATAAAATTTTTTTATTCTTTTAAAAAAAGATTCAACAGAATGTATAAGTACAAATCTCAAATCGCAACCACACCTTACTACCTTTAAAATATGTTTTATTGTTATATTAATGTTATTCCAATTGCTTTCGCCTCTAGTTCCTTATGAACTATAGATTGCAGGTTCATTTGTTTGTATTTTTAACTTTGTATCCTATTTAAATGTTATGTATTTTCACAATTTGTATTAGTAAAGAAAAGAAAATTGAATTGAATTGATGAATTTTCCGTGTAATAACAGAAAACAAAAAGCAATTAAATTTACATAAAAACCTATCATTAATTGAATTTTTTAATAGCGAATTTGATTTACCGATGCACTCAGAGAAAAAAATAGTTATTTTTAACTAATTTTTAACTGTTTTCATAGTAAAAATCGTGAACCCTATTTTAAAAAGTTAAGAAATAGTTATTTATGAATATTTGCATTGTCAATTAATATTATTCGTAAAATCAACTGCTTAGTGGTTAATAATATTAGATAAAATAGTTATTTTTATCTATTTTACTGTCAGTTGGTATCTTTTTCAAAACTGACTATCAGCTATTCAATAGTCAATGTTATTAGTAATAATAGATATTTGTGACTATACTTTGATTGCCAATTTTGTTTTTGTTTTTTTCAAAATCAACTACCTATTCAATCGTGAAATCAACTATTCAATTGTACAATCAACTATTCAATAGTCAATGCTATTAATAATAATAGTTGTTTGTAATTTTATTGCTTGTCAATTGATTTTTCAGAATCAACTTTTTAATAATCAATTTAGCTATTTAAGCAGACTTTATCGTCACCTTCGATACCTGTTTTGAAAATGCTTACATGATAGATTTTTACTTACAAGAAGAATAATAAGTTCCCTGAAAATTCTCCAAAAATTAACAACAACATATTTGTCTCAAATCATTTCAATATACATTTAACATTTTATTATTTATTTTACCAAAGAATTTAAAATAATTACTTCAATAAACAAACAATTAGAAATATTAATTTTCTTATTAATTTTCTTTTCGCAACAAAATGAAGGTGAAGTGGTGGGGAATTTATTTCGTGTATTTCATTCAGTGTATTTTTTAGGTTTCTTGAATTTGTTTCCCATTTGTACTATCTAAGATTTCAAGAAGATTCTATGGTACATATTATTTGTTAAATTTATCTTATTTAATATAAAAATACGAACGAGTTATTTACATAATCTGTGGCATATTTTGTGGTGGAAACACAGACGGCGATGATGGCCTTATGGTTGCGGAAGAACTACTTAGGCTTCCCTCCACAGTAGTAGAAGCTACCGAATGCACTATAAATCCCTAGATTTTAATTTGCATTAAAAGTAAAACAAATATAAAATAAATTAAGTTAGCATATTTACCTCAGATCAATTGTCTGGGGAATATTTTCACTTTGATTTGTAATATGCATTTCATGTCCTTCACTGTTCACTAATTGAAGTTGAACGTTTTCTCTACTGGCGTCGAGCACTTCTAGTTTTAAGATTAAAGGCCCTTGATTTAAAGTTGCACCAATTAGAATCGTCATTCATTTTATTTTTTTGTTTGATGCTCTACGACATGCAAAACTACTATTTCATAAATGTTGTTACTGCACATAGTCATTTTCAACTATGTGGTAGTTGTTGTGTACCCCATCATGCATTTAATTTAATAAATACTACTATTTTATAGTAGGAAGCTATAATAGAATAGTCAAAATTTATTTTTAGTTCTTATTTTGAAGAAACTGTTTAATAACTGTGCTTTAGCTCAAAATAGTGACGTTTAACTATTTTGTATAGTCACTAAATAAAATGATTGATTTTTAACTATTTTAACTATTTTCTAACCATTTTGTAACTATTTTCAATTTATTTTTGTGCAAAAATAGTCATCCGACAAATTCCATTGGAATTCATAGAAGGACTATGGCAATAGTTACAAAATTAACTATTTTTTTCTCTGAGTGTGACCAATGATCGCAATCTCAGCACAACGAAATATTGATGCATTCTTTGCAAGGTATTTAAATAGATTCGAATCAAAATTGTTTGTTTCCTATTCTAGTTACCATATACCTATAGTATCAGTTTTAGAATATAATGATAAAAATGATGATGATGGAAGAGTTGTCGAAATTGTGGATGAAAATTCATAAGTTTCGTGGTATTAATTTCAAAGAATACCAATTACTTAAATTTAATATTTCATGTATTTATAAATTTACGTTTTAAGCAATAGATTTCAATTTTATGGAAAATAATATTGCATTACTACATCATTTGTTTTCATGTTCAGCATTAAATGAAAATGAAAATTGTGATATAATTTTTGAATTAGTAGTTTATAATAATGAAGAAAAAAACACCTCATTTAAATGTATATCCTGTACAATTAAATATTTCCTGACGATTCGAAAAAAACGCTAGTACCTAATTGTTCAATAAGTTTCACTTCTGTCGGCACTCTCGGAGTGCCACTGTTTTTTTTTTCATTGCTATAAAAGGATCCTGTTTTAGAAGTATAAAAATATAGATTAAAAAAATTCATCCCTGCTAAGTTTTGTAAACTTGTAGGTAAATGGAAGTGTTGAACATGTGGAAAATTAAAAAAAAAAAAAAAAAAAAAAAAATACGACGCTCTCTTTTACTTCTTCAATCACCTCACAGATACACAAAAAGACAAGGTGAATAAAGCAAGCCTCGAGTATGGCAAGACTTCCAAATTAGCGCCTTTCGGAGCTTGAAATCCGTTGACTTTGTGGATGTGCCGACATTATTTGCATGCATTGTCTGTCCAAGCGGTAGTGGGTAGATATGCTCGTAAGTCCAAGCCTTGTAAGTTGCGACTAAGGCTTAATCTTGCAAAGCCAACCTTAGTTGTAGTGCAATCATATGGAGAATGAATGTAATAACATGGGATGTGATTAAAAATATCAGCGATCCAGGTGCCACTAGAAAGAAGATGACATGCTGTTGCTGTGCAAATGCCTTATTCACACAATGATAGTCGTACCTTCGAAGTCGTTAGCAGAAGTCGATTATAGGTTTCTGTGTGGTACCGTCGTATCTTTAAGGCCCCAGTTATAGTCATACGTAAAATGCAACCGAAAAAGTTGGAACAGTGTAAAAATGAGCTATTTTACGTTTACGTAAATTTGCTTATTTTTTTTGATAAACTTACTTTATTATAAGCCACAATTAAATACCAAGATTGAGTAAGTTTAAGTCGTCAAAAAAAGCAAATGACCATTTTTACAGTTTCGTTTTACGTATCGCTATAACAAGGGCCTTAAGGACGATTTCTGGTGTTGAAATAGAGGCTCAACTCTTTATAACGACCTTAAGTTGTAGGCAGGTGAGAAAAGAAATTTCCAGTCAGGTATTGGAAAACTTTTGAGCACACACCTGTTCTAAGCCATGCTTTCAGGTCGATCAAAACCGTATTCATTGCCATTGCCAGGAGACCTTATCTTCAGTCCGCGGGTCGGTATGCCGGTAAAAAAAGAAACTGCGTGCGGACTTGATAATGGAATTCAAACCTAGTCCCTTGAGACAAACTATTGAGGCAGGTAAACGTCGTTCAGTCAATGGTGTTAAAGGTTTACTTATCCAGGGGTGTGTTTGTCTGCTCTCCTTTTCATTACTTAGAAATTAACTGGATGCTTCAGATCAGCTTTGGCGAAAATGTTTCGAATTGGAGACCTTGTGGTAAGCCATTTGCTTTTTGTTGATGACTTTTTCAATCTAGGGCTCTACCAGACTGAACTTACATCCAAAAGACTAAAGTAGAAGTCTGCGTCGACTCCCAAGGCTAAAGAACATTAAACGTGTGCAAATCAGAAGTGATATGATCTTGCCTCTGCAATTTGCAAATAAGAGAAGATCCAGTAAAACAAGTCTAGGTATAGGGTCTTACATATACGACTGATGGAAGAGTAATCTTGAGTTTTCGTCTAGCATTGATGAGACGGGATGTCGAAGCTCCTATGAGGTTTAGGTACTTTGAAAGAAAAAGATCACGGATACAAGCTGCCACAATGAGATATTATACTTCAGCAGCAATATACATGAAGTAGGCAATTTCGATCAGCTACTTCTCTGAACGGGACGCTCTATGCTTTGGTAGTCTGCAACTTGGTTTCAGGCGCAATATAGAATTCGTGGTATCTGAAGAGGCGTCGAAAATGTCGAAAGATCGTCTGATCAAGTCTGACATCTCTCCTCTATACCACTCTGCGGATAGACCGTGATGATCTAGAGTTGTTGGTGGAAGACTGATAGTTATGGAGCACCATACAATAGATCCTATATTCGATTTTGACATGGACAAAATTTATCACTTTACCAGCAAGTCTTACTTAACGGGAAGAGTGTCTACCTGAGACTTCCATACCCTGCTGCAATCCCGAGCACGTTGCCTCCGCAGTTTTCCAGATCAAGTTTGTAGCCTTGAATCTGGGGGCTGTCATTCAATATCACTTCAGCCGGAGGCGATACCTCTTCCTTCTCCTTGTTCGATACCGCTTCCTCGCTACTCTTGTTTTGCCTTGTAGAGTTTCCTTGTGTACATTTCCTGTCACATTTTCTGGGGTGGCTGCAGTACCCTGCAGTGCAGCCTACCTCATTTATTATGACGCGATACTTCCACCTTTTGGCGTCTTAGGTCAGTGCACAGCCAAGAGTTTCGCACTCAGGTGCTCTCTGTTGGCTTTGGGTAATCCAGGTTTGATTAGTCCTTCTTCTGTTTGGTTCGCAGCTTCCTGACATTGGAGAATAGAACCCCAAATTTAACCGCAACAAGGAAAATATCAGAGTCGACGTTTGCTCCCCCGGAATATATGTTCACCTCGAGGATGTTGGATGCGTGCCTTCCATCGGTAACAGCAAAAAGACCGCAGGATGAAGAGTCAATTCTTTTAGAATGGAAGAGCCAACTCTTCCGGCTGCTTACCAAAGACAACGCAGTTTACACAAATAATACCGCCCCTCAAACAAAGTATCAGGCAGTTCAAAGCGGCCACCGCTCACGCAGAACATCCAACCGCAACCGACAGACAAGTCCACACAAAACTGCCGGATTAAACAACACAATGCGACAGTTTCGAAAATCCACACCGAATCCTTTCTAATATCGCACGTTCATTCCCTGTATCTGGCTCCTTAACAGCAGGTATATCACAAAATAACAATATCATTAATCCTTCCATCTACGAGAACCTTATTGTTGGGTTGTTCTACCAAAAGACCGACACCAAAACTCGTCCTTTCTGTCACATTTATGATGGTGTCCGCCGGCAAAAACACATGCAAAAACAACGGATATAGTACCCAATGCCTCACTTAAACGTGTCATGCTCACAATGAGCACATCTAAGCTGAGCGTTCTATACTGAGATTACATTTCGGCGCGGTCCGCAGACAGTAAAACAGTAGTAAATCGTTTAATCTGTCCGTTTTGTCGTAGGGAATGTGAAAGTGAATGTTCGTCTGTTGTTTGTCCTTCTCGTGGCCAAAAGGATTCAAGCGAGAGCTGATGTACACATAGTTATGTGGTTGATATTTTTTTATGGTAATTTTTGCGCCAGCCACAGTAGCAGAGCCTATAGGCATGGGGGAGTGGGTGTTCATTAACTGGCCAACTGTGCCAGTCATTAAAACGAATTCAGCGGATTACTTTTAAATAAGAATTAAGCATTCCGAAGGCGACATATATATATACGGTCGCGTATATGGAAGTCATGACTTCATTAACTTTAACCACTGAGATTATGCAAGGAGAGAACGTTTAATTTCGCTTTTGTTATGGTAGCCTTCCTTGGTGCTGAGGTGGACTGTGCACTACTGAATGTGGATCGCGTTGGGGCGAATAGCCATTTGGGGGATTTTATTGAAGGTTGTAAATTAATCATTGCGCTTTGATCCGGCTTTTGTTGGCTGACATAAAACCGAGGTTTTCACAGGCGTTAAAGCAGCTGCTATAGGCATGAATGTAACATGGATGGCTAAGGAATTGTAGGTTGTCGGTTTTGAAATGTAGCGGTGGCAACAAATGCACTTAAAGGATTACTAAACTGGGTCTACGGAGAAAGTTATAGAGAAATCAGTATGGACAAGGGGTTCAAGTCCGTTTCACTGATCAGTACTGTCAATCGAAAAAGATTCGACTTTTGGAGTCAAAAGGAAGCAAGCCATCGTAGCACGCTTTGTGGATACATGAAAGGAATAGAAACCAACTTTTAATAGATACAGTTTTAACTGTCTCCAGTTTCACTAGTTGAGATCACCTTCCACTACGGAGTCATATACAATTCTTCTCTGTCCCGCCACATTGAAATCAAAGTCTTTGGGTCGGTTGGTTTATGCTTCGCCTGTACACGCTCAAAAATTGGCTCTAACAGAGTGCGATTTTTGCTCGGTTAAAAAATGTGTTAAAATTAAATTCAAAAGAGTTAGTTTGTTATTTACAACCAATAACAATTGGAATAAAATGATAAAAGGTTATTTTTAACCGAGTTTCGTTAAACAAGTTGACACAGTTCTGTAGAAGCTATATTAACTGTATCCCTTGGTTGTTTTAACCGAAAGTTGGTTGATTTTAAATAAGCGATTTTTCTGCGTGTAGCATTTTCTTCGCTGTACATGTACTTGCCTTGCAGTTCCTGTCAAACCTGGCCAGTTAATTACAGTTTTTGATTTTTTCTTAAGATTCTAACGACTCTCATGTGGAAATTGAAATTAAAAAAATGAAATTCAGAGACATAAATGCAATCTATAGCTTCAATTGCACCTGGAAATAAGATTTTTGTTTGCCAAATAGCTTGCTGATGCTTCATTTCTTCTTCAAGTGCCGGGAATTGTATCCGATATTGTTGGAAACATTTATTTGTTAACACACTAGACAATTAGTTAAAGTAGAACTATGGATTACCGAGGGGCTTTTGAACTGCTCGGAGCCCTGCTTTATACGCACCTTACAAATGATCCTGTCTAAATATTTCCATCTGAAAGAAATGTAAAGCAAATAGTCCGCAGTCCATACTCCGCGTGAAACGAAACAATTGCTGCTTTTTCCGTAGGTATTTTTTTTTGGTTTTCCTGTACAAACAGAATTAAACTTAACTATTTATAAAAAAAAAACAATGACAATAATTCGCAATTCTTGGATTGTTTTATGTTAAAAATGTGCGTACAAAATGTTTAGCAAAAGGTCTGAGTCAACTAAATAGCAGACTCAGAATTATGATAGCATTTGCTTTGTCTGATAAGTTTTATTCATACCGATCTGAGTAAAAGCTCAGTGCCGCCGCTTTTCGAACATGTCAAGAGCTGGACCTCAAATTGGTTTTGGTTTTTATTCATACCAAACGTAGCAAATGCTTCGATTTTGACATTTCTCTTGAGTAAAAGCAATTTCTACGTTTTATTCATGCGACCTATTGTTGATTTTTCATAAATATCTTAAGCTAAAGTAGGTACACTTATTCCTAGAAAAGAAATTAATATTTTACATTTATATCCATGTTTTGTATTATTTATACCTAAAATAGGAGTGCGTTTTATTTGAATTAAGAACCCAGTTTGAATTGAAATTTTCAAACAGATTTCTGTTTAATTTAAACCATGAGAAAATTAAGCAAAATTGTATCCAATTAAGTAATAAGTGGCTGATGTTGATTTTCGGTAGAAAAAAAAGGGGGTCAGTTCTCGTGCTGTGAAAAAGTGAAACCAATTTCATATGAATGTTTTTAGTGAGAGTTTGACAATTGAGAACCTAGTATCATACAACACAGTCTGCGATGTTAAATTCACCACGACAGTTTCACTTATTGAGCGAGAATCGCTTTTTAGTATCGACCAAGCAGGATTCGGACTTCTGAAATCGTATTTCGAAGTAAATGAAACAAAAAAGGGAAGTAAAACTAAGTTTTTTGTAGTAGACTTTCCGATTTATTAAAAAAATGAGAACAAATTTAATTTTTCGAAAGAAATGTGAACTTAAAAAACAAAAATTTGTGAGGGACAAAAACTGCTTAGGTATATAACTAAAATAAAAAATAAATATGTGTCTACAAGTACATGTAAATTGTGTATCTTACTTTTATATATGTCATTGCTTTTTTTCATTTTTTTTTTGTTATAGCAAAAATATGTAGATTTATGATTTATAGGAGGTTAAAAACGATGTATTTGAAAAAAATTTACCATAGAAAAAGCTATATTACTTTAAAAAATTTGATTAAGTCAAGCAGTGTAACAAAAACATCTTTCCGCTTTTTCAATAAACAATTTTAGAACATTCGTTTTCATTTGATTTTAAATTTAATATATTTCGGTATTTGTTTTTTAATAAATTGATTTCGGAGAGTTTTCTTTTACCCGCTGCGCTACTGTGCGATAAAATAGCTTTGATTAACATGTAATTTGTTTGATTCTTAAAGATGAATTCATCGACAGTTCTTTTTTTGCTCCACTAAGGAAAGACAAAACTTGACTTAGTGTTACATGAGAGAAAGGCGAACTTTTGTTGGATAGCGTGAAAGCGAATCTGAAGTTCATTTCAAAAGCAAAAATTAGTTAATCATTGCTGCCACACAATAATTCTCTGATTGATCTATACCAAATAATCGAATTAGTTTCTTAGCCAAGCAGAGTGAAGAAGTTGATTCAAGACATGTTGCAAAAAGTGAAGTAGATCTACTCCGATAGGGGTTAAGTCCGAAACCTGCTACCGAGTGAATCGAAAAAATCAAAACAATGTGTGAAAGCGAATGTGGAATGGATTTATTTGATTCACTCTTTGACAAAACCAGAATTTACCCCCCAGGTGGGAAACCTTATGACAAGTTCCATAATTTCAAAACTGTGGAATGTTTTTCGAGTTCTGATGAAAAATTTTCGGTGTGGCTGAAATTGATGGAAAAATTCTTTTAACCATAAGATACAATTTAAAAAAATTAAACTAATTGAAGTTTCCTTCAAACGGGTGAAAACTTTTTCTTTTCAGAAGGAAGGAATTACAAACTTTGTAAAGATAGTTCCGCATCCTTCAAACAGGCACTATGCAAATTATTATTATAAATAATTATTAAATTATTAATAAAAAAAATTATTATTAAATTTATTAAACAAGAAAATAATAATTATTAAATGATTAGTAGTTATTATTAACAAAGTACGTAGACTTAGTTAATTATCTTAAGAAACTGTATATTCGTAGCACACTAATCATTCAGTCAGAGCTAGTGCCAAATTATATTAATCTGAAATGTAATGAAACATCAATAGTTTTAGAATTTGCCTGGAAAAGGTTCCAGTACCCAGTTATTTTACTATCAAATATTGGTACTTGTATAACTGCTGGTTTGCTCAGCAGCGTGATTACAAAAACCGTTCGCTTTGGAGGTGTGAATGAATGGAAGTCAGTTGTTTCATTACCAATGTCACTTAGATATTATGTTGTTCCAGGTTCTACTACTATAATCTTGAATTCAAGCAGAAGTGAATAGAACGATTTACTTCGTTTTGTTGTGTATTAAATAGCAGGTGAAATAAGTAAAACCAAAATTGGTTGTGTAGCTATCTAAAGAAAAATAGATATAAATAAATAAATAAATCAATAAATCAACAAAAAAAAATAATTTTAATTTAAAGGGTTTTCTTAATCATTTTAATTCAAATGATTGTTTACAAAATTTAAAACGAATATTTTTATCACAAATAGAAAACGACTTGATTGAATTGAATACGAACTAAAATTGTAATTAAAAATAATAAAGTGCCAATCATATTTGTTTTCAATTTAATTTAAACACGAATGTGTTTAGTTTTTTTCTCTCTGTGTTTATTAAAATTTACATTGCTAGGTCAATCATTATTATTATTTTTATGAAATAGTGGATCGTCTCTATATTTCATAATAAACATTTTATAACGTAAAAGCTAGAATCGTATATTATTTCCTTCATTTAAATCGAAAATTAAAAACGATTAGTTTTCACGTAAAACACTCTGTGTGTTCATATATTAGGACTAGAATGATGAGGGTATTTTATAGAGTTTCTATAGTGTTTCTTGACAAGGCCTTAACTCGATTATCTTCATAGGCCAAAGGAAGCCCAATGACAAAAAACTCTTAATCTTCACTTATTTTACAAGCTTTAAGCAAAGCCACGTTGGATGAAGTCCCGAAACACATCAAAGTTATAGGTGTATATTATGAAGTTCGATTTAGACCTTCGATTTTTTGTGTCAGTATGAGCTGATACTTGACTTTGACTTCATTCACAGTAAAATTAATTTTCGCCGCATTCGGGTTTCATGAGTATACTGAAGGAGTGCCTCATGCCAATCGCAACATGATAAATTTTTTGAACGGTTTTATGATCTGAGATCTGCTCAGATATCGAGTCGATTGTACTCCTTCTTTTAACCCTAACACGATCATAAGAATGGTCTTGTCATGTCCCAGTAGAACAGACAAAAAAGAGAATAAAAGTTTGTTCCAAACTATCCTCCTGTTCTCTTAACATGTAATCGTCGCTAGGGTTTTAATCAATATGATGACACAACAGATATATTGGTTTGGAGTCTTAGATAATGTAATACGCATTGGGATAAAAAATTAATTGCTTTTACACTCTCTATGTAATAAACAGAAACCCTCGGCAGGAAAAGCACATGTCTAATTGAGTCTCCCTGACCATATCGATGCACCAATAACAACTGCATGGGAAGGAAATATGCATCCTACCTAGAACTGCGGGTGACAATAAACTGACCTTCTTACGCAACTATGCCATAAAAGGATGCAATATTCCCTTTTACCATTCAATTCGCAAATTGCACCACTAAATTCGTCTCACTGACCTACTGCAGTGGCACTATAGGTAATCCTTGACTTCACCGTTGCGTACGATTCACCAACTCAAAAACTGGAGCGTTATAGGTACATTCCCTGCAAACAATGAGAGGGTCGACTTTCTAAAGAACTAAATCAATTTTTATGATAGTTTCCCACTGTCCTTGAGGGTTGTTGCATAATTTTCATGCATACCATGCAAATTTTTGCAAAAACTCTAACACTGTCCGTTCGCTTTGTTTCAGCAATAAGGACCTCCCGCAATTTTCCCGCCAGAAATTATTGCAGAACTGACATAGCAAGACAGCATTTTTGGAAGGGAAGGGACATTCTGCAAAAATCACATTCGGATTAGGTGCAAACTAATTATCGTGTCCATTTCCAATCACTTAACTCTTTCCATATCCTTTTCAATCTGAATCCTTTTCATACGAGACAGGGGAAAGAAAAACAATTATGATTTTCAAACTCATCACCAAAGGAAAACATTTTTCTTTTTTTTTTTTTTTAAGTTTTAATCTCCTTGGAACCGAGAAAAAAAAATTGCAATTTCTCATCTGTCCTTTAGAGATCATTAAGGTCAGCTTACTGCTTCTTCTCCAGTTTCAGAGTGCGCACTTAACTCGTCGAAACTGTCTGAAGTGGTCGAAGAAATCAGCAGGAAACGAAGAAAAAAAACCCTTCTCCTTATCTCTTTCAACGATTCGCTCAGGTACTAGGAGAAGTGAAAGGATAACAAAAAACAATTAAGCACCTCGTCAAATTAAATTAATGATCCTGCGAATTGTATGCGCACTCTTGGGACAAACGAACTGTTCCTATTTTAATACTTTCGTGACGAAGGACTCCTATATGGGCACAAACTGTACATGTTTTCAAAACAGTTCCTTTGCACAGTGCTATATAGTTAGGTATACGGATTTACTTGTTCCCTACGGACTGAGATTTGAAAGAGTTGGGTGTAGGAGTTTACCAGCAACAATAGCCTCATGCCCATTAAGACTAATTATTATTTTCTTAACAAATACGTGGTGGAACTCAAGGCAGCATGACTTATAATCCTATAAAATATTATGCGTGTGCACTTCTTCCATCCCTTTCGATGAGGTTCTTTTTAAGAACTCTGCCTTTTCTGGCATAATATTGAAAATATTGAATTACATTTGGAAAAAACGGGATAGGATTGCAAAAAGGGATAGCCTTGGCGTAGGGACCACACATAGAGTGCATTCGTTGATAATCCTTTTTAAACTCAAACAGGATTCTGGTTTGCGGTAGGTCGTGATAAATCAAAAGATTACAAACAGATTCTTAGGTGCCCACGAGGAAACATTTAAAATGGTCCACAATAATTGGCTATTTAGAAACCAAATTCGAATGTTCGTCGAGGTTATAACTGGACACTGCGTGACGGCAAAAATGGCCAAAAGGATGGGCATCTTTACAAAAGACTTCTGCAGGAGTTGCAGCGACGAAGAGGAAATAGAATCTATTGAACCTATCCTGTGCCACTGCTCTGCCCTCCAAGGCATCTTTCAAAATGCAATCGACATACCACATCTGGAAACGGACTGTAGCCAGCCATTGCTTCTCAGCCCTGAAAATGGATGTCGGGGGATCATAAAATCGTCCACCAAATATACGTATACTTGGAAAAATATGCACGAATGAGAATATTTCAGACGTCACAACAACTAAGAAATACTCTGAGGACAATTATTTACAATGACCGATTAAAGTCGTAACAATCAATCATTTTTAAGGCAGTTACGAGTTAGAAACTCTCTGAAAATAAAACCCTGGTATATTTGATAAAAATGCGGATTCATTCAATAATTTTTTTTTTCTATCAGATTGACAAAATATTAATAAGTTATTCTTTGTCTTACAAGTTTTGTTGTGAAAAGTGAAAATGTGTTAACTAAAATCGTTTCTTAGGCGTTTGATACGCAATTGAATTAAATTAAATTCATCAAAATGTTGTTAATACAAAAAAGATTTGTTTTTTTGTCAAATTTATCTTCTTGTCAAATTAACAAAAAATAAAATGTTAATAATATCGAAGTATTTTGTCAATTCAGTTATTGTATTTTGTTAAATCGACAGCAAACCTATTGTTGATTGCACAGAAATAATTTCTCAGTACTGCCGTTGTGTTTTAGATAAGGTATTAATAAATGATGCGCAAAACAAATAAGTTTAATAATTAGATTAAATAATAAATTAAAAAAAAGTTATACAAATTGTTATAGGCGAAACTCGTTTATCCGAATGGCTGGGACCGAGCCCATAACGGATAATCAAAAATCCCGGATAATAGATTTTTCTCTAAATTTATAAAAGAAGCTCTCAGTTTGATGACACGTTATTTCAATAAATTCATCAATAATCACAACAATTCATTAAAAATAAATCAATTATTTAACGATGAAAGAAACTACAACGTTATGACAAAGAACTAGTTAATATAAAATTCAAACATTTCGGACGAGCATTAAACAGATACATACGCGAAATGTTAATTAAAAATATTCTTGCATCTTTGTCTGTCTAAGTGACTTTATTATTTTATTTTCAAACTATTCAAAATTTCTTTGGAATTCAAAGTTACCACAGAACTGTTTTGTCTTCTATTATGGATAATAAAGTGTATGCCGGTTAGTAGATTTACTAACTGGAAATTTACTGAAAATATATTTATATAAAAAAAGCCAATAGAATAGAATGTCCCGGTTAAAAGAATCCCGGTTAATCGAGTTTCGACTATATACTTATGAACAGGCCGTAACAATTGGATAGCCTCACATATTAGTTTTTTGTAACCAACTATTTTGAGAGCTCTTTCGTGTGTACGTAATGAAATATGCATGTTAAGGTGATAAGCTAAGAGCGAGAATTTCTGAGATTAAGAGAGCTTTTCACATTTTTTTTAGTTAGCGGGACTTTTTGAGCTAGTTTTGTATGCATTCATTTTAATGTGAATTTTTTTTGTAACATTAGCATAGCCTCAACTTACTTTCCCACTCATTGTAAGCGAGAGTTAAGGAGCGTGATCCGCGGAAACCTATCGGGAGTGATAAACGGTTTATTTTTTGTATATATGATCTGTTTAATAGTTTAAATGGGTAGACAAAATTCTTTAAATGCAGCGGAAATCGCTAAAATAGAGGCTTACCATGAGAAAAATCTCTCTAATTGCGCTATAGCTAAAAAACTTGATCGATGTCCAAAAATAAGTAACAATTATTTAAGAAATCCATTATTTACGGAAAAAATTAAAAAGGTCGTCTTCTACTGTACTTTTAAGCCGAGAAAAACCGCAAATTATAATGTTGGCTTCCAATTCAATCCATTCTCTAAGTAAGATTAGACATGAAGCTGGGCTAGAAGTTAGTTGAATGACCATTAGTAGAGTAATTAAGTGCGCCGGACACCTGAAGCGTCTGAAACTAAAAAAAAACCACCACTTAACAAAGCTCGAAAACAACAGTGGCTTAGTTTTGCAAGATCGTTCATGGGTTGGAACACTGATGGCAGCAGTCACTCAAACGATTGGCGGAAAGTGATATTTGCTGATGAAAAGAAGGATCGACGGATACAACTATTACTACCATGATTTAAGAAAAGAAAAATTGTTCACTTCAACAAAATGTAATATTGATGATCTGTTATTTCACAAACATTATAAAAGTAATTTTTATGGTTCTGTTTTTATGGATATAACAAAAACTTTGTGAATTCAACAATAAAATTTGTTGAATTAATACAATATCGATTTATTAAACCGAAAATTGTGTTTCCTTATTCAGACAAAGTAGATTTGTAGTAAATGTTTTATCCGTTTAAGAAAATATGGTTCACATTGATAAAACGTAAGTTGTATTGATAGATTTCAGTTATCATTACAACATTTTTTTTTTTTCAGCTCATCAAAACTATATTTGTTGAAATTTACAATAGAATTTTGTCAGTTTTACCTTGTATTTTATTTTCAGTGACGCGACTAGCGTAGCAAAGCAACTCGTAATTAAACACCTCAAATCTCGTTCCATAAATAGGCTTTTACTCAATTTTAATATTTCAATCGAACTCCGCACTTAACATCAGTATATTTGATAATCTAACGTTAACCTTAGAATAAAAGAGAGTTTTTGATTCACCACATATATTTTGAACCCACTGGTGCTTAAGGACCTCCCACCAACCAAATATCCCAATTTCAAGCCCACTTCAACCGCGTCCGTCTTAAATTCCAACTGATCCATTAAATTACATTTTTCAGAACCCATGTCAGTCAAACCCTTTCACCCATCAATCTATTTAAAAAACAAAACAAACATTAGGTGCTAGATAGGACAACGGTTTACCCTTAGACAATAGTTCATATTTCACGGAAAGGCAATTACTTTTGTTTCTCATGTGTGGGTCTGGACAGTGTCAGTTGGTCATCTCATCGCCTTTGCAACTGACCATCCCTTTACCCAGAATAAACCCTTCATCTGAGTGCTTCACTAATTTGAAAATAAACTACAAATTATAATGGGCTCTTAATGACACTAGAACACTGGAGGATCAAACAACTGTTAGTTGAATTTGACATTTGAACCCTTCCCGCCGGCATTCCAATTCTAATTGATTTTTAAGGAAACATGTTGTAGGTTATGGATAAGCTACCGATTGGACTAATTCAATATTGATATCTATCCCATTACAGTGCGCAATTAAAGACGTATTAGACTGACAACAGAATGCTCATAGGTGTCTTTTAATAGGCATTTGATGGAGAAGGCAAAATTGATAAGAACTCGTCACCCTACTGATAACGTGTACTTAATTCTTATTCTGCAAAACATACTTAAAGAAGCAGTTTAAACACTTTGAACGATAAATGAAAATTGCTCTTATTTGTTTCTTGTTTCAGAGCGTAAAAACTTCAAGTTTGAATAACGATCGCGCTGTAGGTAGGCATTTCCAACACATAGGAAACAAAACAATACAAATTTACAAGAAAACAAATCTTTTTATCTTTTTACATTCTGTTTCGAGTGGTGTGTGTTAAAATAAAAAATGTTTCCAATCTTCAGCTAACAATACCCTTAAGTCGTTGATGCAGAATGAACATCGTGGCGTCTGCTTTGTGGCACGAAGCCCCATCCTGATAAAACCACATGTCGTCTACCTACTTATCATTCGATTTGGGCCAAAAGAAATCGGTTAGGTAGTATCGATCTGTAGCGCTGGCCGTAGAGGGTAATGGCCTCACCAAGCTATTTTCAAAAAAGTACGAGGCTAATGATGTCGCTGACTCAAAATCCGGACCAAACAATGACATTATAAGGATGCATTGCCGCACCTAGTTAGACCCGTTAATATACTGCAATTTGTCGTGTTACCCTAGCCATTTACCCAAAAATGCACCTCGTCGCTAAAAATAATTTTTTAGCCAGAATTGGGGCCTCTTCCAAACGTTCTGAAGCCGTGTCAGCCAACAAACAGGGTTGTCTATGGTCATTAACTTTGATCTCTTGGGTCAATTGAATCTTGTATTTACATGTTAAGGCCCAAGTCCCGACGCAAAATTCGCCAAGTTTATGCCTGTGAAAGGCCGACTTCTTATGCACGGCGAGGAATTGACTGACTCGGGTTTCTCCCGTACAATTTTCCGGACCGCTGCAATTTTCTCGGCCTATCTGACGATCCCTTGACATACGGCTGTTGGGCGATTGTTTACTAAACTGGTTGTAATTTGGCCATCAAACGGTTTAGCGTCGACTATGAAGGGCAACCGCTTATGCCGTTATAATGTGCTCAACGTGCGCAACGTTTGCACGGACGAAAATAAATTTTTTTCATATTAAATCTTTATCGATTGAGCAGATTATACAGAAAGCCACCAAAACAACATGGCCGCCATAGGCTGCCAACATCTATAATCGTTGCAATTGAAGGTTTTCGTCACCTTAGATGTAATTATTTTGAGAGATTTTATCTATAGGTAGTAGGTATTTCATTTTATTAAAAAATTAGTTTTAAACAAAAACATTTTCTGACTAAGGAGATCCCAAATATTTCCGATCTTTTTTTTCAATAATTTTTTTGTGATTTTTTGAAAGAACCAATTCTGTTTTTTCCCCATTTTTAATTTTTTTCCGGGATTTTGTAATCCGGTCAATATGTTGGTTTCCCACTTTAATTGGCATATTTTGCGAAACAATTATTAAATACGGGATCAGTTTAGTTTTTAAATCTATTACAATCAAGAACAGATTTATTGCGGTAAGAAAATGGTTTTTCATTTTCGCAATTACTTCTCTTTAGGAAAAGGGGAACTTATATCGCTCCCAGATACTTACTTGTGTTACTTTTGCATTTAAATTGTTGTAAGGTTAAGAATTATCCTCTCAAAGAAGACACCAAGTCTGCACCAAGTTGTTGGTTCATTTGTGAAGAAGTTTATCGATTCCTCATCCAAGAATTCATCATCGTACCAAAATTATCTGGTGGAGCCTAGAGGAATGCTGAAGTGGAACCTCTATTGTAAAAATGTCACTACAGAATGGCGGGGTTCTATTTGTTTCACTGGCCCACTGCAAAGTTGCTTAAAGGCGAACAACTGTATAAAGGTGACTTTTGCCTTATAAAAGGATTACTTTGGTTTGGTTGTAAGGTTTGGGCAGTGACATTGAAAATGGGTTGTGCCCTCAAGAAACGCCTCATCACCGCAGTTTTTACAAATGTTCCTCCTGTGATACCGCAGAGTGTTGCGTCCCTTAAGGATTCCTGATAGAAATTGATTTCGAGCCATTTCGTCTCTCTGTCCTGGCTTCACATAAGGATGACAATAATTTTCTTGTGGTAATTCACTTATCCCGCAAAAACCCAAATTCCAACTTAGGGGTTTTTCCACTGCGCCCCTTCTCGCGAACGTCTGACAAACATCCGAGAGTATAACTGTCTTAAAAGAGCTTCTCAATTAGCCGTTTGGAATCGGCATAAAATTGTAGATCCCTTCCATTCGTTCCAAAAATAAAACTCACACAAAACGAGTGGTTGTGAGAAGCTAGGTCTTGGGTCCCTACGGACCTGTTGCGCCAACATTGTATGCAGTGCACTTATCCATGGAGGCTCATCTGGCTTACACCACTCCTTCGGCGTTTTTCCCCGCTTCAAAATTAAATGTACACAGCGGAATGGCCACAGAGGGATGTGTTTAATTTTCTAGACCAATCGTCGAACCCTGTCGTGCTAGTTTCTCCTTCAAGTTCAGGGACCCGGCAGAGCAATGCATTGTTGCAAATGCCCCGAGCTCTTGGCGACAGCACTTCCACCACCATAAATGGCCCCGAGTTGAAGTCTGAACCCATCGCTAGCTTGAAAATATTTTTGTTTGTTACGTAATTCACACTTACTTTATAAATCGTGGCAAAATTGTTGCTGTTGCTCTGGGTTAAATGAGTTAGTTGAGTTTGTTACTGGAAATTGACCTTAATTTGGCTACGTCTATATATAATACATACCTATCTGTTCTGCTTCCCGTTCCACTCACACGCAGAAAAATCGCTTATTTAAAATCAAACAACTTTCAGTTAAAAAACTACTGTTAATATAGCTCCTAGGTACAAAGTTAGTGGACTAATAAAAGCCGAGCCAGGTTGTTTAAGGAAACTCTGTTAAAAATAACCTTTTATCATTTTTTCTCGGTTGTAAATAACGAAATAACTCAGTTGAATTTAACCAGCTGGTTCATATTTATCTAGAAACTTGGTTCTTAACAACTGATGAAGGGTGTTATTTTTAACAGTATGCATTTTACCTATTCATATCGGTAGTATTTAACAATGAATACTCTGTGTTTTTTAACAGAGACTTGGTTAATTTTAGCCCATTTTTTTAACCGATCAAAAATCGCACTCTGTTAGAGAAAAATTTTGAGCGTGCATCCACCTGTTTTCTGATTTTATAGACCTGCTTTCCGTTTGCTTTAGAGTCCCTTCGGAACGACGCTAACCAATGGGCCTTTTCTACCGCTCTAACAAGAAAACACGCTCCTTTGTAGCACAGGAACCACATGTCACTTTTTGGCAACTAAGCATAATTACATCGATCTTGCGACCATAAAGGCAGGCTAAGTCATAAATGGTTTACTGAAAAAGTATTGCACCTTCCTTGCATCTCCATTTTCAAGGGTGAGAATTTCAGGCTTTCCAAATGATGTTGTCAATATTGATTGTGACACTATCTCTCAAAAAACCAATAATTAAGTATCCACCTACTCATAAGCTCTATCCCAAGCCAAATCCCAGATGAGTCAAAGTTCAGCAGTGCCAATCTGCCAATGGCTGATCCAACTAGCGCATTATTTCTTAAATCTGCATCATCCCCAGTGCCACATCCCGTAGAGAAAAATAAAACCGCTCAGCTGCCATTACGAATTCCGGCATTTGCTTCTTTTTTCTTCTTCTGCGAATCTCAAGTGAAATCACCTCAACCTTCCTCTTGGCCAGCAACCCTAAAAAAACCAAGCACAACTCCATTTCTCTAAACACAAATGTGATCCTTCCCTTATGCTAATGCGGTTGATTCAAGCGTTTCTTCCCCATTGGTGCGTTCTTCCCGGAACGATGTACGACCGCCATATGTGTGTACACAATGGGAAAGGGTGGGCGAAAGGATGACGGCCAGCCTTTTTTTAAACAATTCATACGAGGACCAGCAGCATTATGTAGATGTAGATGAAACTGGGGTTAAGAAACCGCTTGCTATTCCATCCCAGAATGCAGATGAGGGAAGAAGGTCGTCGTCGTCGTACCATTCGCGTTGCTGATGTTTGTTTTAGCGCGTGTGGTGTACTGAGCCAGCACGTGTGGGTGGGGCAGAGACCAGGCACGTTCTCCTTTCATTTTTTGATCCCCCTTTTGCTGTCAGTTGGTTTATGGCTCTTTTTTATGTGGAAAAGATATATACATGTACAAGAAAGAAAAAAAAACGGATCCAAATTTTTTCTTATTTATTCTGCTGCTGGATTTTCCACTCGTGAGCATAAATTTTCCATCTGAAGGGTGGCACATCGTATGTTATACGTTTTCCTCCTTTTTTTTGTATTTTTTACTTGGCGAACATCTTCCTCTTCATCTCGATGGTGTGTGCTTTTTTAGTCGTGTTCTTCTTGATATCTAAATTTACATATCTCTGCGTATACGCAGGCACACACGACACTGACACATGCGGTGAAGGAGATACTACAGCAGATACAGAACAGATGAGGACTCCCCCTTTGAGTGCGCATTTTTCTCGCTGTCAGCTTCTCTCCCTAAAGTGGTATTCGGATCGGATGGATGGGGCTACGCCGCTACGGCTGCTCTTCTGAATCAGAAATCGGATGCGATTGGGTTGTCTCGTTAAAGACATATACTCGTTCCTCGCACGGACTAATGTCGATTGGGGACTAGGTACCTACAAGATGGCGAGGAGTGGCGCAGCATTTCACATTATTTCGAAAATCCACTATACACCAGATAAAGGAAGCAGTTTATTTTTGGAGCTCTGTTCGTTCCCGCATATAATGTACACTCGTGTGCAGGTTAATGTCTCAGGTTTGTTCGAGTCCAATTGAAATTTTCGTTTCCTTGGGAGCTCGCATGCCTTGTCGTATCCAATCCGAGAGAGACGTATCATTCGGTTGACCTTTTGATGTGTCGCTCCTCGCTCCTCGCTCCACGTGTATGTATGCGTTGGTGATCGAATTTGTATTCGATTTTTTGTCGTTTACACATTTTTTTCTTGCTTTTATTTCGATTGTCACACAAATGGTTGTGGAATATGGTTTTTTTCATAAATTTATTCGTAGATTTGTTCCTGGCGGGTGTAAGTAAATTGCTGAACTTTCAGTGTTATCAACGAAGGACAAGTGTCCATTAGCTGACAGGGAGACAATTGAAGTAGGTATGCGGCATGACATGTTTATTTGCCTTCTGATTTTGATTACCCATAGGTAGGAATGGACGAAATTCAGTTGCTAATTGAAATTCGGAGAATGGATCTCTGCTGGGCGAACGTGACGCCGAAATAAATGCCAAAATGCTGATTGACACTCATGAATTGAAGAATGCCGTATAACGTCAATGGGAGCTGTCTATAAACAAGGGCAGCTCGAACAAATTCAGGTGTTCTGCATCGTTACTTACGTATCCGAAAAATTTCATATTAGGGTATCGAAGATATCTATTTAAAAATGTAAGGCAACCAGTTGAGGAATACGTAAGTAGGTAGGTATAGAGATACCCTGCCGGTCGGTATTAAGGCGTATCGTATAGTAAGTTCTTTTTCTTTATACTGATTGGAGCTGGATGCTTCAATTGTAGTAATGGTATCTTGCTGGGCTTTTGTAACTATCGCCCTAGACCCGATCGAGCCAACACGCGAAGGTTGTATGTTGACGTTCGTCGCATCTGTGTCGAACAAGGGAGGAGTCGTTTATTGAAATGAGAAACTCAAGCATTTTTTATACTGTGAAGAAGAGCGAACATAATGCCGTCCCGTAAGTAGGAATTTGCATTGAAAAATTATCTACTCTCTCAAATTCCCTTTAAAATATCAAGCACAATCACTTTCGTTGTAAAACGTTACAATAGTGAAGTAAATATTAGCTTAACGTATCGGTGAAATAAAGCCATTAAAACACCGAGGACCTGTTGCCACAAAAACTGCATAGTATTGTTAGCCACAGGAGAACAGTATATACAAGAGTTTTAGTGTACCTACACTGTTTATGAAAATTGTAAGAAAGAGCCGTCTATCTTTTAATGAGACATCTGTGTAGTGTGTAGGATAGATATAGAACTCATTTATTAACACACTGATATACCTATACTGATTAGATTTACTTTCCCCGTGTGGCACGTGGAACTTATGGGAAATGTCAGAACGTGGAAAAACATATAACTAGTAAAATAAAATATATTCTCACATCTGTAATATTAGGCTAGCGCTGGATGTGGCCAATGTCTATAAAGGGTCCTCCATTAAGGACTTGACAATTTAAATAAAATAAAACTACTTGACTGCTACTGATGATTTAGTTGATAGAGACGTCCAAAATGTATTAGATAATAATACGAGTCAACCATCCGCAAGCATTTATTTATTTATTTATTAATTTTTTGTTTTGTTTGGGGGTTCGCTGGAAGGAAAAATCATCGAAAGACATAAGTACGCGAGGGATGCTTCTGCAATAGTGAGGGACTCGAACAACCTCTAAAAAACCTCCCGGGAGGGACTGACTGTCGTCATCCCGAATAGGATAGCACCTAGTCGTTCGACTAATCCGCAATTTATTTTTAAATTATTTTAAAAATTCAGAAGAAGAATCCGCCGGTTGTCGGATTTCGAAACTTTTTTGTTTGAAGATATTACCTAAGCTCTTGGCCTTGGCTAACTCTTATAGATCAAGGGGTCCTACCCGCCTCAATCTTCTGATTACATTGTCAGTATTTAATAGTTCTGTAAGTTCTAAGTTAACATGGTTGAGAAGCCTACTTCTGTGCCTTTGGGCAACTTTTTAACTTCATCTTCAACCATTTCAATATGGACAGGGATGAGTATCTCCCAGTAAGCATGTTGAACATGCGCTTTCCAAAGCAATGCAGCGTCTAGGGTCATGCCCAGATATTTAGCTGTATTTGAGTATTCCACTACATTGTTATTAATGTATACTGGAATGTGTGGTACGTTTTTATACGTAAAATTAATATGGACTGACTTTAGGTCATTCAATCTAATCTGCCACTTTTTAGTCCATTCTGAAATACCGTTTATTGCCATTTGGAGTTTTTTTGTTGCTATTTCGACGGTTGCTCCAACAGCAAGAACAGCAGTGTCATCTGCAAAAGTTGCTATAGTAGTTTCTTCACTTTCAGGTAAATCACTAGTTAACAGAAGGTATAGCACTGGACCTAGCACACTACCTTGTGGTACACCAGCTTTAATTGCTCTTAGTGTTGAGTACTCTGTCTCTTGTTTAATTCTGAAGAATCGATCTGTTATATATGACTCCAGAATTGTCGAATACTGCTTCGGCGGTCGCCCTTGTAATTTATGGATCAGTCCCTCATGCCAGACTTTATCGAAAGCTTGTGCTAAATATATCAAGAAATATTGTAGAGCACACATTTTTCTCTTCGAATGCTTTTTCGATTTCATCTGTGTTTCTATGCAACTGATCAATTGTAAAGTGCTTGTTTCTTAACCCAAATTGATGAATTGGAACTAGTGATTTTCAACTATTTCAACAATTCAACTATTTTTTGGAGACGTTTAGCCAGCATTTTTTCGAATAGCTTGGACAACATTGGTAGTATCGATATTGGGCGATATGAGGTTACTTCGATGGGGGGTTTACCTGGTTTTGGTATCATTATTACCTCCGCGACCTTCCACATGCTTGGCACATATCTCAACTTAAAGGCAGCATTTATAATCTGCGCTAGTTTATTTAAAACTTTTCGAGGAAATTGTTTTAAAATTTCCCCTGTGATTAAATCGAACCCTAGGGCTTTTTTTATATTTATTCCT
This sequence comes from Cheilosia grossa, assembly GCA_963082955.1. Lineage (NCBI taxonomy): Eukaryota > Metazoa > Arthropoda > Insecta > Diptera > Syrphidae > Cheilosia > Cheilosia grossa. The sequence goes on along the minus strand of OY720147.1, from coordinate 38,358,635 downwards.
TCTTTGATTTCTTTGGCAAGTTCTTTAGCTGTCACCGGCCGAATAGGTCTTTCTTCTCCGCACCTTTCTTCGTTTCCTTGATAATCTTTATCTTCATAAGGTTTGAAGACGTTCTCAAGGTACTCTGCAAAAGTATTTGCTTTTTCTTGACTGCTTTTTGCCCAGTTACCTTCTCTGGTTTTTACTGGCGGAATGTGAGCTATATAAATCCGCAAGTATTTATATTACAATGTAGAAGACACTGAGTTCATAGTTAATGACCTGTGAATGCAAAAAGCTGGATTGTCCCTAACAGAGTGCGATTTTTGCTCGGTTAAATTAAACCACGTCTCTGTTAAAAAACACCGAGTATTCATTGTTAATACTACCGATATTAATAGGTAAAATGCATACTGTTAAAAATAGCACCCTTCATCAGTTATTAAGAACCAACTTTCTAGATAAATATCAACCAGCTGGTTATATTCAACTGATTTAGTTTGTTATTTACAACTGAGAAAAATTGGAATAAAATGATACAAAGTTATTTTCAACCGAGTTGCGTTAAACAAGTTGACTCGATTATTTTTAATGCACTAACTCCGGAGCTATATTAACAGTATCACTTGGTAGTTTTTAACCGAAAGTTGGTTGATTTTAAATAAGCGATTTTTGTGCTTGCTGCCTCAATAAAAAATATATACAGAAAGCAGCCCATATCTGGTATTAGGTTTTTAACCTTTATTATAACTCGTGTTAAAAAATGGAATATTTCCCCGATGCATGGAAAATTGCTTAGGTTATACCAATAATAAAAGCGGATAAGCCTGCTGAAAAGACGGATAGGTATACCCCAATAAGTTTACGAAGCAGCCTCAGTAAAATGTATATGAAAAGGTTATAAAAGAAAAAATTTCAAAGCACATTTCAGAAAACCTGAGGAACAATTTGGCTGTAGGCGCTTTCACAGTACATCCCATCAAGTGCTTAGAATTTGCAATCTCGTTAAAGCACATCGTCAAGTATCAAAGCCTTCGATACCGTTTGGCATGATATTTTAAATGATAAATTTAAATTTTCCGTCGTATTTTTGTCAAATTGTCCGTAGTTTCTTATCAAATCTTCGGTTTAAAGTGCACGTTAATAGTGGTGTCTCTAATGTGGTATATTTTCACTCAGGTGTCCCCCAAGGCTCAGTTCTTGGGCCCGTTTTGCGTAAAAACTTCAGGTTGTAGGTATGGTAGTACCAGCGACTTCGTCTGCGTATAGAATTAGTCCCTACTTCGAATAGTAAGAAAGTGTTGATATCAACATAAGCGCAACTTTATGGGTCGAAAACTATCCTTTAAGCCAACCAATCAGACCTACACATTTTAATTCATTGGTAAAAAACGCAAGAAATGTCTTTATGTCGTATACCAAAAGTAAAGGTACTTATGATAAAGTCTTATATCCCTAGCTTGAGAAATAATTGGTTCGTCACGCAAACTCGCATCCCCTACTTCATCCCCATCATGTTTAGTTTTCGCAACAAAAAGTAGCCTATGTCCTATTCAGATGTCCCATTTATCCCAATACTAGAATTCATAAAAATTGGTCAAGCGGTTGTGAAAAGGTAACAATCAGAGATGATTGGGATTATAATCAAGGATACCTTGAATTTTCTTTGCAAATGACAACTGACAACAAAATTGTGTTTCGAAATTACAAAGTGAAGCCAAATTTGTATGGTTATTTTACGATCACCTAATACGTAGACGGAGAATGATATGACTATCGTATATTGCTATCACAATAGTGACTATTAATTATCATTTACGGGATTCCACAACAGGCAGAAGTTTTGACAAACTCGATCTTACTTTATTATTACGATTAAAAATTATAAAAAGGAAATTCAAATACAAAATGAATGAAAAGTCAAACTCTACGAATTTTCCGATTCCCATCAAAAGCCATGAACACATTAAAAAATAAAATCACAACTTGCATTTGTACTTCAATCACTGGCAAAATCAATCACAGAAATATCCGGAAGACTAAACAAAGTTAAGATACCACACTGAAAGGGAAAACACAAACAAAAAATCTAACAATTAACTATGAATAAATAGGTAGTAATGAATATTTCGCAAATTACCGAAAAATCCAATTACAAATTAAAACAAATTCGGCCTTACTAACAATCAAATTTAGACTCGATTTTAGGGCAATATTCGAAATTAAAATAAATTATGTACCAATAAGCAAGTTCTCTTTGACTTTACGTTAATCGAGACTGTAATGTTCGATCCAAAGAAAGTCGAGTCTAACCCATTAATAAAGTTTAAACGTCAGTCTGAAGTAAGATAATTGGCCGTTTTCAATTAAATTAGGTAAGTTGAATTGGTAAGCTATTTAAATACATTTTAATACATTAGCAGACAGCACTCCACTATTCCTAGTTATTGGGGCAATATCATCGCGAACTAAATTTATTATAAATCGAGCAGTGTCTTTGGTAAATCTGGTAAAGAAGATAAAGTAGATTCAAAATAACATTGTTTTATTATTACAAGAAAAACAAAATACGGAACCTGTAGTGCCCAAACAATTCTTTCTCGTCATATAACGGGCCTATTTTTCTTGAATAGACTTTTCTTTTTCGAGAAAACGCAGCCTCGTTAACTATATGAATAGGTATTAGCAAATATATCCTCAGCGTTGCTCAACATTGTTGAAAAAGTAAATAACTAGAAGATTGCTACTCAAAATACAAGCAACTGATAGTTTCAGCAAATTATTTGAAAGCTCAGAAGAAAATGATAACGCATTTGAGTTACACTGTAATAATTTTGCGATGAAGTCAGATGTAGTTAAAGTTCAGATTAATTTGATTGTTTGTACCTACAAATTAAAACTCGAAACTATAGTAAGAATTTTAAATTGTTCCACTCATTTGCCAAAAAGACACTTCATAAAAAAAAGCTGGGAATAGAACACATTTCTAAGTACTAGATTGCTCATTATTTTGTTCATGGAATGTGCCTTCTTTTATTTTTACCTTATTGTTTTTCAAGAAGAATACAGAACATTTATATGTTTTTCTTTCAAAAAAAAAATTCATAATGAACTTTGTCTTCAAAAACAGGTACTGTTCATTACTGTAATGAACGGATGGCCACCGTACCAACCTATATATAAAATATAACCGAATGGAGTCTCGAGAGTTCATGATGACTCCTTTCGTCTCAGGGAGGTGCACTAGGGAGATGTTCTTTACTTTAAAAATTCATTTTGTATTTACTTCTTTTTTTTAAACTTACATACTAGACAAAAACGATCAAATCTAATTTAAAATTAACATTTAACTTATTCTAGCTAACTGGCTCTAAGCGAGCGCTCTAAACTTATCAATATCCATAAAATTCGGCCTTAGGGAGATGTTCTCTTCGTAGAAAAATTACAAATTATAATGTCAAAGCCATCACTGCAATTCCATATTGCAAAATCATTCATGTTTCGATAATCTACTTTCTAATGAAATGTGAAATGCTTCCTGCCATGATAATAAATTTTGCCCATAAAACGCTAACCATGACAAAGCATTTAACTTTCAAATTACGACGATAAACAACGCCTGCCGAGGCAGTCGACCTGCCATACCCAATATACGAGTATAGGTATATACCAGTGTACAAAATCCTTTGACGATATCGAAATACAATCGCTGCACGACTCCCGTAACCGTTGCGTGTTAGTCGATAGTATTCAAATTTTTCATCATGCAATGGCTACCATTTTACGTCAACCGCAAAGCGGGTGGGGAAAACGAATACGATTCACCCTAAAAAGAGCAAGGAAACAAAAAACAAATGTATCGCTTTCGCAGTCAAATATCTCATTTTGGGACACACAAAGCCATTAAGTCCACACACGTCCTTTACTCGCATATGTAGCCGGCAATCAGCGGTGAGATCCATCACCATCTATACCCATCTCCTCGCACGAAGCCCATTAATCAAACAATCTGGTCGAAAGTATCTCTAAATAAGCAAATTCCCAAAATCGGATGACAATAAAAAATCACTTCGGCTCACTGCTAGGAAATAAAAAACTGAACAAACACAACAACAACAAAAAGCGAAACGATCCAAATAAGGACATCGAAATGGCGACAGAGAGCGCTACCCCAAAATATGCGAGGACCACAACTTGTTCTTGTTTCACAAAATCCTGATGGCACTCGATTATGTCAATCGAAAGAAGAGTAAAAAAAACTAACTTTCCCACTATGAGTGGTCATTTGGACGGGATACGGGTTCATGTAATACTCGTATGTGTATTCCAACAGGATAAAAAAATAACAAATTTACCTTGAGATTTCCATAAGGATATGGTTGACTCCCTAAGCACTCTGAATGATTTTTTTTTCCGGGAGGAAACTTCCATTTTCTCGCTGTGTGACATTTTCCAATTTTTCGTATCTATGCGTTTATTTCCTCCGTCCGCACTGTCCCTCTCGATCTCGATGATAGTGATTATGGAAAAATTTGAAAAAAGGACCATTCCGCAAACGTATATCAGTATATACAGGGTAAACGAAATAGCAAACTTCTTTTTTGGACAAAAAGCGTAAGCGCACATCATTTATTATCTGTGCACACTCGTGTGAGACAATGTCAATCCACCTCCTTTGCAAGATATAAATGAATGAGTAAAAAAATCTGTGAAACAGTCTTGCAAAAGCTTTTATCAAGACGTTAAATGTAATTTCTTTATATTCAACGCATGTTTGCATTTCATACTATGTGGGAATCTGATTTGATTAGGTAAAGAAAGTGCGGAGACTATTAGGGGAAATTTGAGATAGTTGAGATTTGATTTTGAGCAATTGGATAATTAACCTGTATCATATTTTCGTAATAGAGTATGCCTTAGAAAAAAACTTCTGAATAATCCAAAAGTAAACCGGCCTTAGCCTTCTCATCCTGCATGTGCATTGCTTGTGCCACACCTACCATGAGCCAGCGTGTATTCAGTCAAAATGTCATTAAAAAATCGTCGGTTTGCGTTGGCTGGTTTTTAAGGAGCGAATGCATATCAGTCGTTTAAAGTGGAAAGTGACCTCAACCAACTTGGAGCGTGAAATTGGTGACAGTTGGCCAAGAGGTTTCTTGCTTGAGGTTAGATCCGACAAGGTCTGTTACGCAACCATAATAAGTTGTTATTTGGAAGGAAATTCTATTTTATTTAATAAATAATTGAAAGATTATTATCATTACAAACACGTTTTATTAATGCGATTTTGATTTGAGATTTCAGATCGAACATAAAACCGAATTTTATTGCTTTTTGTATGGATTGAGTTTTCCGTCAAAATATATTTATTTTCACTTGCACAGATATAATCAATAATACTATTTTTTTACATGTTTCTGCTAACGCATTTGAAAACAATTCAATTTGAAAGCTTTTTCATGCGCGTCACAGGAATAATTTTGTTCAAAAAAACACATCCTACCCATGAAAATCAATTCACAAACACCAGCTCTATGTCAAACTATTAGTCAATAGTCAAAAAAACTGAAAATAGTTCCAGGTAATATTGACAAAGTTCTATTGTAAAATTTCACAAATATAGTTTTGTTGAACTGGCAAAAATAATTGTTGTAATCAAATATGAAATTTATCCATCCAACTTAAGTTTAATAAGTTTTAAAAAATTGTTATATTGTTAAACGGATAAGACATTTACTACAAAACTACTTTGCCAGAATAATAAAATACAATTTTCAATTTTCCTTGAACAATTTAATTGTTGAATTGACAAAGTTTTTGTTATGTCCATTAAGGCAGGACCAAAAATCACTTTTGTAAAAGTTTGTGAAATTGACAAAACTTATACTAAAAGTTTGTTAGCCAAACAAAATACAGATTATAAATATAACAAACAATTTGTTCAAATGAAAAATATGTTTGTGGAGAAAAATATTGTGGAATTACACATGCATTGAATGTTGACTCATTAAAAATTTTTTGGCAAGCGAAATAAATAGTAAGTAAGTAGTTTATTAGTGCGCATAAAAATATCATAAACAAGTGAGTTCAACATTTTAGAAGTAAATAATTCCTTTAACGGAAGAGGACAGGGAGAATAGAAAACATTTAAACGACCTCTTGACTATAAATTGGTAAGAATTGAATTTTGGTAATTTTAAAAGATTACTTTTTTAATAATTAACTAGGTCAAATTTGACGTCAACGCTATGTACTCGGATTCTTCAAATATATGCTGCAAAATTCAACCGGATCATCAAAATGCTTCAACTGAAACTAAAAGACGCAATATTTCACAGTTTTCGCTATTTCCATCCGCTTATGGAGTTCCTTGGCTCGGCATGTGCGAAGGTTAGGCGGCACTGAACAGTTTCGGACTAAACTCAAGTCCTTTTTTAGTTTCTATTTTAGTTAATCTATTTTATTCACTTTAATTCATTAAATGGAGGTATATGTGTATGTATATTGCTTTTGATCTATCTGTTTATAGTAGAATTTCCTTAAAAAATGTAACAATTTGTGGCTTGTATCATAATTGAATTTATCGTTACTAAGCTTTCTCTAAATTATAAGATGATCTTTTATCTTAATGTGTAAGCATTCAATTAAAATAGGTAAATGAAATGAAATAAATATTGAAGGAAATGACTACATCTACGCCGTTGTCGGTGTTTAAACTTTAAAAGTTTATTTTCAAGTTGAATGGCATTAGGTACCATAATGTCTTAAAAGTAATAGGTAACCTTTATTTTTAATTTAATGTTGTAATATTTTGATATTTTTTATTAAGTTTTCCAGTAAAAATAATTTAATGTAATTTCTATACTTACTTTTTTTAATAAATCTAATTGGTAAACTTATTTGTTTTGCAAACAATTTTGATGGCATTAACAATTTGTTTTTGTTAATTTAACAAAAGGATAAGGCTGAAAATGATATATTTCCTTGCAAAGCCAACAGCATTTTGGTAAATTTAACAAAATATTTTCATACGCTCAAGTAAACAATTTTTTTCAACACAACAATTTATTTTGCTATCACAACAAAACGTTCGAGACAAGATAAAACTTATCAACATTTTGGCAATCTGATCAAATGTACCAAGGTTTTATTTTCAACAGAAAAAATAGTTATTTTCCTATCAAAAGGTACGTAACTTTTTGTTGTCATAGCATTTGCCCATTTTTTGGATTTAAAAAATGTCCAAAATTCCAAAATTCACGCAAGAACCTGGGACCCCTCGCTTAGTAGTCCAACACACTTACCACTGCGCCTACGCACTTTGACAGTTCAGGGTTATTAATAATGGGGCGCAGTAGGGTCCCAGGTTCGATTCCCGGAAAAAGACAAATAACATCTAAAGGTTTCGCGATCGTCTGATAAACATCCGAGAATATAACTGTCATAAAAGAGCTTCTCCATTAGCCATTTCAACTCGGCATAAAATTGTTCCTTGTCCCTTGCATTCCCCCCAAAAATGAAAAACTCACTAAAACGAATTATTGTGAGGAACTAGACCTAGGGACCTTTTGCGACAACAAGCTATTTACTTATTTTTTTTTTTTTACACGAAAGAACATCACGTTTTTATTGTGTAATAACACTTTAAGAATAATTAACGACGAGATGAAGCTCAAGCTCTCGACGTATTAATAAAATTCAGCCACACTTTATGCAAAACGGTTATGGAAAGTTCGCAAAAAACAGTCCGTGGTGGGCTTTTACCCAATAAACTATGCCCAAACTCTGTGGGTCTTACCCATAAACATTTTTAGTCTCGTTTCGAAATTTTAGTAGTGGCTATATTTTAAATATAAATTTCGAGCTTTCGTAAATTTAAAGCCAAGAATAAAATTTGTTATTAGTACGGCGCAAGTCGATAAAAAATTCATACATATTTAAAAAAAAAATTCACTTGTCTATCAAAATTACTTTTTGCGTAAGTTTTGAAATATATTGTTAAGTCTTTATTCCAAAAAATAATCAGAAAACATTTTTTTCCTTCGAGGTCTTGGCTTAAAAAAAGTACAATTATTATTTTGACCCAATATAAATAGAGAAAAAATTCCGCCCAGAAGGAAATCAACGAGAGATTCAAATTGAATCCCTAATTCATCATAGGTAAGTATGCACCAAGCCTGAAATGGGAACTTGCCCTATCGGTATTACTATGATCAAACTGAGTTAGCACCAATGAAACACTCCTCATAACCATACCTCAACAATATGTCCTTCATTTGACGCGAAATATTTTGGCTCCTTTTTCGCCTCCAAGTTATTTTGGAAAAAAATAAATGCTGAGGAAAGACCAAAGATATGAGAGAATTCTCTGTCTGGTCTATTCAAATCCTTCCGAAGAAGATACAATGTGAAAAGCAACAAGTATGAGAAGTTGTAAGAAGCACGACCCGAGCAAGGCTGCACATAAACTTTACCTTGAATTTGTACATCAAAAGTTCTGCCACAAAAGTTGTTTTTGACCTGTGGAAACAAATCATCAGATGCATCTATGATTTGATATGTGGACAGTATAGGCAGTAAACAAACTTCACAGACATATCGGGCTGTAAATCCTCCATAATGACTTTAACAATGATACCCAATCTTGCTTCGAAGCGCGACTGTGTATATGAGTCCAATAGTGTAGACAAACCTCTATTGATTGCATTCAACACGGAAGGCTCAAAAATGGATAAAGTGTTAGGAATTCGATCCAATTCGACCATTAGGAATCTGATCACCATTAAGTACCATTGGGTCAAACTATTTTTTGCTTATGGACATAGAATTAGCCATAGAGGGGTAGTTGAATGAGGGTTTGTCAATTGGGACTGGCCAATGTTATGGTGGCCTGTGGCAGCCATGTTGTTTTGGTGGCGTCTGCCTACCTAATCCGTTGTTTATTTTTCAGTCACTGATGCCAAATCACCATGGCGTGGTTGAAAAGCGATTCCAAATGATAGAACTTTATAATTTATAAGTATTAGTCAGATCAAAAGTTACGCGCACTGCGCTCATATTTAGTCAGAAGTGGTGGCCTTTCAAAGTCGACTCTCCAACGCTTGGTGGCCGAATTCGAGGCAAACGGTTAGGTAAACAATAAGCCAACACTCGATCTTTCAAAGGAACGCCAGATCGGCTGAGAACATTTACGCGGTCCGTGAAATTTTACAATCGGGCCTAATGCCCGTGATACACATGCGGTTTCGATACCATGGTACCAATACCAAGGCTTCGTCAATACCATGCTAGGTGACGAACTATGCACCGTAGTATAGTTTGACAGTTGCTATGCTCACAATGGCAAGAATACTATAGCTTTTTCTATGAAAATGACAGGTTGTTTAAGTAAAACTATGCTCCACTTCATGAGAGTGGCGCTGTTTTCGCTAGGGGGATGGCTATACCAGGCAAAAAACCCTAGTATCGATACAATACGCTCAAACCACATTGATCGCTTGGTTTTAGCGTGGTATACCCTGATAGACACGTGGTTCATCTCTATATCATGGTATCGAAACCACATGTGTGTGTCACAAGCATAATTGTGTAAATGGATGGTACAAAATTTCATCTAAATATACGAAGTAAAAATCCTTCAAATTATTCACGAAATTTCTCCAAGCCTCTCCTGAGATCCATTAAAAACTATTTGTGAAACAAAGTTTCAACCCCAGTCAAGGCAAAATCTTCAAGGTCAATTTAGCACCAGATCTTATTTTGCCTCTCCTGTCATTACCACAAAGGTCGTTCAACAAAAAAGTACTCTGCCAAAAAATAGGTAGGTATAAAAAAAACATCTTGCCTCGTGCCACGATCCTTCTTAACTTTTCTTCAAGATCACCGCACACTTCTATCTCATGCCAAAGATTTATCATATTTTCGCATCTTCCTTTTTTAATGCCTACCCTGTACCTATTTTTTATTGGGTTCTTGGAAATTTTTCATCAAAATATCGTTAACCTCATTTCAGACATCGTATAGGTAAGCCATCGTCCAACAGAATATTGTTGACAGCAAACAGCAAGCCAACAAAAAAGGAAACGCAATTTCCTTTATTTTACATCTTTTTATAAAAAAATAACATCATATGATCTGTATGGAGATTAAAAAATAGCCCGTTACATTGAGCGTCCGGAGTCCCCCTCTTCAAAACACTAAGGATATAAAACTGCAAACAAAAAAATAACCGAACCGTTTATGACCCGAACTGACCCCCACCGATAGATAATGAACAATACGTAGGGATGGAAAAACTGAAAAATTAAAAAATCCTCGTTTTGCCCCTTATTTTCGAATTTTATTCCCAAACGGTAGGATCTTTCCCGCGCCAGGTACGCAATGAGCAGCAGCTTGTGATGAATTAAAAAAAAAATCGGCTTCCGTATCCTTTTCAATCTATACGACAGGATAACATAATGGCATGCAAACATGAATGCTGGCCCAACAATAGGAAGATATAAAATTTTTTTGTTGTGCCTAGATTGGAAAGGGGAAGCGTTGTGTGCCCAATTGACCGTTTTTGGACTTACCTCTTCCGAGTTCTGACGATCACTACTATTCATCGTTTTTATGCATTTTTATGTACAGATCTCACAGGACTGACCCCTATTCCGTTACAGCTTTAATATGCAATACATCACGAACGATATTTGCATCCTGACACATAGAATCTTGTGAATAGAAATGCAAAAAGGATTCATTAGTTTCCCTTTTTGATCATGGATATTGGATTCGATTGTTATGCATATTGAGAGGACAGACCCTTCGATCGTTTGATTATTTTCGAATCCTTCTCACAGCTCACTCATTAGTATTTATTATTTTGGCGCCATATTTCGTTGTGTTTTGCGCGCTTGTGTGCATACCCAAGAGAGATAGTTCAAGCAAAATGAAATGAGGAAAGGTGTGTTGTCCGTGTGTGCTAACCGTGGAAAAGTTAAAGGGGGCTAGGAATATTTTGAGCGGTTGTTTTTGCAATTATTTCGATTTGTCATCGGTTATTATTTTTATTTTGTGAGATATTTTATGTTATCCTTATTTACCTACATCGATATGTACATGTACACATCAATTTTTTTTTCGAAACTATTTACGAACCTGGACGACGAAAGGCAGGGCTTCTATCCATCCCAATCAAAATGAACTGAGCACAGCATTTCCTAAACTCAAGTCCAAATATGCTGATGAACTATTTAAGTAGGCCGTGGGCAACTCTTGAAGATAATAAACCTTCGTATGGCGTAGAAACTTCTGCCTGCCGTATTGAAATGCCTGAAATCATTATTGTCAACAAACTGGTTCGTTGCACTACTAGTGCCCTTTTATGCCCGATTATTCTAGAACCGATCATTCTAGAACCGATCAATATTTTAGACTACGGTTGATCGGGAAGAAAACCCAAGTAGGCCAGATCAATACTCACCAGTTGGCATTTGTAGAGACGTAGAGAGACGCATAAAATATATCGATAAACTTCTTAGCATCCCTATACCAAAACCTTCAAGAAATCTAGGGACATTTGCCTATGATTAAAAAAACAATTTAGACATCAACTTGACAAAAATGTGTTAAATTGAGGGCCAATAACAGATAGCGGTGGGCTAGCTGTCACTCGGACATTTGCATCTATCGAAAATATTGAAACAGAAGCGGGACAATTTAATTAGTTGTGAAAACGGGTGAAACCAAGTAGGCGCCATCACGAAGAAGGGACATTCAATCTTTTATCAATTTGAAAAGGCAGTAAGTAAATTAGTCGCTGCAGGAGCTTGGCTGTGAACCCTGAAAATGACAAACCACATCAAAATGCAAGCGGGAATTTGCTTTTCAATCGCTGTCTGGTTTAAGAGGGCAATTAAGTAGTAAGGGCGTTGCCAAGACGACTCGATATAAGACTGTTATCGTTCCAGTCACGCTACATGGACATTTTTTTAAATTGGATTGCGGCTCTTTTAGGCTTGACGGAATTTAAATAAAAAGACAACAGCGAGCTATATACAGCGGCATTGATCTGGAGAGAAAGTACGAGATGGCTGGGGAATATAGGGGAATGAAGACCGAAGGGTTGGCGAGCACGTCAACCAACTTAGAATCACTTTTGCCGGGTTTTGAGCTATTTCGATAGCCCATTTTCAAAATTTGTGTAGCCCAATTTTCAGTACTTCAATAAAAATTCATTTTTAAAATTAACAGAAAATAAACAAATTATTTTTAAAAACAAAACAATAAAAAAAAAATATATAGTGATGATTGATTTGAACTATAGAAAAATAGTTGCCCAAGATAAAAAATGGGCAGACTTATTCCCTAAATTTGGTGTTGAAAATTTGAGAAAAAGATAGCAATATTTTTGATAAATATTACAATCTGGCAAGTCTGCTTAGAATGCGCAATTGGAGGCAGTGAGCCAGATACTATACTGTGGAGGCGTATTGGTAAAGACTCAAACTCACCATGGGCTGTATCCTCAAACCCTTACCTAAGCAAGAAACACTGAAGATTTTCTTCCAATAAAAATTCCCTATAGACGTTTAATGTTCATAGTAAAAATTGTCTAGTACTCTGGAGATTTGTGTCCTTTCTAGTAGGGTAAAGTCGGGAGACATGGTATCCATTTTTTGTTTTCGTTAGGTACAACTCAAAAAATAAAGCATATTTTAATTTAAAACATAAATCTATTAACTTTTTGTTTAAGTTAAAAACAAAAAATAGGAACGTAAATAAACGTAATAGTTGGAAACATACTGAATTTTGTAAAAACGTAAAAGCTAAAAAAAGTTCATTAACAAATTAGAGGGTGATATGGTACCTTAAGTTTTCTTGGAAATTTTCTTCCCAAACCTGTTAGAAGTATTTAAAAAGATGTACGCGAGTCGTGCGACCAAAAATGACACATTAGACATTAAATCCATTCTTCTGTTTTTAGATTTCAGACAAATGTATACCTCAATATAAAACTAATAGCAGGAGAAATGGTAATGGTACCACATATAGAAACTTAGAGGTGCCATATCTCCCAAATGGAGTTATAATTTTTTTTTTGCGATAAACATGACCAAATGCGTACCCGCAGTATAACTGTAAATGGAAACAAGCTCACCCGACATGCTTTTAATTTGTTTGTAACGAATGAACGCCGAGCGCCGAATACTTTTCGACCTACCTATTAGGTACATAGGTAAGTAGGTTTGTTCGAATTTACTCACTTTTTTAAGGTTCCCTACCCAAAGGGAAAAACGGATCCTTATTAGTTTCGCTTTTGTCCGTCTGTCCGGACCCACTAGACCAATTTTTTTTTGTTCGTTTGTAACCAGACATTTTCACCAGCAAATCAGGTTCCGACAGACCCCTTCAGAAACTTACGTAAAACTTAATAATATTTTTATGTCTTTGGTTTAAAATAAAATCGTTTAGTAGGAAATATTGAGAGGGTGCCGTATCTGCCATGGTGCCATATGATCCGACTTTACCCTAATCGAAACCCACAAAACTGGGAAACTATATGAATGGTGTTTTATTTCGATCTTCCGCGCGATCGTCTGATACTTTTGTGACATGTTCAGTATTGCTTGAAAAATGATTATGAAAAGACCTAACCAAAAAGAAAGTCCTTTTACTTTTCAGACTCACTCTTAAAATCGGTCTTTACTTTAGTGCCGTAGCTCACTTGGCTTAATCGGTTTTTAAAGAAGTCAAATTGCTGTTTCTTGACCATTCAGGCAAATCTGCAAAAGACTTGAGAGGCTCAAAAATTGCCCTGGTGTTATTCTGACGTTGGTTATAAGTTATAATTCAAAAGTGATTTCGGACTTCGTCTTGTGTCAGTGGGCAATGATATCGGACAGTGATTGATGACGTTGATTTTGACATTATGTGGCTCATCACAACGGTCATAGTTGTCAGATGGCCCATGAAATCATAAACACTGTTCAGGTATTGTAAGAACATATTCAGTGCATTATTTGTGGGGTAGTACTTGAACGAGGGGTCCAAAATTGGACGGAAAAGATTGAGCTTTGTCAAAAACAGTCGAAACAAAATATCCCCTTTGAACAGCTGAACAGCTACATTAGTTTACTTTTTATGACACTTACTGGGCCGGGGAGATCCACGGCCTCAATTAAAAATTTCCACCATCCAGCTCGTCCCCTAGCTCCTATTGTGTCCAGTTACGCACACCAAGTTGGTTGAGGTCGCTTTTGACTTGATTCAGCCTCTGTTTGAATACTTGCGTATGCCCCACTAACACGATCTTGGTTTGTGAGTTTTGTAAAATTGCTGCAAGATTATTAAAAAAGTTCCACTACAGCGAGAGACAAAGCTCAAACCTTTATCGACATGGAACAGTGAAAAAAATCCCTTTTATCCCTCGCCAATACTTAAAAAAATCCCACATTTATCCCACGAAATATTCAATTAAAAAAAAAAACATGTATTACATTAAATTCAGTCTTTTCTATTATTAACAAATACAAATTACATTATACACTAACTTTGCAAGCTAATAAAAATAAATACATACATTAAGACACGTTTCTATATAATACAAAAATAAAAATGTAAGTACATCTTATGCATTTTTAGAACGTTACAAAAAAAAAAAAAAACAAAACATAAAATTGCAGTCGGCGTTTTAATGAAAATAATATTCAACATAAAATAAATATCTTATGAATTATTTGACAATGACTGGATTGCAAAAAACTTTTGATTTTTCGTACAAAAATGACACAGAAATTTGATTTGAGAATTAAAACAAACCGCACACATAAATTCCCGACGACAAGTGTAAAATTGTTGTTTGCGTTTGAAATTTCATCTCATTAGTATGGATGCGGTGAGTTGAGAATTTCACCGCAGATAATTCGGTTTACGAAACAGTTTAGGGAAATAAAAAAAAAATAATATGAGAGCATTCAGATATTTTTAATGACTTTGTTTCTAAACACGAAAATATTTTATTTGATCGTAGGTTGACCAACTTTTTACGAATATAATGAAACCAGAAAATTAGGAACAAAAATTGACCAAAAAGTAAAATCCTTGTGATGGAAAATTAACTCTTCATATTGTACTTTACACAAGTTGAAATTGTAACTTTTAGGACTGAAGTGTAACTTTGTCGTTGTGGAAATTCGTAGCTATAATGAATATTAAGGTAAATATGCCCACACACTTTTTACTACATATTTACTTAGCTCATGATTTAAGAAACAAATATTTTCCCCCTTGGCCTTGAAAGAAAACAAATCGATATTTTGAAAACTTTATTCGTGACATACCATATGACCATAACACAAATCTATATATATAAATAAAACACCGATTTGATGATCTCTGATTTGTTGCTATTCGTCTCCGCCCCGAACAGCAGAATATTTCAAATTTCCAGCGTCGATTCAAGACCTCAAAGATAAAATTCGTGAGGCTATCGAGGACATAGGGCAGCCACTTTGCGATTTGGTTATGGAAAATTCCATGAAAAGGATATGGTCCTGTGTGCGTGCTCGTGGCCATTTGGCTGATGTTGTTTTTCATTATTAACGGCATACCTTGTCTTTATTATGAAATAAACATCCGATCATTTATCTCAAAAACTGGCATTTTTCTTTGAATACCAAAATAACACCTTTAGTTCTGTTTCACCTCAGGAATGTAAAGTACATGTTTCTATACACACGTTCGTGATTTGTGCATTCCAATAATGCTCCCTATAATTTAAATTCTCACAAAATTAATGGTTGTGCGGGCCAAATAATTATTTTTGATTTTTACCGCTTTTTCGTTCTAGGTCTTGATATTTTCCAAACTTGACAGCAGTCTCAGAAAGGACGCTTTTATTTACCACAAGTGACACAAGGTTAGAACTGAATTATTATCGCCTGACTACTTCATCCCCAAAAATTGCATCGCCCGTAAGTATGGCCTGTAGGGACTAATTAGCGACCTCTCACAGTTGTCCGACTTCTCATTCTTAAACCGAGCCTCCCCAAACAAATCTAAGTAACATAACTCTCAAACAAAAAAAAAAAAAAAACATCATCAAAAACCGATCAAAGCACGCGTTCAAAGTACGTCCTCGGTCTCAACTCATCTTTTTACCTCTCGGATCATACAGGGAATCCATAAAGAAGTGTTCCTCTTAAAAAGAGATCCATGAATCAATAAACAAACTACCATCCTGCATCTTGTGTATTCATCTCGTTCATTTTTTTTATAGGTTAATGTCGCTTCATTTATAAGTGATAGGAAATCCTCCTCGGCGATGATCATCAGGTAAGAAAATCCTTACATAATCAGGAGGAGTGGTAAAAAAGAATATGCACACGCCATGTGACCTCAAGTCGATCCCCATCTTCCCTGCTTTTTTAGGGACGCAGCACAGTTTTTTGTCGGGTTCTTCTTTTTCTTAATTCCCCGTGAATATCTTCTCGATGATGCTGACGTCTGATCATGATGATCTTCACCTTTTGTCGTGCGTCTTCAGTCGCGTGGCATGTACAAAATTTGCCGCGGCACATGGTCCGTGCAGCCACAGATTTGTTTTTTTCGAATTCTCCCTTTTTTTTTTTTTTTTGTAAAGACGAAGGGAGCTTGTTGGTATTTATGTGAGGCACGCTCCATTGAAGATCGGATCGAGGAACTCCCGAGGCGGTTATCCGATATGAGCAGTCGATTAAATCGGATTTATTTTTGGGGAAGTTCGACTACTCTGTCGATTGATGATGATGATTACTTGGGGGAGGTTGGTTGATTGCTGGGCCCTGCATCTGACATCAAGTCAGAGGGGGAGTGTGTCACTCGATGCACTTTTTTGTTTATTTAGCGGTATTGCGCGCTTGTGGTGTTTGTTTTATTTAAGGATGCGGTGGGTGAGATGTTTTAGTTGTGCGCCCGGGTTGTTGCGGTGCATTTTTTATTGGCGTCTCCAATCTATATTTGGTCACAACGAGGGAGACTCTGCGAGCAGTTAAATGACAAATGGCTCGTGCCAGGTTTGTTTGGAGTGTATTTTTTTGTCCATTTCTTTTTTTTTTTTTGAGAAAGAAATTTGGTCTGGTACATGACTTTTATTTTACTTGTCATGTGTCAATTTGGGACTAATGTGATATATAACTTCTGAGTGGCTTTCCTTTTCTTTGGGGTGCTGTTGTCGGATGCGTATAAATGTAAATTTAAGTAAAGTGGGGCATATAGGATGCTGGAGAGTAGGCTGTAGAGATTTCGGAACACGACACGACTTTGGAAATGCCAGACCTTTGAAGTGAGTACATATTAATGTTAGGGCGATTTTCAAAGAAATCTGAATATTTAAAATGACAGAGGACTTCTCAGGAGGACGTTTTGTATGCTCGTAAAATATACCTCGACTCTTTCTTATCCAAAAGGTGCAACTTTTTATGAGAATCATTCTTTTACGAGGCATTTTTCTTGCTGCGGAATGCCATTTTACTGGACCACGGATACGCACTGCCTCCAGTTGTGCAGTGCAAGTCACATGAAGTCTAGGTCTACTTGCGTGCGACCTAAAACTACATCTTATTTTTATAGCAGTGTTCTTTTTGCCAAAATGAAGTCGCCGTACTTTATAAAAGAGTCTGGTTGATTTCTTAAAACACAAAAAAACACACATGTATGTGGGAGTAGGTCCTACCAACAAAAAATAATTTAGATGCAGCGGACAATCAGAGAGATCTGCAATTGGAGCAAGACAAACCTTGCATTGCAGTTTAAATAGCAACTAATGTTGTTTCTCACCACTTTTGTACGGTCAAAGTTGGTCCTACTTCCTGCTAGAGCTGTCTGGTTATGTCTTTCGCTTGTAGGCTTTCAGTCCGCCTCTTTTCTCTCATGCATTTTCCTTCTTTCACTGGGATATCGAATATCGATGGGAAGTTGTTGACTAATCCCGCGATAATGAGAACGCCATCCAGAGAGCTCTATTTGCTCGGTTTTCGAAGGCGAACGCATCAGCACAAATCTAACATTAGTACAGAAGGATATAATGTCATAAGAAGTTGTCCTTTAGGTTTGCTATTATTTAACTCGATAAAATCTTCGCCTTTGGTGTTTTTTTGGACGCTGTCGTAATCTGCTTGCATATTAGTTTTTAATAGTTATGTCACCGAATATTCTAAATGGCAACTTTAGCTTGTGCTTGTGGCTATGTTTGGTGGTATTTCTTGAAATGCTTAATTTTTTGTCTATTGGTATTGTATCTCTTATTTACCAGCGACTTGCCGCATAGTGATGAAACCACTGTGGCGACATTAGCAGATGATACTGCTGTCCTTGCTCTTGGAGAAACTTTCGACGTAGCGATAAAAAAAAATACAGATGGCAGTGAACAATATATAAAAATGGACCAAAAAATGGCAAAATAAACTAAATGACTTAGATGAATAGATAAGATTAAAAGACGGGAGAGCCTTCAAAGGGCTCTGGCACTGCGGCTTCTTGGAGTAGCCTGTAGTGCCTTCCCAGGTAGGTTCCTAGAGCTATCTTTTCACTCCAGAGGCATTGAGGAAGACAGGGATCTTCTCTGGGTGTAGGTCAGCAAGAGTTGCTGGATCGACAATCTCATTCCCTAGGATGTTTTTCCTAAGGCGGCTTAGAGCCGGACAAGCTTGAGTATGTGAAGAGAGGATTCATCACTCTCAAGACAGAGCCTGCAGATAGGATCCGGTGAGACGCCAATACGGTGGAGTTGTTTTTTCACGTGACCATGGCCACTGATTATTAATGTAAGGATCCTCAGATTATTTTTGTCCAGATTAATCAGGAAGAGCGATTTTGTGGGGGAGAATTTAGGGAAAAATTTGTTGGTGCAGATCTGCCCATCTGCAAATCTTCCAAATCTCGTTCGACTCGATGCGAGATAGTTTCTTAATGTAGTTCCTGAAATGGTTTTTGGTGACTCCGCAGAAGGGTTCAGGTCCGATAAGTGGAGTGGTAGCTCCGGTTTCAGCCAGTGAGTCAGCTGATTCGTTACCCTCATATCCTCTGTGAACTGGAATCCAGTGGAGGATGACTAGGTTTTTCTTAGAAAGTTCGTGGATGGCTATGAATGTTCCTAAGATAAGTTTTGATTTTACGACAGGTGAGTCAATAGCTTTGAGAGCTGCTTGGCTGTCTGATGATAAATAGGGTTCTTCCCCGTGTGTTAGAACTTAGATTTATTCTAGCGCAATGGTAAATTGCAAGGACTCCAGCCTAGAATATGGATAAGTTTTTCCCAAGGCTAACTGACAAGTTCACCTGGGGCGACTCACCGTATAGATTCCAGAGCCAGTCCCTGACTCCATCTTAGAACCGTCTGTATACCAGATGATATCAAGTCGAGATGGATTGGGTTTATATTTATCCCATTCATCCCTAGGAGGGATAATTATGGAGAAGTTTTTGTGGAAGCCATATTTAGGTAGCATGTCATAAAGAGGCATGCTGAATGGGCTTGAAGGCTCCATGGTGCCGAGTAAAGACAGATGACCTCCCTGATAGCCATATGGGTCAAAGTTATTCGAATGGTACCGACGGTGAATACTTAGTCTAGCCTCCATTTGAATGTGCGCTTGAAGAGGTGTTAGACCCAGGATGACATTGAGTGTCATAGCCCGTCATGCAGTTTCCGGCTATACGTTGAATTCGTTCTAGCTTTTTGACTGTGGTGACTTCGTTAGTCATCGTACACCAAACCACAGCAACATAAGTTACCGCAGGTCTTACGACAAGCGTATAAAGCCAGTGTATCATCCGAGGTCTAAGGCCCCTTTTTTTACCGCAGATACGCCGACAGATCCATAAAGATCTGGTGGCTCTGTTTACGGTACGTTCAATCTGCTAATTCCATGAAAGTTTGCTGTCAAGAACAACTGCCGAGTGCCGAGATTTCCACATCATCGATGCGGGTCTGGATTATTCTACTTTTCAGCATTGACATTATCCATCTTCATATATGATAGGAGATAGGTTCATATTGTTGAGAACCCTACTGATGGACTCAAAAGGCATGTAGTTGAAAGCTCCTTCAATGTCCAGGAAAGCAACGAGACATATTTCCTTACTACTGATGGAGGATTCGATTTTAGTTACTAAGTCATTAAATGCTGACTCGGTGGATTTTCATGCTGAGATTTGCTTAGCGGAAAATATTTCAGGGCTACATCTCTTATGTGTCTATCAATTAGTCTTTCCATATGCTTTTAGAAATGAAAGACATGAGACTGACAGACATCAGACATACTGAAAGACATGACCTAAAGTCGGCCCATATAAATTTTACGAATAGAAATGTTCAGCACATACCGGTATTCATAAATGATGAAGAAGTAGACTACGCAAACACCGCCAAATATCTAGGCATGACACTAGACGAAAAACTGCGCTGGAAAGCAGATGTAAAGAAAAAAAGAGAAGAACTAAATATGCGCTATAGTAAAATGTATTGGCTTATAGGGAAATACTCGCGTTTGTCAAATTACAATAAACTACTGCTTTATAAGCAAATTCTGAAGCCAGTGTGGACCTACGGTCTCCAGCTATGGGCATGTACATGCAAAACAAATCTACAGAAAATACAAACATTTCAAAACAAAGTTCTAAGGAATATAGTAAATGCACCGTGGTACATTAGAAACGCTGATCTGCATAGAGATCTGGAAATAGAAATGATTGAAGATGAAGTCAAAAAAGTAGCTAATAGACATAAACTTAGGCTTCTCAATCACGTCAACTCAGAAATGACGGAACTATTAAATACTAGCAATCGGACTAGGAGGTTAAGAAGAGTAAAACCTTTTGAACTAGCTACATAGCTCGAAAAATAAAACAAAAACAGTATTAAATCCTCTATGGACGAATACTTAACATATGAATTTTAGAATATGAAAGACAAATTGCTTTGATTGGTTTAACTACTAGCTGCAATAATTGGTTATCCCTCGTCCTGCGATGATGAAATGCCAAGAAGGTTGTAGCGCAGGGAAAACGGGAAGATGGGAGAAGGGGTTAGTGGGTAAAAATCACCACACTGTTACTGAGTACGGGCTCGGTTTCGTCTTTGGAAGATTACCAAACAAGTCGTGCAAGAATTGTTTTTTGGTACAAACAATTAGGCAAGCGTGTGATCAGCCGCTTTGAACAGGTATTTTTATTTGAAATTTTCCATGTCGGTAATGTAGTAAATTCTGCAACTGAACTACATCGTCTAACGATGTCCACCTATTGCTTGTCACTTGTGATTTCCCATTATCGCTCATTTCCTCAAATACAGCTCATACAAGTGATTCCGTTTCCATTCAAATTATAAACAACTTGAGTAGGTTTCGACACAATATCCTCCTCTTATTGAAATAAGGTTTTCTATTTCCACTCTAGTTTTCTTATCAAGCAAAATTTGCACACCTCACTTTGAAAAGTTGTAATTTGTACAGTTGACCGTGTACAGTTGAAATCCTAGTCCTTGTAAACAAGCATGAATATAAAGGGTTGTCCAATGAGAGGTGTTATTGTGAATGACCCGCTATTTCGGTAGCTGTCACTTTTGAAGCTTTTATTCTTTGACATTTGACAAGTAGACACTATGCCATAACTAAAAATGGAACGATACACGTTTCAACAACGCATTGAAATTATTAAAATTCACTACAAAAATGGTGAAAATCTTACAGTCACAGTTCGCAAAACTAAAGCATTTTTTAGACGTCGTGAAGCACCTTGTCGGACCGTAATACAGAAACTGGTGGAAAAATTCGAGCTGTTGGGACAAGTTAGTGATGTGAAGAATAAAACCCGTGCACGTCGCTCAAGAACAACTGAGAATGTTGCTGCTGTAGGCCAAAGTATTGAAGAAAACCCAGGTTTGTCCATTCCTCGTCGTTCTTTGGAATTGGGCATGATTAATGATTTTTTTATGATCGGAGTTGGATGGTATTGATCTGGACAACGTTTGCTTTCAACACGACGGCGCTACGTGCCACACAAGCAACGAAAGCATTGACCTTTTCCGGGCCGTTTTATCTCTCGAAGAGGTGATCACAATTGGCCACCGAGATCTTGTGATTTAACACCTTGCGACTTCTTCCTTTGGGGCCACGTGAAAGATAAGGTCTACGCCTACAGCCCAGCGTCGATTCAAGACCTCAAAGATAAAATTCGTGAGGCTATCGAGGACATAGGGCAGCCACTTTGTGATTTGGTTATGGAAAATTCCATGAAAAGGATATGGTCCTGTATGCGTGCTCGTGGTGGCCATTTGGCTGATGTTGTTTTTCATTATTAACGGCATTCTTTCCTCTTTATTATGAAATAAACATCCGATCATTTATCTCAAAAAATGACATTTTTCTTTGAATACAAAAATAACACCTCTTAGTATCGATGCAGCGGCTCAGTGGTGAGTGAGCCGGACTACTGAGTGAGAGGTTTAAGGTTCGATACCCGGGAACAAATTAATTTGCTGTCTTCGGTCTACTTCTTGCGAACGTCTTCCAAGCATCCGTAACTCTAACTACAAAGGTTCTCAACTTAACTGGTATATTTTTTATTATCAAAATTCAAACATTGAAATAATTGCTCAATTCTAAAATGACGTAAAAGTTGACTAGAATAGAATAGAATTAATAAATGTAAGTAGCCCATAGTCTCTGCAGCTCGGCTCGTTAAAATTTGTTTATCATGTTATTTTAATTACTTAATTAATTATAAAATAAAAATAATAATATAAATATAAGGTTTACAATCATTTTTGTTTAGCAAGTCTTTTATGAACTTATTTAAAAACCGTCGGTCAGATTGACAGAATAAAATTAAAATTTAAGGAGTAAGTACAGTAAATTTAGATTTTGGAACTAAATTATAACAAATTTAACCCTTTTTATTTTCTTTTTTTAAAACGCTTGACTAAAATTAGAAACCTTCCGTTAAAATTTAGTTTCTGTAATCCATTGCTGTTCGTTTAAATTTGTAGAGCTTCACGGAGCCCATCGCTCCGTTGAGAATTTGTACTCCCTCTTCGATTACGAATTGGAAGTCCTATTGGACATGATCCTAAAAAAATGTGCGGTGTTTTCTCTCTCGTGTAGGTCCGGTCTATGAGGAGTAAAATGTAAGGCGAGTATTAACCCTTTGGCTCTTAGCATTGTTGATATCATATCCGAGGAATGTTTGTCGTTGAAACAATTTAAGTCGCATAGATCGAACTCGAGTCTTCTATAATATTCCCTATATTGTGAAGCTTTGGAATGGTTGACAAAGTCCTCTCTATAGATACTTTGCGTCTTATTTGGAAACCAGTCAAAGTGTACTAACTTATTAGTCTAAGAATTTGAAAGAACGTTTTTCTAGGCTTTAAAACAATGTTTTAGTTATTTTAAATCATTAGAAAATATTTTCAGCGAGGGTTTTTTTAATTACTTTATTGGTTCTCCTGAAATTATATCTGTTTGCTCAGGTACTCCTCGGAGCCTACACTCCATACCATACCATACCACTTAGACAGCACTATAAGCTCATTTGAAATATTCAAACACCGATTTTTCTCTCCATTTCTTGGTAACTGTTTTTCGATTCCTAAAATGTGATATACCATAACGAGTTCATGTATACCTCCGGCGAACACATCCAATTCCAGTGCGCACATTTTTTCCTAAGGCCTGACAACAGAGCCAATGTTGTAATTTTGAAAAGAAAATAAACACTCTTCAAACTATATGTAGGGCAAGGTATCCTGGTACTTAAGCCATCGCTATCTGCTCCATCTTACAGGACAAATAAAAAAAAAATCTGAAAAAACACTTTCTCCTTAACCGACAAAGGATTTTCTTCTTTTATTTATAACGCAATTTCTACTTTTACAAACTTTTTTTTTCATGCCCCCCCAAAAATGTTTTTGTACCCGTCTTATATATGAAATGTCCTTCACTCTGCCGTATTTTTTCCATCTCCCAAGTTGGAAGGGATAAAAAATAAAGCTACACAACATATTGCAATCGTTACATCAACCCCTTATGTGCGATTCAACCATAAAAAAAAAAAAAACACATCGAACTGAACTTTAAGACAATCTCCACTCTGCTCCCTGCTTAGAAGTATATTTCAGCCAGCCATTTTTAGACCTAAAAAAAGGACGAACAAAAAATTACGAAAATAAATTCCGGCTCTCTCCTTTTTCCTTGAATTAAGCAACATTATACGACTCACCCTTGTCAAGGTATAGAGAACTCACATATTTATGTGTGCGCCTCAGATATGTGAGTCCCATACCTTCAACCCTCTCGGCCGCAAAGTTAAGCTAAGCTGAAGAAAAAAAAAAAGTATACAGCGTCCCCAAGCCTAAACACAGAAGCAAACATCATCCCTTCCATTTCACCATTTCATATATGAAAGACATCCTTTTCTATATCTCATAGGACACTCAATCAAGTGAAGGAGTTTTCCTTCTATTTAGTCCTCTAGTCCCTTAGTCCCAAAAGTTTTCTTTGCCGACTCCTGCCCTACCCCCTTTTGGGTTTTATTTTTCTTTGCGGATGCTGTTTTTTTTTTCGGCACTGTCGGAAGGACTCTGGGACATCATGTCGGTTAGCAGGAATGCCAAATTTTATTCAGCTTTATTGTTTTTATATAAATTTATAAACTGTACATATGTGGCCGTTTATATAATATCTATATACTGAGGGAGTTTCTACCCTTTACGACTCAATAAAAAGGGGAAAAGATTACTGGAAAAGGGTTCCGTTTCAGGCGCTTTATCACATAACGCGGCGGTCTGCCTGTAAAGTAACAAATGCGTGGGCATGATTGGGGTGGTGCGACTATGTATACACACTGCAATATCTACCAGATGACACATCATCATTATCAGCAACACTGCACACATTCAACTCGAACGCAGGTCCTTGGTGGAGGGACATTTTGTCTGGCCTTCGTTCGATTAGCAACGCCACAACCCCTTAGGAATTAGGTACAGAAAGCAGAAAAGTTTGTCCAGCCAAATGTGTCAGCGCGACAACCCCTTCCATTTGAGATTAACTTATACGAGTCCGTTTTCAACCCGCTTTCCCATTGCTGATGGAATACGAACACATAAAAGATCCTCGTCCTCGTCCACCCCCCATTGCATCAAATGTGCGACATTATGCAATTGCCCTGCGGGCAGAAATTTTCTGCCAGAAATTCGAATTTCAACCCGAAAATAGAATCCTTTTGACGTACAGCGTCATGTGTCATGTGTATGGCATGTGCCGTACGCACCCCACAACAAACACAACAACAGGAGAGGGTTGGTGTTGTTGGTAGCGCAAAAAAAAAGTAAATAAATCTCCCAACAACCCTATAATCTCAATCGATACAATTTTTTGCGAATATCCCTTCTCATCCTTTTTTTGCGTTTAAAAACCTTACTTTGGTCTCAATTTTCGTCCTTTTAATGATTATTTCTCCCATTTGTTCTGTGTTTTGTTGCGATTATGCGTGATGCGTTTAAATTCGTATGATTGCGTTAAGGACACGTCAGTAGTTTTGGCAAAGGGGTTTCTGTTTTTTGACAAACGTCCTGTCGTCGGTTTTGATGAAGATGATGGCGTAGAGAATAATGGTGGTGGTCGCTGTGATGATGATGCGATAATTTGTGGACCGTGAAATCATTTGTGCAGTTTTTAGGATTTTTTTAAAGGATTTTTCATTGAAAAGGATTGCCATTGTCCTTTGGGTGCATTTCGTGTGTATGGGGTGTATGCAATGAGAAGGAGTGATACTTGTGGTAGTCGATAAGGAAGGTTTACACAGTTGCAGGAGGGTTTTTATGGACGCCGCTTTTGAGGAACAGCTTGCGCCAGTGTTTTAAATTTTTAACGTTGAAAAATATGTTTGGTGGCAAGTGGAGGGGGAATCGTTTCGACAGTCCATTAGTGAAAGGACACGATAGCCTCGTTGTGGTAGAGTATCAAAAGCGTTGTCCGAGTATATTGTACTGGCTTTCTAGGATTAGTTAATACTTGGCAAAAGCCTTTACCATCTGTGGTAGTAAACCCCGCAATATGACGAATTTCGTTTACTAAAAATATTGGATTTACTTAAAATTCAAAATACGCTGTGTGGGGGGTTACAATTTTATTAAAATTTGCATTGTTTTTGGTTCTTGCATGCGATTCCAATAGAAGACTGACCTAAGCATTCAGAGGTCAGAGCTTAGGTGATTCACATCCACGTACCAGTACCATGAACGTCTGTGGTCTGACTAATCGATCTGGGCAGCCAGCGTTGGCAGACGGTCAAAGTATTTCCCTTCAGAAAAATATGCAAAACCCCAGATTTGGCTATTTTTTTTTTTGTCCAAAATTATCCCCGAAATTTTTGTCATTATTTTTTAATATGTTTGACGTAGGACTTAAAAGTGGGAATTTAAAAATTGAAACGCGAATAAGTTTCGTCTTACGAACGCAAAAGTGTGCGCCAAATAAATACCCCCGATGAAAATGTCAACCATGCTTTTTCAAACCATCATTTAGAATTTACACAGCCCCAACGCTAACTTTCAAGAAATTGTTATTAATACATTTTACTTTACAGCTGAGTTATATTACAAAAAACTATAACTTTTTCCTAGTGAAACTAACATTACCTAGCTGTTTTTTAAAGACTTGTTTTTGACTAGTTGTCTCGAGGCGTACAGCCTAAGCGGCTGATAGGATTTGGATTATTAGGGCCGTTTTTTTGTAAGGTAACCTGAATATTAATGATACTTCCCATACAAAATTTTCATACCAGTTTGATTTGTTCGAAAACGGCCAACCAAAATTGATATTTGAGCTTGGGTAGTTGGGGTAACCATGATAGCAAGCCCAGTTTGTAGCTAAAAAAATTGAATAACGGTACTTTTGAAATATCTACATATCTCGAAAACGGTCTATACGATTACAACTAAAATTCATTTCTGAGGTAATATGGTCATTTCAAACCTAATAGAAAACTCGGTTTTCCTCTATATAATCGTACAATGGATTTTTGAAAAAAGTCATTTATAAAAATAAAAATAAACTTCTTCTTTTTTCCAACCATATTGGATAACATCAATCAGAAACTCCCAGTTCATTTGCACCCCCACACACGTCGATCGGCATTTTCTTTTTATAACTGTTAATGCCATTTGAAAAACAAATTTCTAAAATCGCACACATAATCTATGTAAAGATATCAGTCTAACACGAGCCCTACTTCCAATCATGGACATCTTAAGCCAGCGTCATTAAGAACTTCGACAGTTCCTGATGAGTGTTAATTATACTGGATAATTATTGTTTGTTATACTGAGGGCTTCTACTTATAAAAACTCATATAAATATCAAATAACTATATTTTTACTACCGTATCAGGTGAATTACTCAAAAGTGGATTTTATTTAACACTAGGAATTCGTATATTTCTTGAACCCTTTCTTTAATCTAGCGTCGGTTCACAACCTTTTGATGAACGAGAAAGTTTCGTTCGACCCAGTCGTGCACTTTATTTCAATAACTGAGCCAACTTTCTGCCGGGCTCTTCCCATGGGTTTGCCTTTGAGGTAGGCGCTGAATACGTCAGACATTCGCTCATCATGTGGTTTTTAGGCAGACGAAGAAAGTCTTATCGGACTAAAATCGTTTCCGTTGCAAAATTTGGAAATAAATATTCGAATGACATTTTTTCAGCTTTGTTGTAAGTTTTTAGAAGAAAAACACGTAAGGGAATGTGGGCCGACATCCGGGAAGTGAATTCTTTCTTAAGTCAACAATATTTTGAACAAAAGCCATAATTTAAAAAAAAAAAGTGGGGGCCAAGGGTCCTGAAGCTCGAAGTGGGCCAAACGGCAACGCTGCCTCCGCGGTGCTTAATATCATCTTCCTTTTTGCGGGTCACATCATCTTAACTAGAAAAGAATAAAATGTTTGCCATTGAAAGGTTGCACAGTCTTGTTTTAAGTAATTGTAAATAAAACAATAATAATAATAATAAGTAATAATAAAGAATTCAAGTTTTCTAGAGTTTGTTGAAAATTAAAAAACAAAACAAATCATAGATATAGATAGATTTAAGGCCGAAAGGCAATCATTTTTAGGATAATGATAAGTTTAGATCGCTCGCTGAGAGCCAGTAAGCTAGAATAAGATAAATGTTAATTTAAAATTAGATTTAATCGTTTTTGTCTAGTATGTAAGTGTAAAAAATGAAGTGATATAAATGAATTTTAAATTTAAAGAAAGGTTGCACAGTCTTCCAAAGCGGTACTTAGCAATATCTACTCACAGCTGCTTTTGTCTCTTTAGATGATATAGTCATTGACCACGTCCTTCGCGGAGTTGGTTACAGGATTCCACAATATAAATTAATGCCATGTGTCTCACTAGGGTTTCACAAAGCTTTCATATTTCGTCAACTTCAATTCGTATTATTTTTCTTTTTTTAGGTATTTAGCTATCGAAAACTTAAAGATAGCAAATGAAAAATATATGCTTTTGATATTTCAGAGATAAATCTACCATGTCTATTATAAAAACGGGACTAACTTTTGTTTATACAAAGAATATTTGTGTGAAAGCTGAATAGAGCCTCGTTGTCGGCAGCTCAGGCTCTTTTTTTCGGAAGTATTTGAAGAATAAGTATCGTACTCGGGCTTTTATACTTGAAACTATTGACACAGGTTTCAGAAAATAGGTAATACCTTTGTTGTATCGGGATCCTCTCGCCGAAGTTGTTTGTAAAAAAGATAGGTAGTTATATGGATGAACTGTCGGAAATAGCCTATTTCTCTCTTCTATGCTCCTAGGTAAAAAGGCGAGCAGTTCAAAGGCACAATCGGTAGAACCCTCGGCTCTAATTTGGAGATCCGCAAGCTGATACATTGAACAGCAGTTCAAACTGAACGGGTTATACAAGGCAGAACTCCGGAACTTGTTGAAATTTGGGCGCTCCTGCAAGAGCGAGCATGATTATAAGATGTGGACACAAGAAAGTCAAAAATCCTATAGAACGTATCACTTTATTTACATGTTGTGGAACAAAAAAGCCAAAAGGCGTTGGCACTTGTCTGATGGTAGTAGGTTATAGGATCACTCCCAATCCGTGCTGTTGGGACTCTCTCTTCATTCATTCCACGGTTCCATTTCACAGAATTTAAAAACTCGAATTTTTAAAGTAAAATTTGTACTACACGGAACAAAAATATTAAATTCACCTTTATTATTAAAATCGCAGATTGTTAGTATTACTATTTTTTGTGATACTAGAAAATATTCATAAAAAACAATTTAAATAAGTGTGGACATTTTTTGATGGTAAAATGTGGATGTTTTGAAAATTGCACCAACAATTTATAGTTTTAAGGTTTTTTGTTAAATTCCTAAGAATCCCACGATTTCGTGCTATTTCCTTTTATGCCACGGAAGGCTTTTTAGGCATCGGAAATCCCACAAAAAGGGATAAGTCCCACGATAAAACAACACTGCTCCCAATACTCAAAAAGGTTGTAGTAAAATGTTTTGAATGTCGTTCAAAAAAGCCCTACTTTCTGGCATAGCAATGCAATATAAGGTTGGAAGACAGACAAGTCCTGTAACAACCACCAACACTTTTCATTTGAAACTTGTGACTCCTACCTTTAACCATGACTATACCACCACAACCTCTGATCTTGCAAAAATGTGCGAAATAAACTCTTCTGTCACATTTTTGAATGGATGTATACAAATCCTTATCCCATAGTAAAGGTAGGTATCATGATCTTCCAAATCAAAACCAACAAACATTCGAGAAATTTTCAAAAATTGAGGCGCGAAAGTGAAAAGTGTGCTCGGCTTTTCATCATTGCAGCAGCATTTCGGCAATGTGATGTAAGGAAGAGTGAAAACCTCGCAGCTGTCGCGTAACCTTTGCCCGGTACAAGTCCTGTTCCTCATTTGCTTCCTTGTTCCGTGTTCAGGTTCCACAATAACAATGGCCCTTCCCCGGCACAACTGAAGCACACAATGCAAAAACCTGAATGCTCTTCAAAGGGACACTAAACAGCAGCTACACCAAAAAGGATAACAACAACAACATCAGCCATAACGAAATCGAATTCGATTGATTTTACCCAAAAGGAAACACAAAAAAAAAAAAAAAATAGTTGAATGCTGGAATTTCGTGTGTGTGTAAAATTCAAAAATGCAATTTTTTCCCTCAAAATAATCGTCCCCCTTTATCGGACGCCGCTGCACGTGTATGCATAACAATAAGGGTTGGACTGTGTGTGCCGAATAAAACCCTGGAAGGGATGAGAGATGACGTAAGAGCTAACAGAATGAAGTACGTGTTGAGTAAAAAAAAAAAACACAAATTCATCCTCGTCATCATAATCATCGGCGATAAAATACCACTCCATAGTCCACATATACTCGAAGAGCCTTTTCCGATTTCATAATTCTCGCTAGCACAAGAAACCACGGATAGCATTAGGCAGACGGAAGTCGATTAGAATGGCAGGCATGCTATGCTAGAAAGGATGGTGCGTCCATATTTAAGGGGTTGAATGTGCACCAGTGGCGTGGCGTCCATATAACTCGATTCCTACCGAGTTACCTTTTGAAATCTCCACCAGGTAACACTATCTATCTACCAAAAACCGAATATACATGAAACACTACCAAATGAATGTGTATGCTCACCAAATGGTACACACACAAAAGCACTCATATAAAAATCGTGTGTGCATCCATTTTCATACAACGTCGTCATCGTCTCGTCGCGACAAAGCGAAGGTAACCCAAAATAAGTCGGGTTATTAAAGTTCTCACTTTATAGTTCATTTTGAGAGAAAATTTGCTTGTTATCTCTTTTTTTCTTCCCTGAGTACTTTGTCTGACTCTGACACCTCTTTGTTCAACACCCATTGTAGAAAATAACCCGCTTTTCTTCGAGTTATTCGCGGTTCTCACAAAGTTCATTTTGACTGCCGAATACGGAGTGAATATTTGTTTGTGTCTCTTTTTTTCTTCCCAGAGCTGAGTACTGGTACTGGCCAGGCCATGGCCACTGGGTTGTGTTTTGGGTATGTCGTATGTCGTATGTGTTTGTTTGGTTATGAAATGAACAAAATAACACGCTTTTCTTCGAGTTATTCGATTAATTCTACTTCTGCTTGTCTGATTGTGAGGATAATTGCAGGTACCTAGTATGTTGAGGTAGGTGTAAGTGTTTTGGTTTACAAATTCAGTTGGCAGATTGCAGTGCATGACTTAAGTGAATTTAGTAATGTGAACCCAATTTGCAAATGTACAATGAATGATTTTCTTTCAAGGTACACAGGTGTAAGGTTTCTTATATTTATATGTGATTAATTTTGCTTCGACTTCCCATTTAAAAAAATTCACGCCACGCCACTGATGTGCACACACACGAATCATCCAATTCATTGTTTATACTGACCAATGCTGGACAGAATCACGCAATTTTCGTTCGTTGCGCGCTTCCGGAAAGGCGATTACACCCGAAAAGGGATACTGAATTTGGCTGCTCTGTTGCCAGGGATAGGATTAATGGATTTTTGCGTATGAAATGAACCCTTCGTGCAAGGGAAGGAAATTTCGAAAAATGGATTGATTGACGCGCCGGCATTGAATTGGCGCCAAGGCATATGGTCACTCGTATTAATAGGGTAAATTGCATTTTTCCTTTTCCCTCGATGCTATGTATAGTCACATTTAAATGATGGTCAGTTGGGGTAATGCATTGCGTTGAAAATTGCGTGACGATCTACCTAACAGCAGTTGGGTTTTACAAACATTTTTTGGCATTCCTAGAACATAAATTATAATACCTGGATAATGATTTCGCGCTGTAACGCGATGATTCGATTTCCAGGCTTTGGGTCTGTGCATTTATAGGAAATGTTTTTTTAAAAAGCACACGCTCTAAAATTGGCTCTAACAGAGTGCGATATTTGATAGGTTAAAAATAAATGGCTTAAAATTAGCTTAGCCTCTCTTGAAAAAAAAACGAGTAGGATTCGTAGTTAAAAAGAACCGAGATAAAAAGGGCTAAAATCCTTTTAAAAACACACACTTTAGCTAGCAGTTTTGGTCAACCAAGTTTCTAGATAATATCAACCAAACAGTTTTATTTTTGATTTTTACGGTGCAGTTAAAAAATGAACTTCACCTTCACTTCAACTTTACCTCGAGTGGGAAATAATTTCACTTATTTTATCTGATTCAAATACCCACTGAAAGTGAGAAACAACTTCATTTTTCTGGTGGGGAGTAGTGTCTCTTGACATGCTGCCCCCCTGCAACCCCCCTGCTTGGGGTCATTATTCGGGGGAGGGAGTAGGTGCTTGGTTGTGTGTATGCAAATGTGTTAATCATAATGTTAGTTCAATTATACTAAAATCCTTACAAATAAATGCGATTTTGTTTTCCAGTTAGAATCAGAAAATTCTCAAATTGTAGGTGGGAAATAATTTCACAAAATTGGTGGTGATGTAAATGCCCTTTTTAAGTGCGGGAAATAGCTTGACATGAAAATGGGAAAAAATTTCCCACTCAAGGTGAAGTTATTCCCCGTGAATTTATTTCCCTGCACCGGTTTTTACGACCGCGACAATTTTGAGGTGAAATTGATAAATCGGTTATTTTTAGCAGAGTTTAGTTCAACAAGTTGACTTGGTTGTTTCAAATCCTCTAACTCTGTAGGGTTATATTAACAGCATTACTTGGTTATTCTTAACCGAAAGCTGCTGGATTTTAAGTAAGTGAATTTTGTGTGTGCGTATCTGAGTTTTCCAACTAACATTTTTTATCAAGACCGATGCCACGGATTTCTATTTCTAGTTATGGTTGAAGTTGACACCCGCATACGTTTATCTTAGCCTGCGATCTGTAAGCGAGCTCCTTAATAAAATGTCGGTCCCCTACTTAGTGTTGCCACACGCTTGAAGTGAAACTCTCCATCACAGATCTTAAAATTCCCCTTTTTCCCCATTATTCGTGGTGGCATTTCCCATGGATTCCCCACAATCAAAGTATTAAGTAAACTGACTGCTTCTTACAGATTTTTCACCCAAGTTCTTCCAATACAAAAACTGAAATGCTGTTAGAATGAACCTGTGCATATTTAACATGGCTCATTTTCAAATCAGTCATACGGTTATAATGATACGCGCTATGCCCGCAGGGAATATATCACGTCTGTCATGCCGGTTACGTGGGTTTGCGCATACATGCACAAAAGGGTTGGGGTTCGTTCAGCGTTGTTCCGAAGAAATTTTAGAGTTGGAGCCACGAGAGGGAGTTTTTTGTAATTTCTAAAAATAAAAATGCAAAATTATTGAGTGCGTTCGCTTATGGCGAATCTTTTAACCAGCTATTGTTTTTGTGACGGCGACCAGTTGTTTAAATTTTCATATTCTGATCAGTTTTTTTTTTTTTTTTTGATTTCCAGCATTTGATGTTTAAGTTTAAGTTTTGCGACAGATGTGAACCATATTTCTTCGGCTAAAATACTTGATCCAAATCAATGAATTGGGTATGTAAATACTTCAGCGCAATATTGGTTTCAGTTGACAGATTTATTTTGTTTTACTTTCCCCACATTTCGTTCTAGAAGAGGGATAGTTCCCTTTTTCAATTTCATAAAATTTTTGATTGAAACCCCCCACGAAAAGGGAAATTCCGCACGAGCTGGCAACACTGCCCCTACCGCCTGAAGACACAGCTCAAATATTCGACGATCAGGAGGGAGCTACTCTCTCAAACACGTCTCACTCACAGGGGCTCAACAGTGATTTATTTATTTTGGAGGACGGCAACGGTCTTTGGTCGTAACTATGGGTAAATTCCACTTCGCGACAAAGCTTGCAATAAAGATTGAATAGCTGCAGTACAAAACTGTTAGAGCCAGGAATGCTCTATTAAGAATTAGAAGAATTAAAAAAAAAAAACAGATCTTTTGCTCATGAGATCAAGACCATGTGAACATACGGGAAAAATTAACTAATAAAACTTAGTCCAAATAGTTGTCATAATAATGCAAAAAGTTTGCAGAAGCCAGCAAGGACCCAAATTAGGGTAGAAACTCTGAAAAGTGGCCAGCATGCATATAAAAATTATAAGAAACAACATCAGAAACTTTATTTCTAAATAATATTGCTTCAAATGTGTTTCATACTCAGGGGTAAACAAATAACGCAGATTTATCAGGAATAAGCAGCCGTTTTATCAATCCCACTGTGCATTGCTACTGTGAACTAGAGGCTGGGAATTATAGTTGGCGCCGAGAAGACAAGTGTCTAACCAATGCCTATTTTATAGGTACATACTACCATAGCAAAAGTAACGAATTCAACAAATTTAAGGCTTTCACTTTCTATCCGACCGATTGAGAGAATATAGATGCTGATCGGAATGTCCCTGTGGTCATACCAACATCCTACTTTCCCTACTCAGCCCAATCTCAACTGTTAAAACAAGTTCTCATTATGATCCTCATAAGAATGGGAGCACAGCCGCGAAAGTAATCCACACACACACACATATCTATATATTGCTTTTAAATGGACTGTGGAGAGGGAGCGGACGTGTTTTCAATAGAATAAGACAATTCCAAAACATTTCGCCTACCTAAATTCTGTCACTCAGGAAGTCGGGCAAAATAACTTTATCTTCTTCGACAGCCGGGGCGCAATTAGATTCTCGATTTGACCACTTCAAAGCTTGCTGTGGACTGTAGGAAGATACTGGCGGGCAAGTCATCGGTTTTAAATCACTCCCGCCTGGTTTTGCAGCCGTAGAACAAAAAGTCGGGAATGAGGGAGCCGAAGAATTTGCCCGACGTGGCTCCGTTCTGTGCTTATCATCTGCAGAGGAAGTTTGGCCTCCGCTGGGGTACATGAAGAAAGAAATCCTCCTGCACTTTAGTTCAAGTTTCCTCTCGTATAAGTACGGGTTTTGTGACTTGTAGCCCCAAAACGATGCTAACGTCCGATTGTGTGTTACTAATACGAATCCTAAGAGCAGCCACATCAACCAACAATGCGACCTCCCAGGCCTTAAGAAAAACAGATTGAAGATGCTTAGTGGTCACTACTTTGATAATTTATATAACGGATATGGATAACATATAGCTCAAGAGACTCTTATTATGCATATACATATAGATCGGGGTACTTCTAACTAAATAAATATCCCATCTAACTTTTCTAATCGGCGTCTACTAGGTATCAAACATTGGACACAATTGATCAAAATTACTGATCTAAAATGTGCCGTGACAGTCGCCAATGATACCTACTGAATGAATTAAATGCCACATAATTAGAAGCACTCTCCATTCGGTGGTCTTGACAACAGCGAGGACATCACTTTTAAAAACTTTGCGTTTACAGAAATTCCCTTCCGACAAACATATTTCCAGTGGTCTCTACACCTATCTGCACACATCTGCAGGGCGCTATAGTAGTGCTGGCGCTGTATAGGTTAGCCTTTCCCGAGAGAGAGCCATCAGCTGCCTCCAGTTGTGTGACGTTGATTCGAAGACTTCGCGGCAGTTGATGTTCATTTAAACATCTAAGGCGGCAGGTTGTTTCGAAAGGGCATTAGAAGAGAGCGGGACTAAATTTCTCTCCCTAATCGGCTAAAGTTGTGTTTTCATCAGCATTTGAAAGAGTCCCTGCTTCAGATTCCTATACGAGCTGGTATTATGATCTTTTTGCCTGCCTCTGTCCTTTGGATTCCGTCCAGTATTCGGCAAGGTGATCGTGTTCCCATTTCCTGAATTTTGAGTGTACGTAACTCAAAGGTAACCCGAAGTAGGGCTCAGGACCAGTGAGCATTTGTGATGTGCCTCTTCTCGCCAGACAATCCGTACGTTTATTGCCCTCCAATTCTTCATGACCTGGTATCCAAGCAACGGAAACTATGTTGTCCTTGGCCAGATCTTCGAGGAGGTTGAAACATTCCCAAACCAGCTTTGATCTGATCGAGTACGGTCTTAGGGCCTTAAGGGCTGTCTGGCTGTCTGATAGGATGTAGATGCGGGCACCTTTAGTGCTGCTTCCGCTTGAAAGATGTCTGGTCATTTTCCCAGTGCTATAGCTCTTTGGAACCTAGGCCTATAGACCCCCGCACCGGTGGCTTCATCTTCCATCTTTGAGCCATCGGTGTACCAGATTTGTGATCCTGATGGATCGGAACACGTACTCTGCGAACACCATGCTGTGGCAAGGGGCAGAGCTATCCACATGCAAGGGGCGTTTTTAAGTCTTGCAGATATAGGAAACATGGAACCAAGAAGGGTTTCTAAGGCTTATATAAGCCTTAACAGCTCCCTGGGTTAAATAATAGAGGCCAACACAATAGATCTCTTCTGGTCGCAGTGTACAGGGCCTATTACTTAGAATACAATACAATGGGTTATACAGCGACTTGGCCAAAAAACTGAAATAGCTTGGCAGCCTATGCACAAAAAAGCGCCGGCCCGACTAGTCCTTGAGTCCACCTAATTGGAGGAGAAGCTTAAGCAACTTGTTGTGCATAAGTGGAGGCAACCGACTAAAAACCGGTCTGTCTGGATGGATTTGCTGATGGTTGAGGCTCTCGGATTGCAACTTATAAGTGCTACCAAAGATAAAAAGTAAGTAATCAAATTCAATCTCATCGGTATTTTCTGCAGCTGTATATATTGTAAGAATCCATCGAAGCAAATGCTGTTCTTTGAAGCATTTGGTTCCAACATGATCAATAATAATTAATCGAATGAATATTTTTCTAAATCTCATGTCCACCTATGGACCAGGTTTCAGCTCTTCCACTTTGAGTCCATTAGAAGTCGCTCCTTGGGTTAATTATGTGTTTGGGAATTCGGTCTTCGTATTCCCACTAAAAGTTCTTTAGAATTTTGCTTCAATAGCATTGAGAGCGACTGTACGAAGCAATGTCACGCTTACCCGGCCAACTGAGTTAGTTCCTCGAAACCGATCTAAGGCATTGCTTGCAGAATCTTCACGTTCCACAAACACAAGTCATAAAAGACCAGGTCTGAAGCGAAGTTTGGTCAATGCCCCAAGCGCATAGTCGGATCCTGGCTATTAGTTTTTGCAGATGTTTGCGGACAATATCTTTCATCGTCGACAAGATCACAAAGTCTGTTAAGACCGATTTTTATTATTTTACAAATTAAGAATACCTACTTGTCCAATTTGCAAACAAACCTACTGAAATATTTGAAGAAAAAAAAACACTGGACACTTTTCCTGCAAAGTGAATTGGTCTCTTCTGAAGCGCAACATGAATTGGTTTAAAACCCTTGAAACCGATGAGTAAGGCACAACGTGTTTCCATCACTTTCTGTGAACCGCCATGACAACTGAATAGAATAAAACACCAAACAACCCATACAGCAAGTCATTTATATCTTTGGTAAAAGGACTACCTACTTATCGAAATGAAAGCAACTTGAATCCAAGTTTTTGTCAGTCAGTGAAAGTCCGCCCAATCCGAAGAAAAAAAAAATAAAGTACAGGACATACTGTGTCCACTCTGGGTTTTGACAACAAAGTTGGCCACCTCACCACTTCCCACACACATACACTTGAAAACTTTTGATTTCATTGCCTGTTTTTGACAACGAAATCCATCGTCCTACTTTTTTTGTAAAATTCATAAGAAAAGGAAAATAAATCGTCACGAATGTCCAGTGAATTGGAAAATTGAGGAGTTTCCATAGGAGACTGAGAAATGCCGTGTGGATCCTTGATATCCTTGAGCTTCTTCATGTCATTTTATTTACTTTCCGCTTTTTTCCTGTTGTTTTCCAAGGAAAGATAGAGAAGAATTAGGATTCACGTCCCTAATGGGGTTTAGAATCGGTTGCCCTGGACGCTGGACAATACATGCGTAACTAATATCTGAATCATTTGGAATATCCTTTGAAAACAAACAAACAGAACAACAACAAGAAAATATCATTTAACTCAATTATCCTCGTATTATGTTTTCCATTTCTTTGGCAAATAAATTCCTCCAGCGCCATTGTTTTTGTTTTGAATCGAATTTTTTTGGAAGTTACGTATATCATATTTCACGCAGGACATGATTGCATTTGTCATGGAGAATCGAACAGTTGTGCTTGCGAAATTGAATCCTTTCAATATTCCAATACCAGCAGAGTTTGGTTGAAATCGGTTTCTTTTGCCGACGACGCCGGTGGGGGGCGGGTAAGTGCAATCAATCGGTTCGATATTTTTCTCTATATGTTTGCTGTGAAAAGAGAAGGACCAACATCGACTTGAATTACATGTTGTGTGTGTGTGTGTATTCTTGATTTGTTTGCGTAAAAGAAAAACAGAAATCGAAAGCCGGAAGAGAATTTCGAGTTCGTTTGACTCGTGCGCTTCAAAAGGAGTCTCGCATATTTTTGGGAGTGAAAGTGGAAGACGACAGAAATGGGGGCGTACATGAGCAGATCCTTTGGAAATGTATGCACCGTGTTATTAAGTGTGGCACGAGGAAATTATAGGGGACTTTTCTTAATCCTTAATGACGAGAGAATAATGGAAATTTGCAGCTGCGATAATTAAAATTTCTCTGTGGAAGGATCGGTAGTTGAAATCAATAAAACCTATTTCAGCTAACCGCTGGCTTAAAATACACCGGGGAATGTTTGCGCCATACATTAGCCAGTTTTACTTTCTGTTAAAGACTTTTTTTTTAAGGGATGCTGGGAGTTCGAACACTCACCAGAACTGCACCTACACGTATATTTCTTTAACGTATCTTATATAGGACTTAAAAGTGGGAATTTGGAATTCGAAACTGAAACATGTAAGTTTGGTTTTCCAAATGCGAACGTGTGCTGCAAATAAATACAACACAAAATGTCAATGCATGTTGCATTTTCAAACCACCTTGGATGAATTAACACAGCCTTTAAGGACCATTCACATGAGCGCGAACTGCGAATACGCGAATTGCGAACGAATCAATTTAACTGTATTTATGAATTGAAAATTAATATTTGATTAACCACAAAAGCATTATATTCAATTAATCTAACATCTTATCTAAAAGAAAATGAGTCTTAGTTGATTAAAATAGCGAAATTTACAATTATAGCAATTTTCCTGCGAATTGAAAATTCTTGCCGCGAACTGTCAGTCTTTATTCACAATCCACACAAAACAGTCGCGTTCCACAAACCCGAGGAATGAAAAATTCGTTCGAACTTGACCTTCAACAACGCAAATGATTCGCGGGTACCTACGACTAAAAAAAGTTTTGATATGAATGAAATGTCAGAATCTGCGAATATTCGCCAGTTCGCAGTTCGCAATTCGCTCTCATGTGAATGGTCCTTTACTCAACTTTGATCAAATTGCTGTTCTATAAAATGGTTGGTGCTTGATTTCAGCCAATGTCCTTTTTCAGTAAAGACACCGTTGGTTACGGACTGTCCTGTCAGTGTCAAAATAACATATGGTGGAAGCAACTTTTATTTCGACCACCTTAAATTCGAGCGGAATATTTTAAAGCTCAACTTGTCTAATTTTACAACTCAAAACTAAATATGCTAATAAATTGAAATTTTAATAATTGTACTTGCTCGCAAACAACTGCAAGCGTGTGGAAAGTGATATGGGATCAGTGATTGATCTTCGGATGTTGGGAGAGCACCGGAAGTTCGCTGTTAAGCAAAATTTCAAGTGTAGTGAATTGTTGCTCCGTGCACGTTTCGCGCTTTATGTTCACTTCAATGTTCGACAAGTAAGTGACAGGGATGAAAAGTTAACGTTGTGGACTGTCTGTAGGCAAATCTTAGTTCCGATTGTATTTTTTTCAGCTGAATTGTATTTTTTACTTGTTCGTACATACTTGATAGGAGAAGGATGTCGTTTTCGTAGGAAATTTCAAATGATTTCTTGATTTTTATCAATTTTATTTAATATTATTTCCATTTTATGTCTGTTCGTCAGCTTCTGTGCCCTATATAGGTAGGCGGATAAGAATTTTTCCCGAGAACGGTTAAAACGAATTAAAAAAAAATGGGGTATTTTAAAAGTAAGATGGTTAACTTAAATCGATGACAAAAACCGATTATTTCTAAGGTTTCTTATGATAAAATCAATTTTGCACATTGGTTTTCTATTGGTTACACGAAAATGGTTTAAACAATTTTATCTAAAATGCATGAACAATTTATATTTTAAAAACTATTCCTTCTTTCGTTTTCCACAAGAATTGAACGATAGCAATAGGCACTTCAAGCAAGCAATTGCTCGCATCTCGAACACCACATTTTTGATTTTGATAAAAATAATAATAAAATAAAGTAATAAATAATAATAAGTAATAAAAGTACTTACTCAAGTTTTAGCTTAACAGTAGTTCAAGAAGATTACTTTTTGAAACCTCACACTTTATTTGAGATCACGTAAAGTACTTTACTTTTTAAAGAAATCAAATTCAATAAATAAGGCACGTTCAATGTAAGACACTGCATTTTACTTTTAAACTTGTTTATCAGCATAATAATTCGCTATTGTGTAATCAATATTGGCGCTTAGAAATAGAAATTCCACTTTTGGCAGTGAACTCTAAATCCCACCTAGCACGGTTAATACGAATTAAACAAAAATGGGGTGTATTTTATTTGAAATAAATTAAACAAGGGTCAACTTTAGGCATTCAGAAAAATGCATTTGCACATAGCGAGTTTCAAGCACTAAGTTCCCAAAGTAATATTATTACATTACTTTACTAATTTATTTTACAAGCAACTTGGAACAAACCCCAAC
Organism: Cheilosia grossa; assembly: GCA_963082955.1. Classification (NCBI taxonomy): domain Eukaryota; kingdom Metazoa; phylum Arthropoda; class Insecta; order Diptera; family Syrphidae; genus Cheilosia; species Cheilosia grossa. The sequence goes on along the minus strand of OY720147.1, from coordinate 38,317,819 downwards.
CCGAACTTCAACTATTTGAATTTGACAGATGCCACTTTAGATTTGACTTAGTCAGCAGTGATTCCAATCTAACTATTTCCTAACTATTTACTCAAAGACAAATTTAATGCTTTATTTCTTGTTATTTAGACTAAGAGTTGTTTTTTTTTTGCCAAAAGTCGTACCTAGCGTGATTTATTGCTAAGGGGCATGATTGTAATAAGAGAGACCTTACAAATTTTGAGTACAAAGGAAACGTGCAGAAGGAGTTTCTGATATGTACGAGTATATTCTCAATTTTGACTAGAATAGATTAGGGATCTGGTGCCTATCGTTGGAAGTAGGGTTCGTAATATGTTTGTGTACCCCAATAAATAGGCAATTTTTCTTTTTTGTTTTAATTATAAACTGTAAAACAAGCCCACAAAAGTATGTGAAGATTTCGATTGTTTGGTGGAGGAGGAAGCAAGTTACCATATCACAGAGTGTGAGTTTTCAAAAGTGTAAGCGTTAAGTGGTTGTAGGTTATTTGAAGGTCGAAAACCTTAATATCGATGAAAAAAGAGCAAAAGTGGATGAAATGTGCTAAAAAGCTCAATTTCGTAGTTGCCATTCCATATTTATTGAAGCTATAGTCTCGCTTGTGGTCGAAAATCTATCCTACTTTTATAAGTAGATACATAATACTTTATTATTAAATAAGTATTAGTTTCATTTGACTTATTTTATAATAAATACTATAAACGTGGACGGAAACTTTGGATGTTCACGTATAAATAAGGGTATTCACTCAAACGCGTTAAATACCTCTTAAACTAGTTTACCACCTCGTAAATTAATTGTCAGATTTTGTATGGAGAAAAGTTTACGCAGGCCTCATACTTTTCCACTATCAATTAGGCTCGGAAATCGACTGCAAATTTACAAATGTCAAACTGTGACAAGCGGTCGTGTGAATTGCTTTCATGTTTTTAGAGTTGCAGCAATGACGGTAAGGATTTAATTAAAAAGACAGTTATTCGACTTGATATTCGATTTACGCGAACTACCCAATGAAATTTCCGAGGGGAGTTCACTTAAAGCACCGCACAAATTTGTGAATTAACGAGCTGCATAAAATGACGAGATTAAGTGAATACCCTCAATATAATCATGATATTCAAAAATGTACTTTCTTTCCGAAATTTTAATAGTTTTTCTGCTATTCGGGGCGGAGACGAATAGCAACAACTCAGAGATCATCAAATCGGTCCAGCCGTTCTTGAGTTATAAAGGGTGTAACTAACCCGACTTTGTTTTATTTATAAAGCGTGGTTTCATTTTAAGGGCCGATGTTGAATGTGAACCACACCTAAACGTTAAGTTTTTTTCTGCATTTCAATTGACATTTCTCAATTTCAGACTAACTCAATCTGAACCTTGGAAAGATACACAATCGAGCACGCGTTAAAGTTATTCAGGCTTATTATGAAAATGGGCGTTCAAATCCAAATGCATATCGTGCACTTCGTGATTTTTTCGGTCAATTTAATCGGCACATTTTCACCTCAGTGGATTCGTCAATAAGCAGAATTGCAGCACTTCAGCGAATGATAATCCAAGAGTGATTGTCGGAAAATCAATGCACCCACAAAGAGTGACTGTTTGGTGCGGTTTATGGGCTGGCGGCATCATTGGGCCGTATTTTTTCCAAAATGAGGCCGAGCAGGCAGTTACTGTGAATGGTGTTCGCTATCGTGAGATGATAACGAACTTTTTATGGCCCAAATTGGAAGATATGGATGTGGACGATATGTGGTTTCAACAGGACGGTGCCACTTGCCACACAGCTAACGAAACAATGGCTCTTTTGCGGGAGAAATTCAATGGCCGTGTTATCTCATGTCGTGGCGATGTTAATTGGCCGCCACGATCATGTGATTGGACACCGTTGGACTTATTTCTTTGGGGTTATTTAAACGAAAAAGTGTACGTCGATAAGCCAGCAACAATTCAAGAGCTAAAGGATGAAATAATTCGGCACATTAACGGCACAGAACCTCAATTATGCCTCAGCGTCATCGAAAATTTGGACCATCGGATGGAGGTGTGCCGCCGAGGTCGCGGCGCCCATTTGGCCGATATTTTGTTCCATACATAATTGAACCGTACCAATATTATCATAATAAAAAGAAATGAAAATAATTTCCTAAATAATCTGTGTTTTATTCAAAATCAACATAGGCCCTTAAAACTTAACCACCCTTTATAATGTAGACATCATCGAAGCTTTTTCTTAAATTAAGACACATTAGAAAGAGACTACCATGCATTGAGCTGAGGTCCCTTTTGCTCCCTCTCGGCTAAGTATGTTGGAGAAACTCTGTAAAAACTAGTTATACTAATTTATGGTCAGAGGCAGAGTGTGAATAATAAATATAAATATGCAATGTTCTTAAATTAATATTTTACAGTTGCTTACTTTTATGGTAGGCGCAGTGGCTTAGTGGTTAGTGTGTTGAACTACTAAGCGAGGGGTCCCAGGATCGAATCCCGCAAAAAATCGAATTCCAACTGACGTCTGACAAACATCCGAGATATAACTGTCTTGAAAAAGCTTCACAGTTAGCCGTTTGGAATCGGCATAAAATTGCAGATCCCTTCCATTCATTCCAAAAATGAAAAACTCACACAAAACGAATGGTTGTGAGAAGCTAGGCCTTGGGTCCCTACGGATCTGTTGCACCAAAATTGCACAGTACACCAATTATTGATTCAAAAAATAATTACAATAATTACTAATTGATCTTTTTGAGAAGATCTTCTTTAGAATACTTATTTGATTCTATAAATGTATTTTTGTCAAATTTGTAAGATTGATTTCTGAAAAACTATTCAAGCAAAGCTTTAAAGTTCGTTTCTAAAATTACTGTTCTTCAACTTTGAAGCTAAAAACTGAGTTTTAACTCGGTCTTGCTCAGGGTCTAAGCATTATTTGATTTTTAAGTTTTATTCAAACCAGAAATGGCGTTTTCGACACAAGATCAGTTTTTAAAAATACCAGCAATTTGAATGAAAAATTAAGGACGCGATATTTTGAAAACCTCAATTTTACTCTAAATATACAAATTTTGGTCAAAATCCTTGAACCCGTTTTCATGACAAGTGTGGTAAACTAATTTCGTAAGAAATCTCTATAATCAAAAATTTGTTTTGCGCTAATTTGGAGGCCTCAAAAGCATACGGACAGGTGGACGGAACTGCGAGACCCACTTTTTTGAGTTCATCTATCATCGTTATGTCAAAATTAATAAACATCTAGAGCTCGGAATTTTGTGCCAATACGTACCTACTTCGACTACGTGTACCAGATAGTCAAGAATATCCTAATTTATGGGGAGTACAATAATTTGCTTTAGGCCAGCATATAAATTTTATGGCGAGTGCGACCCCACAAATGCCAGAATCCATACACAACCATCTATCCGTTTAGACCGAGATATAATGTAAATGAAAGGGACACGTCCTCTGTACTTTTAGGACAACTAATGGACAGGTCATCAGGCTTCGTTCACCTTTCTCATTACTCCACATCGAGCTAACAAACAATTTTGAATATCCAAGAGGAGGTAGTTGTTTTAACGTTTTACAACGAACGGATTTCGATTTTAAACGTCAATTTTGAGGTTAAGCTCTGTTATAAGTTGCTGAGCTGTTGAAAATTGGAAGTACATTTACCGCGATACTAACAAAAACTATTTTTGCGTCCACTTTAAACTTAACGACCTCTAAATGGAGCTAACTTCTAGCATATAAACTTGTTTGTTTTAACTTTTATTAAGAACAGATGTTCGGTTATCCCGAAAACGGGTGGCAACTTTCGACAAGTTTGACAAATTGTACACTTCCACCATGTAGACGAGTGGTACTCCAATGTTCATCTGCCAAAAGTATTTTATAGTAGGCAACGGATTTGTATCCTCAATCTTAAAATGTTAAACTGCATTCAGATACACACACAGACATGAAACTTGTCCATTGACAGACTGCATCCATTTAAAAGGCGTGCTCCTCTCGAACCCACGTCCCAAAATTGCACAGTACACCAATTATTGATTCAAACAATAATTACGCTTTGCAGAACAAAGGTTCAAAGGACGCTCGCTTCCCTTTGTAAAAGAAGAAAACCTGCAAATTAAAGTGTCACTTGGATGTCAGAGGTGCATAAGCCCTAAATTAGGTGCGTAAACATACGTAAGCGAGTTTTCCTTCCATCAAAACTCAGTATAGTATGTTTGACTGCATTTCTACGGCCCACGTATCTATAAGAAAAAATATAAAATCCTTAAGCCGTTTTCAATTACTATCCCTTTTCGATTTTTTTCTCCCTTTGTCTTCCTTGTCGGTTATGCCTTTACAGCGAATGCCTTCATTGATGCGGGGCAAATTGCGAAACACCCAGGCGCCAAACATCAAGGTGAAGAGAGTTGTTGAAAAGAATGAACAATTTTCATGAAAACAATAAAGGATACGACCGCACCGTGCATAGATTCGCATAGAACAAAAGAAACCAAAGGTGAAACCTGCACAAGAAAACATATGACGCTGTATCACAAATCCTTTAATTTGATATCCTTTTAAGTCATCATATCGGATTTGGTGCTGTGTAAGAGGGTCGTCCAGGGTAGGGGTATAGTTCGCACAGGCTTTTGTTTGGATTGTACAATCAAACGACAGTAAGAATGATGATGGTGATGGCGCAAGTAATCAATTACGGATAACAACGCGAAGAGAAGTTGAATTAGTTTTACATTCATTTCTAGGAAATAGAGAGAGAGAGAGTGGATAGCGCAATGGCTTCGAACGATTCTTACAAATTACATTAAATGTGTCAGGGATGCACAAAAAACTGTGCAGGTAGTTATATAAAATGAGAATAACTAACTGCATATATGAAGCAAATATCTCGAACTGCTGTTGAAGCGTTAAAATATTACCAAATAATATTATACTCGACATCAGGATTTTTTGAGGTGATTCGTCCTGAAAGGAGCTCTTTGCCTCCACTCTGCTGCCAGCTTAAATCAGAGTAAAATTCAAACTTAAGCACACCAAAGGCACAACTTATTGCGCTGCATTAATAATTACTTTTAGTGTTCAGGCTTAATTTTATGAACCCAAAACGGCGAACTTGTCCATGTTAAGTCATCCATTGTAACCTAGAAAATATAAGGAGTGAAGTTTAAAAGCAATTGGAGCTGGTCAGAGCATACGAGTATGGAAGTGGTTTCGGCTACCTCGTTGTTGGCATATGTGATTCATTTTAGATTCATTTTTATTTTTATCCTTAATTAAACTTATATACTACCTACTAGACAAAAACTATTAAATCTAATTTAAAACTAACATTTATCTTATTCGCTCTAAAATTAACAATACCTATCCTTAAAATTATTGCCTTTCGGCCTTAAATTTATCCATTTCTATGATTTGTTTTGTTTTTTAATTTTCAAGAAACTTTAGAAAACTTGAACTCTTTATTATTTGTTTTATTTAAATACTACTGTTCAATATTAGAATAGATGATTACGTCATCTCACAAACCAGTTTATATTTATGTCACACACCTTCTTCCTTATAATAATCAACTCCCTCAATCGAACCTCTATGACCCATTCCACCCATTCCTCGTTATACCATTAAAGCCTATCCACTCACTTATAATATATCTATTCGTCATTTCTCTTCTTGTACCGCGTCGCGCTCAGTCGTTTTTCAGAAAAAAATTAAAATAAAAACTAATTAAAAGAAAAAATACCCAAAAACCTAACTCCTAAACCGAAACCTTCCAACAATATCTAGCTTAAAACTAAGGAGATTGCTACGTAAGAAAAAATATCCTTTTTTTTTTCGGGTTATCGAACAACTACTTAAAACTTCCCAAGCTACTTAACCTAAATTATCTATAAACAGGGTGGTGAGCAATCTCATCGATTGGTCACCATCCTGATCGTGTCCATGGGCGCCTGAAAGCCGCCATCAAGGGTTCATCAGTGCCGCCGAGCTTAGAGCGAGGCCATAAGCGTCGGTCGAGTCTCGGAAGCACTGTTTATGTTGGCTAGCCCGGCCCCCCCCCCCAAAGACCCCCTACTCTAAACCTAAACCTTCCAACTTAATATCTAGCTTAAAACTAAGGAGGTTGCTACGTATGTAGCGCACCGGCCCGGAAGAGCGGATCCACTTTCACATCTTCCTCAAGCCACTAAAATTCGGTGAACTGCTTGGCCATATCGCCCCTGTCCCGTTCTGCAATTGCGGTAATAAAGCGGAGGAGCTCCTGAGCATTGGCGGCGTACCTGTCGTGGATGAGCCGCTTATCCCTCGCGCCGCGGTGGCTGTGGTACAATACCGGCACACCATCTTTTGTCTGGACTAACCCTTTCATGTCTACATGAAGAAATGCCTCAGGAATTGTATAAACTCGGCAATTTATAAATAGTTTGCTTTTTGGAATTTTGCTTTTGAATATTGATATATTGTTCATCAGATTATTGTTATTATTTATTTATTTTTTTTTTGTTTTTGACATGAATTTAACTGATGTGGCATTCAACACTAACTTTGATAGTTAAAGAATGAAATATGTATCATTGTTAATCACACTCTGTTAACTTGCTTCTACTTGAAATGAATAATAATTATTGATTAATTAAAAATTGAAATAACAATCCGTAGCACTCAATAACGAACGGGTACATTTTCAGCCAAAATTGCTTATTGCAAATAACAACAGTATTTCCCCTCCATTCCGCACTAGTCCATCAGCAACAAAGTGAACATAAAGTCAAAATCAACCCAATCCCATTCAAAGTGGCGCCGACAAACCTATAATGGAGAGCCCTTCAAATGAACCAACCCTTTTAATGTCCACGCACTGTCACACTTCATATAATCCATTCAACCCTTTTTTTACAAGAAGTCATCATCACTCTTGTTAACATCATAATCATAACAACACCCAAATACACATCAAAGTATAATTGCATCGTAAACAATGGGAACGGAAGACGGGTGTCCCTTCCTTTCCAAACGAAGCTACGGCCAACCCTTTCAACCCTTCTTCTTCGATAATAAGTGAGAACTTATCATAATGGGATTGGTGTGATCCGCTGGTTGAATTTAATTGATCGCTAATAGAGTCAAAAGCGACAACAACCCTACCCATGATGTGGTACTCTTACTGAAGGATAGGGGTTGAATATGCAACCCTTTTGTAAAGGGTTGCTTCAATTCATTTCCGAAAGAGTTGAACTAATCGAAAGGGTTTAACGAAACCGCAATTTGTCGACGCTAACTGTTTGTTTGATTTTGACCAGCCATTCATCAGCCAAAGGGGTGAGAGGACAACCCCTTGATGCACTCAGTGAATTACAATTTGGAGTCAATTGAGTGGAAAGTCGCCGCTAAGTCCATCATCTGTTTAGTAGATATTTGTTTGGGTCACTTGCACCTGCCCTTCATAGGCACTTCAGCCTGTTTGTGTTAACTGTGCGAACATCAATTTGTGGATCATTAGTTTTTATGTTCTATAGGTGAACTCGAGAGAGCAATTTTCCCAGAAAACCCATCTCGGTGGCGATTTTTGTCGAAAACTCGTAAAAAAAACAACAGAATTCCCAAATACCGTTCTGCACACTGCACATAGGGTGAGATGTGAAGAAAAGAACTCTGTTCACAAAAATAATAAATAACTCTGCATGCGAACAACGGTCAGTTTTTCTATACCCACTTTACGGAGTGGACATAAAGATAAATCGAAAAAACAGAGCAGAACAGGAGACAGAGCGCACCTTGTCTGTGCATCTTTGCGATAGACGAACAAAATTTGTTTTTGCCGGTCAGGTTGATATCTGCATCCCTGCTGTTCCACTGACGATAAGATGACTAACCGACTGACTGATGGCTGCCCAACTGACGTAACGATGCAGCAATCGATTTTTTTTGGGTATAGATTTTTGCATTTCAATGGACATGGACATGGTCCGAAAGACATTTGTTATTACGGCAGGATCTGTGTTACCTGCTATTGTCCTAGAAGGTGTTGGACATATTTGTCTGGTGCTGGAAAAGAAATTTGCTTTTCATGCGGCCTCTGATGATTTATAGTGGCGTCTAGCACGACCTGGTGTTAGCTGGAACTCGAGTAGTCAATCAAAAGTTGATTTGCGTTTAATAAAGATGTCGATTGCAATGCAGGAATGATAAATTGGGAAACTATATACATTCAGAATTAAGAATGCTTATGAAAACATTTAGCCACACAGGTGGGTGCCGTGTGGTTGAGCATCACTTTTAACACGCACCCGTTCACGGCATTAGGCGTTCAACCATCGCGTTCCTCCACTCCGGGCGTTGTATTAACTATGGATCGGGAGAATGCTGTACTTCGCTCTCTAGGACGGGCCAGCGACATCGACATTCTGTACAAGGTATCATAGTCCGGAAAGAAGTGAATGACAAACAGATAACCAAACCGTAGACTGTACAGGGGGCACAAGTTTTGGCATCTTTTCCACGAGCCAAACCTGAAAGTGCGTTCATATTTATGACTACCGGATTAAGCCGAGTCTTCCGGCCAGAAGATCTTGCTGTTCTTAAGGCGGAAGAGCTAATGCTATTGGAAATTATAATCTAATTTTGGTGGGGGTAATATCCCCAAATATTTGGCTTAAAACAAGCTTAAACTAACATTTAGGCTTAAATTAACAACCTAAAACATGTAAATCCTTAAAACTAAGACTTAAAGATAAGGGGAATGATAAAGGAGATCGAGTTTGAGGTGGGCAGAGCTGCGGTTGAAGTCAAAAACTGAAAGATTAGAATTATGAGGTAGGATGGTTTGAAGGGTAAAAGAGCCGAAACGTAAATTACGGGGGTTTGTAAATTACGGGGGTTTGTAAACTACGGGGACCTGTGTTAAAGAAAAAAGGAGTTGTAAAGAGACGCGCAATCGATGGAGCCTGAGAGAAGACGATAAATGAAAAGAAAGTCTGCAGCGTCTCTGCGTTCCTCAAGGGTATTCAGGTTAATGAGTTTGAGCCGGTCTTTGAACAAGAAAAGGATTATCCCAAGGCAATCCTCGAAGGGCAAATCGAAGAAATCGACGTTGGACGTTCTCAATGTGTGCTTTAACTCGACGAAAGGGAGACCATACTTGACCAGCGTATTCAATGAGGGGGCGTGCTAAGGTAATATAGAGAGATCTAGTCACGTAGGAGTTGGAGAATTTTTTAGACCATCGTTTATTAAAGCCGAGTGATAAGTTGGCCTTACAAATTATTTCGTCAATACGCGAACGAAAGTTAAGCTCCCTGTCATACAGTATGGCAAGGTCGCGAAGAGAATGAACGAGAGAGATTGGTTGACCATGGAGAAGGTAACGTCGACGTGGGGACTTGTTGCGCTTGCGTGATAGGGTAATGGATTGGCGTTTGCTGATGTTGAGCTCTAAGCATTTTTTGAGGCACCAGGTCGAGAAACGATCAAGGTCTTGTTGAGGGAGATAGGAGTCTTGAAGTGAAGAGATGATTTTGAAGAATTTAGTATTATCTGCGAGGAGTGTTTGATGACCTTCTCGAGAACATTTACCGTCAATATGAAGAGAAGGGGACCTAAATGGCTGCCTTGTGGGACACCATATGTTGCTAAGAAGGGGGACGAGAGTACTCACCTAAAGCGAACACTATAATACCGGTTTTCAAGGTAGGAAGATATCCACTCTATCAATACAGGTTTTAAGCCAAGGGCAGACAATTTGAAGAGTATATTAATAATTGATGCGATATCTTAACAAAGGCCTTACTGAAGTCAGTTCCAATGACGTCGACTTCGTTGCCATTCTCTAAGGCTGAGAGGGCAAAGGACACAAATTCGACGAGATTTGTAGTAGTCGATCTACCTTTGAGGAAACCATGTTGGTGTGAAATAAGGGACTTACTCCGAAAGCTTGCCACTTCGTATAAAATACTTTCAAAGAGTGTGGGGACATGCGAGACTTTCGCAATAAGAAAGCCTACGAGAGGTGGTCAGTTTTACCTTGTTGTTGGACAGCGTGACAGAACTTTACTCTCTTAGAGTCCTTTGTATTGAATGCCAGAGCTTGCAATGCTGCTTGACTGTCGGAGAAAATTTGTGTGATGACGCCTTTAATTCCCTTTGTTCTCTTTTAGTTTAAATCGCCCCAGATATCAATGGCATGGATTACCTCTTTAAAACTCATTCGACAAATTCCCATAGGTATTGAGACTTTGGTGTTGGGCCCAAAAGCGCCAGCTCCAGCTTCGGCTTCCATTATTGATCCGTCGGTGTACCAGACTATTCTTCTTGGGTCCGTCAGTTTCGGAACACTATTTGCTCATCTTGCACGATCCAGTATTTCTAGCTCGAATAATTTCCCAAAACTGGGGTCGAATTACCGCGCCCATGATCGAGTAATATAAATACGTGACTGAATTTGTTATTTTTTTGTTTGTAAAATCCACAAAAATCAATGCCGTATGGCTCGCTCACGGATGCGGTGATTCGGCCCCAGTAGATATTCCCTAATCTAGTGTCAGGGACGGAGCAGATGTCCCACTTGTTCATCGAACTAAAACTAATTTTGTAGGTTCAGTTTTACTTATACTAAACAGATATGAGTCTGCAGTTAGCGCGATCCGTGGCTAATTGTCTCAAGTACAGCGCACTCCAAGTTGGTTGAGATCACGTCGCATCTTCAAGTTCCACCAAAGCGCGGTCTTCATCTACCATCAACGCTACTGGGACCAAGAATCAGTCGAAGAATTTTTTGAGTTCTAAGCGACCCAGGAGATGTTTATCCACCTTTGCTAACGTTCATGCTTCTGTGCCATAGAACTGGGATAAGGAGGGTCTTTATAGAGTTCCTATTATTTCTCGAAAAGGTCTTAATCATCAGTTGCCTTCCTAGGCGAAAGCACCTAACAACGAGTGGCAAATGGAACTCTTCTCTGTTCGATTGTGGTGTGCCCCATCTTGTTGACAGCCCTCATTGGTCACTAAACCCAATTTTGTCGGGTTTTACAAACACAAAAATTGTATTCCCCTGGTGTCGGCTTTAAAGAACATTTCCATATTATTCAGAGCACCTTGGCCGCAATGGTAAAAGACTTGAGGAAACTCTCAAACTGTAGAGCGGGCAATTTAAGATACTGGTTGGAATCTTGTCGCTGTACAGTCTTTTGAGAAGGCATGCCAAGAGTTTCAGATTGGCAGACATGGACACCTGCCATTCCGATACATCCCTTTTTAACCTAACCTCACCTTTCCTGGGGTTCCCGATATTCTTAAAAATGTCTATGAGAAAAATTATTGACCCAATTCTTCCATCAATAACCAAAACTCCTCATTATAAATACATTTTGGTTTGGTAAAGTCGAACTTTATTTTTATAAAAAGCTGATAACGACTAAGCAGGTTTTATATCAAAAGACATGTCTTGGACTTTACCACGTACCTTTAAAACAGTGCAAAAGTGCACATTATCATCTGACTCTCATTTTGCGCCAAACAGTGGCGTATGCGGGATTTTTTTAGGGGGCTGAGACTTAAGTTAGTGATGAATTGTTTGCCAATGGAATCTTTCAAAGAAATATTCCCAGCTTCCTGAGCAGTTGGGCTAGAAGTTTGGTTGGCAAGCCCCTGAGTTGGTTGGAAAGAGTTAGACTCAAATGCGTTCGAAATTCATTCGTATACGTCCATAACTAAGACCGATTTTGTTCGGTGAGAACAAAACATTTTAAATAAAAAAAACCCCAACGTTATACTAACTACTTATTATGACAGTAAATACGGACAAGCAAGTGTGTAGATAGCGTGCGTCTGTCTCAAATGAAATACCTCAAATGGGTCAACTGTCATCTTCCTAAAATCCTCTAGGATGAAGAAAATTCCACCTGTTCACCCGGCAAACGATCAAACGACACCCGACAATGATGTCCGCCGTGTGCCTCGAACAACCTCATCATCTTCGTTACAATCATTGACATAATCCCGCACCTACCGCATCATTAAATCCACCCAACTAATGCTTCTTACATCATCCACAAAGGATGGCAAACGAACGTCCTGCGATCAATTTTGTTCGGAAAATTTATGATCAGATAAATACAGAGCGATCGATTAGATTGCCGCTTCCCTGAGGGTCGACAGGTGAACCAAAGTGCCCTACTTTCCTCAGGGCACATAAACAAGGAGGCTAACTGGCAGCGGCGGCGGCGGCGGCTGCCTCCGGCATCGTTGTTCTAGTGTCAAAACTCGATAGATGTCAAACAGAATTCCAACATCAGCTCAAATCAAATTTCTTCATTTCAATACTCCAGGCACGGTTGTCCTTGGTATCCTTTTATCCGGACTTAGCTCATACGATCTGATAAAAAGGACAATCACGTGGATGGAGAAGCCGAGCAAAGAGGTATCAAAAAAAAAAAAAATCCAAAGTCAATTCGATTCGTTATCACTGGAGGCCCATCTATGGAACCAATAATTGCGGTTGCGTCTCAATTCGATTGACAAACACAGAAACACGGGACAGACGCAGCGACAGAGGCTCAGAATAGTCACCGATTTATACCCTTTTATTGAGAATCCCTATGTGATTCCATAAACAACAACGACGCAGCCACACACAAGCCAATATCCTTTCTCGATTCCTTTTATTGTTCGTCTCGATTCAGTTGTTTGCAGTGCTAATGGGGACGATTTTTGTGCTGTGTGTGCGGAGCTCGCGATAGAGTCCTTGCCGAAACATAAAGGATAAATTGATATTATCCCTTTTTTCGTGTGCGCTCTCGTATATGCCTCTATTTGTTGGTGCTGATTGTGTTGAATCCTTTCCGAGCCTTGCGATATAATTTGCTGTTAGGTTCTTTTTTTATCATTTCAAGTGGGTCCTTTCTATCGATTGGGAGACATGACAAAAATGCTTATTTATTGCATTTTCATTGAGTTGGGTTTCCGTTTCGGGCAAAAAAAAGGACACCATCAAAAGAGGCGCACACTGAGAGCGGTTAAGTTTATGGAGTAGAAAATTTGATGACTCTTGGTCGACTGCATTGTGAAAGGATTCTTTTACAGGATGAACCGCAAAAAAAAAATATATGTCTAAGTGTGTGTACTCGTGTGTATGGTATGTCAGTCATCAATTCAGTAAATTAGATGTTGAGTAGTGGAAGTCCTGCCGTGCTTTTTATCGTTTGCCATTCGCCACTATTGGGATACACGCATTCCAGAAGGAGAGCTCTTAGTTCGTTTTTTATTGCCATCTCGTTGATATTAACTGCTGATTAATTGGTAAGGATTTTTATTGTGGTCTCATAATTTTAGTGTTGATTGACTTTTCCGTATTGTTGGCGGGGTTAGTTGTTCTATTTTTGATTAATCGGTCGTCCTTTTTAATGGATTATTAGAGTTTTAAGGATGTCGTTGGTCCACACCCTGTGTCGTTGATGGCAATTAAAATGTCCCGTTAATTAGTTAAATGGCTTTTGGGTAATGTGCTCAAGTTGATTTTTTGTCTTGTTGGTCGAAGGGTGGCCTCATTTAAGGGCTGTGTTGTAGGGATTTGATGGATGCGACGCAACTGGATATGGCTGATTGCGTAACACTTAATTTTCCAATGCGAATTAGATTGTCGATGGGTGGGGGGGATGGAGTGTACATGTAGGTAGTGCGAGTCAGTAAGTTATCTGTTGACTGTTCTGGTCTTAACGTGTGTCGGAGCAATTCAAACAAGGTAAACCTATATCCCAAGTAACAATTCGACTTGGGTAAGCTTCAAATTTATATTTTCTGTAGGCAACAGCTTCGACAGAGCTTCTCCCTATGCTGCGCTGTTATATCCAGCATAATGTATGCATATTCGACTGGGTATAGGTAGTTACGAAGTGGAACTCGAAACAAAACCCATTTAGAGGGCCGAATGGTTAGTATACGAGAATACGAGGGGCAGGAGTCTGCAATCGATTCCCTGTTCTTCTCAAAGCAGCAGCTCCACTTTTGTGGGGCTATGATATGAAAACGTATAGAAGTACTTTTCTAAAGGCCTTTAAGGGTGAGCAGTGTTATTTAAGCATGTGTGGAAAATGTGTGCAATATTTGCAGGCGCCCCTGTCTGATGAGGAACATTTTATAAGTCCATAATAATGCCCACTTACCTATGGCCTGTAAGTCAGTTACTTACTTAGGTGGCACTAAAGTCCAATGTTTCTAAGCCAGTTTGGAGAGTTTAAAACTTGTGCCCTTTCATGATATTAGTCTTGACAGCGCTTATTGGGATACAATATTTTTCGGTAGAAAGCACACAAGATTTCTTAAGCCACCCTTAAGGTTCGGCACATGTTCCCTGGGAGTACTCGGATTGTGCATTTCTTAGCCATCTTTGAAGAACTAGTCACTATACTCTTTTTCTAGACACTGTTTGGTATTGTGTAGCTTAAGCTAGGTATCCCTCAGGCTTAGGAAAAGTTACTGAAGGAAGGAAAATCAATCTACCTATAATAAGTCTTAAGTTGTTAAGGAGAATTTGTCTGATTTTGGTGTAAGAACCACTTTTACCAAAGATATCGAGCTATAATAATTCTATAAGGAAGCCTACCTAGAAGCCTTTTTGAAGGTGTGTAAAGCAGATGTCTATATATAGTTCGAAGTTGCCTGCTCATTGTCGGAAATGACATTTTTAAAACCGACTTTATTTTGAATTGAAGTTTGCGGAGGTATTTCCTTCCTAAATGTTTACACTTAAATCGAAAAATGTCTATAGTTTTGAGCAATAAGTCCGTTTGGCATTTATGTGTACCTACCTATCCCTATCCTATTCATTTCGAGTGAGTTTCTTTTTACATTTGAGACGAATGGAAGGGATATACAGTTTTATGGCGGGCATTTTGCCATTCAAAATAAGCTTTAAATGCGAAAAAGGGCATTTGTAACTTTCTGGACCACGTAGTAAGGGAAAGATTATTGGATTCGTACAAAATTTCGAACTCGAGATATTGGTCAATTCTGACATTACGATGATAGAGGAACTCAAAAAAGTGGGTCTCGAAATTCTGTCCGTATGTCCCGAGCCCTACAGCCTAAACGGCTACCCGGATTTGGTTCAAACTTCGGATTTGGAGATTGTGGACCTGCAGTTCGGGGAAGTTTTTTTTTTCAAGGTATACCTATAGGTAGGCGCAGTGGCTTAGTGGTTAGTGTGTTGGACTACTAAGCGAGGGGTCCCAGGTTCGAATCCCGCGAAAACCCAAATTCCAACTTAGGGTTTTTTCCACTGCGCCGCCTCTCGCGAACGTCTGACAAATATCCGAGAGTATAGTATAACTGTCTTAAGAGCTTCTCAATTAGCCGTTTGGAATCGGCATAAAATTGTAGATCCCTTCCATTCGTTTCAAAAATGAAACTCACACAAAACGAATGGTTGTGAGAAGCTAGGCCTTGGGTCCCTACAGACCTTTTTTCAGTCTTTTTATGTGCTCAGCATTGGAAATAACACAACGTGAGACTTGCCTTAACACCACATTTTTCCTTGCTTTTTGCCAAAGATTCATGAGCATTTGACGCTTTTCTTAGGTAATATAAGAAAATAAAACTGAATGCTTAAAAAACACAAGCCATATTTTTCACACGAAAATTAAGACCTTGTTTTCTCCCAGCAAGCAAAGTGCCTGTAAAAGGGAATTCAATTGCGTGGAAGCCTCCTGTAAAATACTTGGAGGTATATCTTGACTCAAAACTGACGTTTATAGAACACATAACGCAAACACTTAACAAAATAAATGATGGCATAAGAATATTATACCCATTTATAAATATGGGAAATCATCACTTTTAAATGAAAGCAAGATATTAATCCATAAAACAATTTTTCAATCCATCTTTTTGTGCGGCTGCCCGGTTTGGGAGACTGTGCTAAATGTCACATCAAAAAGTTACGTTAGTTAGTTCATCTCCCATGACATCACTCTACGCTAGATCTAAATGCAAGAGCAAATGTTGAAACGATCTCCTTCAGGATACATAAATGCAATAACAATAACGATACTCAGAGTACAATTGATATTCTAAAAATTATTGCGTCCCTAATTTTCAATTCGAATCACCGAAAACGTTGATTTTAAAAACTGCTCATGTCTCGAAAACCCCAATTTCAATTTCTTTTCTTTTCTTCAAAAACCAAGTAATGCTTACAACTTACATCCCGAACAGTAAATTATACTCAGCTTACAGCTGTATTAGTTTTCAGATTAAGCTATTCTAATATTTGGTACTCTTTTGTCTGCATGATTTTACAAAAAGCGCTCTAACGATTTCGATCAAAATGCATAATTATAAAAGATAAAATAAGTACTCTAAGTAAGATCCCCTACTAAGCTTTTGTTAAAAAATTCGAATAAATCAGTTTCTTAATTATTTGTCAAAAGTGGCAACTCAAAAGCCGATCTGTGCTCTCTATTTACACATTTGCAACACCTATCTGTTATCATAATCAATCCGCCCTTTCAAAGCCAGAGATATTAAGATTGAAGAACCATCACATCAGAGAGGCAGATTACCTAAAGTTTGATTGGATTTTAAACTGTTGCCGGGGGAGAAATTTATAGGCACCTCTCCACATTCTCATTCTACGAGTTTTCAAAACAATCTAATAGCTACACGAGCTTTTACAAAATGTAAGCCAGCAGCAAGACTAATGGTCAAATATTATGCTCATTCTTTAAGTATTTATCTAATAAAATAAGACAGTCGCTAATTCCGTCTTCAAAGTTGATCAAAAGAAGATAATTCACTTTTGGGTGATTTCGCTCCGTACCTGCTTACAAGTGTTTTTTAGTTGAAAGCCGGTCTTTTGGTAATTATGAGAGGTAGTCGATATACGAAGAGTCTTTCTCTAAAAGAAACTATAGGCCGGCAGTCACCAGGTATTCACCTACCTCCGATATGTATTATAAGCCGGCTGTTCTATTTTCTATTATATAGCTTTGTAAAATTAACCAGCTAGTCTTATGACACTTTAAGTTCAATTCAGTTCTATTCTCAGTTCTCACTCACAGCTTAGGCATATGGCACTGAGAGCTTGGCGTTTATGCGCGATGTACCGGAATGGTTGCGTAAGATTTTGGCACGATCGACACCCAACTCGCACCTAGAGCTCCTTGTTTCGCGCTGCTAGCCATTGAATTTCAAGTTGGCCTTAATATACCCACAATTCAAATTTCAAAGTCCGAGATACATTTGTTGTCCTTCCTGAATGAAGCAGTTCCGTAATGTGTCTTCGTCCTGCTATATCCGAATCGAAGATATTGCCCGGCTTCAGACAACAAAATGCTGCCACCGCCGCTGACCATTAAAAAACCGACCGCAACACTTAATTCCCGATAAGAAGAACATCTGACCCTTTGAATTCACAAGATCCTTGTCTTACCAGCACCTAGCAATGTCCGGCATCAAACACCCAATTAACCAATTACACATACGAGCACCTGCTGACCCCATGTCACAATCCCGAAAAAAAGAGTCAAACCTAGTCCCTTTGCCTTCACATTTATAACATTCAAAATAGACAGGAGACAGGAACAGGACCACAAGGACAGCAGCACAAAAGCAAGTTAAACAAAACGCACACAATAATTTGGGTATCGCGCACGTTCCACTCGGTTAGACATTCATTGTTAGCCACTGCTGTGGCTACAAGTCCATTGGCGATAAGAAGACGACACGTCGCGTCTCATGTGATACAGGCATAGGCACAGGCGACAGGCCATTGTTCCGTGCTGTTGCATCCTCTAGAGCCGGTTCCCATCGGAAACTCTTGCTCGGCTCAAAATTACAAAACCAAACGCTGGGCGACAATTAACAATTGCTATGCAAATGACAGCACTGACTAACATTTTGTCGGTTTGTCCTGACTAATTAAAACCCAAGGACAATGGGGGAGAAGCGCAAAAAACTCAAACATAACAAAGACGAAAACTTAAGATAAATAATGTCCATTCGTGCGATTTTTAATGAAAGCAAACTCATTTCGGTGGAAAATTTAGATAGCGCGGCTCGCATTCATTACGCCGGCCGGACTGGAAAGCGATATGCCGCCGCTTCGGACCACCCAGCACCCAACCGCCCATGGAGCGTAGAAAACACGCCGGAGAAAGGGAACTTTTTTGCTGGAGCTTCGGCTGACATTTGTGTGGGCTTTGGACCGCCATACTAAATCAAACGGGACTATAGAGTAGGGGAACTAACAAAGCACCACCGATGATGACTAACGCAAAAAAAAAAAAAAAAAAATGAGAAGAATGAAACAGGACAACGACGAAGGAATCCTTATCTAAAAATCCACTGAAAAAGAGTACCGTACACACCACACCAGCCAAAGTCCTTGAGAGAAACGACGCGAAGACAAAAGCCTTTATTTAATTTAATTTTTCTTTCCCGAGCTCTCGCGTATCCTACGTAAGGATTCCATTCATTTTTTTCGGACAATAGGAATTTATTCAAATTCTTTGGGTGTTTTTTTTTTCTTCATTTTTGTTTTTGTTTGCTGCTTTACTTTCCTTCTGCCAGCTTTTTACTTGCCGTTGTCATTATTCATCAGTAAAGATTCCTTTCAAGCGTCGTCGAGGCTTTTTTTTTCCTTTTTTTTGTAGCCCCGTTTCTGTGTTGCTTTTTTAATGGAGGAAAAATTAAAATTGGCCACGATTTTTCCTTGTCCATTGTTTCATTTTTTATCAGAGAAAGAGAATCGCTTTTTTCTTTCGCGATGAAATATCCTTTTATTTTCTCAGGCTCGTTGTTTGCGTGTCCTTTCTAGCGGGGAATGGAAATAAGAATCACTTCTGCTTGTCCTGGTTTTCTTGGACGTTATTTTTTTTTTGTGAGTGTCTTTAGCGGATCTTTGGGGACTATGTGCATAGTCCGTCATGATTCTTGAGAAATATTCAAAAGAAGTAAGTCGAATATTTCATGGAAAACTTTTTTTTTTTCTTACTGAGTTGGCTTTTGTTGGATATAGGCTCGGCAGGATCGAGTTGGAGAAGGAAGGATAATGAGTCGGGAAGGAGAAAAATCAATGAATCTAAGTGTGAATCTGGTGTATGTGTTCTTGGGGGAGGTAATCGGGACCTGGAAAAATAAGATTGATTGGATAATACTTTTTAATTACAGGACTTTTCGTGCGATAAAGCCGGAAGTGGACTCAGGAGAATTGATTGTATTTTGCCAATTTGCATATTACATCGCATTTGTAGAGTACACCTCTATGAGACAGGCTTGGCTATATTCCGCAGGCATCCATTGGGGTTTGCGGACTTTTTTTTTTGTGACAAACAGTAGTTCAGTCTGTACAAGCTTATAGAATCTTCCCTCAGGATGTACCTATAGGTATATGCCTAAAGAGGCCAAACAAGTGGGAATTGGGAAATGAAGATATATTCGCGCTCGGTTGTATGGTCCTGGATATTTTTAGGTATAAACAGAGTTCGACTATGGGCAACAGCAATAAGGGCCCGTCAACAAGCATAGTCCTGCGGCAAAGTGAGAACATTTTAAGCGATGGCGACCATAAGGTGATGTTTGACAACCTTTGCTTTGAAAGTATTGGAGGCTGGACCAACGGAAAACTGAAGGAATATACGCTACAGAAAGATTACGTGCCAATAGTGTGAAAAAAAACTGATGAAAAACGTGAAAGACGACTGAGGACAATTTTTGTTTCCAGTTCGATGGATAGTGGTGTAGTTATTACTTCTGTAATAAATGCCTCTTTTGCGTTTTCGCAGGTGAAGGGTTTCAGTGTTCCAGCAAAAAGAGGTTATGAACATATAGCGAGCTAAGATTGTTAACTGATAAAAATCTATAAAATGGATTTTGTGCTATCACTGTACAGAAAAGAAACGATTCCTATAAAAGTGGATCAAAGGTGATCGATTTGGCAATAACTATGCAATTAATTTTTAGAATACCGCAGAGACATGCTAGCGAATGGAGAGGCATTGATTATGCCAGGATCAATTACGAAAAGTTGTTGTTAAATTTCTCTTATTTATCAGCAACTATATCCTTAAGTAAAACACGACAGTAACAAAAGAAATGACTCCGAGTCCAAATGGAAGTCGTTCGAAACTTTACCTGGAACATCCATATAAGATAGGTACGATTGATTTGACAACTAGTCAGTGTCGGATTAGCCACGTTTAACAAGAGTAACAAATGCCCCCCGCATGTCGGGGCCCGGCTCACAAACACTTTTCGACCGTAAAAAAATATCTATTCAGCCCAAAACGTCTCAATCACCTCACTTTAATGAACATTGGATACGATTAGCTTAGAAAAGTCGATATGCAGAGTATTATTTATAAATTTGCCCAATTTGAATTCAGTAAAATTGGTATGTAACAGTTTTGTTTTACTTAATACCATATAATTGATAACCTAAAGCAATCCAAAGGCTCCTTGATAGCATTTGCTACAGACCTCACGCTGCCTTAGTCCGGCACGGCAACTGGTCGATTTGTACCGTGATTAGAGAAGGTGCAAAGAACAAAACTACACTGGCAGGTCAAGACTGAAATGAGGAAAATTATGTGATGTTCCTTTCAGAACTCCAAGGGCATCTAATAACTGTTTTGAAGAACTGCATTCGAAGCAGTTTTAAGAACATAATTTGGGATGCAATATGTTGACACTTCACAAGTACTTGACATTTGGCCCAACTCAATGTGAATTGAAAAACCAAGATCCAATGGGATCAATCGGTCAACCCTTACCTCCAAGATGACTGGTATGCAATGTCGAGGGAGCTGTGATAAGTTAGGTAAAACTACTGGTTCACAGGGTTCAGGGACAATTGAATCGCTAATGGAGACTCCTCAGGGGCACCTCAAACCTCTGTTGTAATGTTGTTGTGTAGGATTGGTATTGGGGATCTCTGCCTATTCGGTCTGTTTAATTATCCCCTACTCGTGGGTACACATATGGAACTTAATAAAATAAATAAAAATAACATTCCTTCGGAAAACGAGGTGGAAGGCTTAGAAGGTGTCGAGAAGGCGTTGGAAGGCGTCGAGAAGACGCTGGAATGAACCCGAATAAGGTCGATGGGTCAGTGGACTCTGATGGGAAACCAAAAGTGTTAGCAGACCAATCGTCAGTGGAGGTGGACAATGCGGTGCAGAAATGCGTCAAGAGGTCAGCCGAAACTGCGGAAGCCGGATTGGAAGAGGGAGGAAGTCTCGACTCCGAGCGGAAGTTGCATAAACAACTGAAGCAAAGGATGAAGAGAGTCAGAAAGAGACAAAGATTGGCCTTGGCCAAATCTGTCTCGGCGGAGTGCATAAACTAGACTTCATCATTTCATAGACGATTTGGAGAACCTACAACATTTGCCCGAACAAAGAACCTTTTAGTCAGAAGGCGTGAAAATGGCGCGAAATTAACAGCAATCAGTACTGGACCTTAAGAACCAACGCAGCCAGGTTTTGGATCCCTTATAACACCAAATGCCGTAGCTGTGCTAAAACAAATGAGAATGAAACAGAGTGTTCCACTTTCTTTGTGAGCCTTTCTTTCATAACTAATCGGAAGCCCAAGGCAAGGCACTCATTTCAGTAACATTATCAACTCCACAGGCAGGTTTTCAGCTTCTTTAACACACCTCGCGCTCTCCTTCATTGTCTACAGGTTCCGAGAGTTGTGGGTTCGAGCGCTTATTGAGTTTTATCCGGAGTTTTTAAATCTTGGTGCAAAGAAGACTCATTTTCATTTTAAATTCATTTTTATTGGAATATTTTATTAAACTTTCATACTAGAAAAAAACGATTAAATCTAATTTAAAAATAACATTTATCTTATTCTAGCTTACTGGCACTCAGCTTAACTTATCAATATCCTTAAAATTATTGCCTTTCGGCCTTAAATCTATCTTTATTTAATTTGTCTGTTTTTTTTTTTTTTTTTTTAATTTACAAGAAACTTTATAAAACTTGAATTCTTTTATTATTTGATTTACTTACAACTATTTACTTAAAACTACCTAGGCTACTTAACCTAAACTACCTATAATCAGGGTGGTGAGCAATCTGCAGCCGCCAACAAGGGTTCACCCGCGCTGCCGACACTCGAGCGAGGCAATGACCGTCGGTCGACTCTCCGGAGCACTTTTTCAAGTTGGCTAGTCCGGCCCCTCCCAAAGACCCCCTGACCTAAACCTAAACCTACAGACTTAATATCTAGCTTAAAACTAAGGAGGATGCTACGTAAGTAGCGCACCGGCCCTCACCTGTTCATCAAGCCACCAAAATTCGGTAAACCGCTTGACCGTGTCGACCCTGTCCCGTTCCGCAATTGCGGTACTAAAACGGAGGACCTCCTGAGCATTGACGGCGTTCCTGATGTAGTGGATGAGCCGCGGTGGCTGTGGTACAATACCGGCACACCATCTTTTGACTGGACTAACCCTTTCATATCTACATAAAGAAATGCCTCAGGCGGGATAAGGCGAAGGCCAGACCGAAGCGTACGCTCGTGGTACATTAATTTGGGGTATTAAGCCCCTGAGATCAGGTGTGCAAAGTGGACTGTTCGCTGACCTATACCTTATCGGGCTTGTTCAGGGACTTGTGCCTCCCCAAAAACTTCGAATCTTCGAAATGGGGAAATATTTCCAGAGGACCTACAACTCACGTTTTCCTCGGAAAGTAATTTTAAAAAAAGTGGAGAGAATAAAGGGACCAATGCGTGGAATAGGCTCTACGCCTTTGCGTTCAGTCTCACCCTAAAAATGGATAACCTGCTTACAAATTGTAACTCGTTGGTCAATATGGCCGCGTCGCACTTGCAAAATCCTATAAGTTCGAGGAAATTCGACAAATATCCCCACGATGGTACACTTGTATAGCTCCCAGGCAACAGGCATAAAAATCCCACTCTTTCACTAAGTAGTACTTCTACTCAGTGATGACCGCCAGTAGAAAAGGAAATGTTAAATCTTCCATCTCCTATAGTTCAACTGCAGGTAAATATATACGTAAAATGTTGGTGCTATCCAAATTTTAATCAAATTCCATGCACTACTCATTAACCTATAGTCCACCTCCGAATTGGACCACCCTTATGATTCCATCATTTCTTTCATTGGAATTAATCAGCCCCTCGAATTAGCTTTTACTTATTATGGAATCAAACAAAAATAATTCTACCCTTAGCCAGTGCGTGCGATGGTGTTGGTAAGAGATACACATGTCTTGCAGAGTTTGGCTAATTGAAATTTAATTTTTTTCGTCTTGTTCCTTTCGCCAAACATTAAGAATGAAAAATAAGAAAATGTTTGCGTTCTTTCTTGTTCTGCTGGTTATTTCCTTTTTAATTTACAGCTCGGGGCATTTTCACGGAACAACAGGACTCCCATGGAGCCGACTTGGCTCTAAATGGATTGGGGATAAGATGGGGGTGTTCTTGAAGAGCGAGTAAATCTTTTTACTTGTTCTTCTTTTGGTAAACAAAGGATCAAAAGAGCCCCGTGGAATTAATTGCTTTCATCTCTCCATCGCTTTTGTGTGTGCGACGACCGAGTGTGCCTCTGCTGCTATTTAACAATTCGCTGAGTAATTTGTAATTAAATATATAGCCGGGTGAAGCTTAGCTCTTTGGACACGGCTATACAAGATGCATACACAAGATGTATAGATATATAGAAAGTGATTTCACGGTATAGGTGGACGGGGGGTAGATGGCGAATTTGTCCTAAAAAAATTGCTACCGGATATGAATGAAATCGCCAGGGCGGAAATTGCATCGAATTGCTTTGGTTTTCTGGGAAAAACTCCAAAGCGATTTTGCAAAAAAAAAATAATTGATAGTAGTAGGTAATGGAAGTGTTAAGACAGCGGGACCAGACGACTCTCACATGGGTAATATTATAAAACTTGCCTTGCTTTATCATTATGCCACTTCTCAATCGCAAAATCCAATGACATTGTGCAAAACCGACGTCCAGTTTTACTGCATGTAACGTCGTATTGTGTGTTAAGTTATGACATGCCTATTATACTAGTTCAAGTTCAAGTTTAAACAAAAAAAAACTCCAAAAAAGACATGAAACTAACTCCACTGACCGTTCGTAAAATTCAGCGATGAAGCTTCAGTTGAAGTTATTAATTTTTTGAATCGCGCAGACTATTTTTATTTAACGTTTATTGTCAAATTTCAGGATAAAGAAGTTGTATGTCCTAGAAACTTTGTACATAATTGAATTTTATAATAAAAGAAGTTCTATTCCAATCGGTCATTTAATTGTAAGGGTCAAAGTAATTCCAAAGCTGTAAGATATTCGTGAAATGCTCTCTATTTAGATATCAGCTCCGATTATGAGGAATGGATAAAAATAAAACACATCCTATATTCCATTTTCAATATTTTTTAAAGCTCCTGTAAAAACCGGAGTCAATTTCGAGCAAAAGTTCTCAAAGCCTAGTACACTGCTCTTTCGGAACGAAATTTTCCGATTGTCAAAAGGTAGCGGGAAATATTAATCAACTGCTACAAAAGTAGCACTTATTAAAAGCGTAAAAGCGTACATGAGGAAGGACACTTTGCGTCCAGGAAAATGGCGGATATCATAAGAAGGGAATACTCAATACCGAACGCACGTGAAAAAATGGACATTTGTAGGTAAAACTGTATACAGTGTATTTTAGCTGAAAGGAAGACAGTGAAGCAGGAATGCTTTTTGAACCCAAAGTAGATCAACCTCCACACACATACCATTTGGACCACATGGGTCCGTTAACAGCAACTGGTCAACAATACAAATATCTACGTTTTCGTCGTGGTGGATGGATGAAGCAAAATTTGTGTGGATCTATCCTACCAAAACATAAGCCGCAAACGAGGTATTATACAGAAGCTGAATCTGCAGGGTGCTGTTTTTGGCAATCCGTAAAGAATTTTTACAAATCGCGGTATACAGCTTTTACATCCTTGTCCTTCGAGGAATACTGCCGTGGAGAGGGAGTAAAACATATTCTAGGTTGAGCACATAAATAGAATCATTATACCCATTTGAAGCAATCTTTCCTATGACAAGCCTGACCATTGGTTCGAATTTTCTAATAAAGTTCAACAACTTATTAACAGGACCACCAACAGAAGCACCGGCGATGCCCTTTTGAGTTGCTTTTTGGGACAAAAGGAAACCTTTACATCGGAGATGTTGCAGCTGAGGTGCTCTTGGTAGTTTTCGACGAACAGATGGACCAATTGAGGGAAGAAGCGAAAAGACAAATCGCAGATATCAACTTAGAAAACCAGACATCCTTCAATAAAAAACTAAAGCCCGCTAGGAGATACGAAATACATCATCGCTATTTGGCAATGCTATTAAAATTCATAAGAAATTTCTTGGTCCTTACAGAATTACCACCATCGGAGGTGATGTGGAGAAGATCGGGGAGACCGATGGCCCGGACGAACAAAGACTAGTGCAGATAATATAAAGCCATGGCAGATCTACGACTACAGCTCAAGCGAAGACACAACGTCCAACAGCGAAGACCAACTTACCTGAGATGACAGAAAACCACATGAGAAGACCTACTTATCTGAGATGACAGGACTTTCACCGAGACGTTGAGCGGATCCAACCTGGCACCCCAGCAATTGTTCATGCGAAGCCGACAACAGCGAGAGTCAGTCGAAGAACAACCATCCTAAAGAAAACACCTCAACCTGTTTTTCAATTAATACAAAACTGAATAAATGAATTCCATACTTCGTTTTCGTCCTTAATTCCCACATACATTTGTATTGGAATTAAATAAATTGCAGATTAAAATATAATATTGTTGCCTCAAATTCAATACTTTCTTTGATTTTTGTAAGCCCATGGAATATTTAAATATATATTACAATTTTTAGATTTTATATTATATCAAGCGTATGTCAAGCGTTGGCAAATTCCCGTGGTCTCTTATCCCCCTTGAAAATAATCCTATATAGAGACGCTGTTCTCTCTTTGGTAGGTATATTTTTCCAGACCTTTAACTGAAGTAGAACTCATGAATGCCTGAATTATCTTATTAATTATTCAGTCAGTTATTTACTTTTTTGAATGTAATGTCTATATTTCTGAGGCAAAGAACTGGAATCTCTAGACCGCCCTGATCTTCAAAAGCAAATCCACTAGGAAAGTGTCAGCGCTTCACAACTTAAAGAAAAAAACAAATAATATAAATAATAAATAACTTTCACTTATGGCTCTATCTTCATTTATTATTTTTTTTTTTTATTTCTTTATTTCTTTCTTGAAAAAAAAAAATACGTTATAAATAAATATGTTACCTGCGAAGCTCAAGGCTTATCTGCAGGTGATTGCGTTTCAAATACTTTCATGTTTGGAAGTATTACAATAAAAGGTGAGTTTAGATGTTAATATTGTTTTTAAAATCTAAAATTGTATGATAAAGCATTAATTATTTAAAACAAAAATTAATAAGAGTTAAGGAAATATACTTTAAGATCCTTTTGAAATTAACTATATTTTTTAGGTTAGGTGTTAGTGAGTTCATCAATGTTGGAATACGGTGAGCTAATTGTCTTCGTCCATATTTGTTAAATACTCCCAGTATTTCGAGAAGTTGTTGTGCTCGTCTTCTGGTGTTCTGATTATGACGTATGGGTTGTTGGAAACGTGAGTCATTGTAGTACTCCAGAGCTGCCGTCATCTTTAATATGCTCTTGACGTCTAGAAATTGAAATGGGTTAATTTCAATTTAATTTTTACCAGACGTCGTTGGAGGTTATGTATTTTGTCCAAGTACGTTTTCGAAGCATTTCCCCAAGCCAAAATGCCGTACCGAGTTCTCGATTCAGCCAGTGAGTAGTACACTTGCCTTTGGACATCTATTGTAGTGTACTTCTTCAGATAAACCATCGCAAGAACAGCACTTTTTAACTGCAAGCGCAAACGCTGAATGTGTTCGTGCCAAATGAAATGCTCGTCGATGATTATAGCTAAATACTTGATTGATTTGACGACCTCAATTGCTTCGCTCCTATGTGTGGTTGGACAGCTTTCATTTTGATGAAAGATATTTATATCTGCCGTTCTTTGATTCGGTGTGCGTATGTGCATCAGCTTTGTCTTCTCCGAGTTTATCACCAAGTTGTGATCGTGGCACCATCTTGACACTTTGTCGAATTCATTCTGCATTATTGCAATCGCCGTTTCGAGTTGTTGATGTTTGACCACTAAAGCAATGTCATCTGCGTATGCAAATGCAGTCGATTGTTCAAAAACACGAAGAAGTTCGTTTGTGAACAGAACAAAGAATATAGGGCCCAGTTTGGTTCCTTGTGGAACGCCATAGATGCTCTTCTTCTCCACGCTGACTATGTTTGCAGTCTTCACTCTAAATGTTCCATCAGCTAAATAGTTATTTAGCCACTTTGCTACCTTTCCTCTAATTCCGATCTGACATAGGCAATCTAGCAGCTTGTCGTGCACCAGCGTGTCAAGGCTTTACTGAAATCCACAAACATAACTAGCACGTGGTGGTTTTTATTCAAGCCGGTGTTAATAACGTTCGACATCTCTCCCAATAGTCTTCCAGTACTCTTTCCTTTTTGAAACGCATATTGGTTTGGTTGCAAAACATTGTGTTTACTTATAAATTTCTTTAAGCGATCAACAAAAATCTCCTCCATACATTTTTCGATCACAGGTAAGATCGAAGTTGGTATTGTTGCCGAAGCGTAGTCATTTTTCCCATTTTGTTCAATTTCCCTTAAAATTCCCTCCATATACTTTTTTTTGCGAAAAAATCGAATTTTTAAAGGGATATTTGTATTACACGGAAAAAATTAATACTAAATTAATCTTTACTATTAAAATCGCAGATTGTTAACATTACTATTACTATTTTCTATGGTACTAGGAAATCTTCATAAAAGACAATTTAAATGAGCATATTTTGTGGAAATTTGTTAATGGTAAAAGGTGGATATTTTGATGAAATTGCAGCAAAAATTTATAGTTCGAATGTTTTTTGCTAGTATCCTAAAAATCCCACGATTTCGAGCTGTTTCCCTTAACCCCACGGACATCGAGAACCCACAAAAAGGGATGAGTCCCACGATATAACAACACTGTATTGCGTGCATTTTTTAAACATTTTTAATTAAAAAAAAAGCTTTATCCAAATCATCCACTAAGTTAGTACTCCATTGAGTACGACGCTCAAACTCTAAATTCTTAACCAAGCGACAAAGTAACATGTTTGGGTTCAAAAGTATAATACCGATTTAATTAAATCTAATCACGTTGGTTTAGATCCTGTATTGATATCGAATACAAATGTATGGAAGTTGATGGCTTTAATAAGTTTGTATTAAGAGGTAATCAGAGTAGATATAATGTTTCGGGTCAAATATAACATAATTGTAATAAATACAGGGTGGCTGATGAATATTGCTACATTAAGGAACTCAAATAACTTTTTTTCATTGTATGGAACTCATTTTTCTTTTATTCATGTTAAAGCTCATTCAATTTTATTAAATATATCTTAATGAGTTTTAAAAATTATGGAAATTAAATGCCCCCTCTGCTCGTTGATGCATGTGCGGCATCTTACCAAAAAGTTGTTCATTACTACTTGGAGAGTTGAGACAGGAATAGCCGCAATTGTTTCTCGAATGGATTGCGTTAGTTCATTAAAATTTGTTGGCGTTGCCTTGTAGACTTCCTGTTTGCAAAAACCCCACAAGGTGTCAGGTGCAGTAAGGTGAGGCGACCTGGGGGGCCAACGGAATGTGGAGTTTCTGGATATCAGCTTATTGGGAAATTTTCGTCGCAATTCTGTCATAATAGGCCGGGCTATGTGAGGAGTTGCACCATCTTGCTGAAACCACCCAGAGTTGAAAGAAATTCGCATTCGGTGTAATTCTGGATAGAAAAACTCGCTCAACTTGCTCAAGTAATGGTCTCCAGTAACCGTAGCGGTGTGGCCGTTTTCTTCGAAGAAGTAGGGCCCGACAATGCAGCGTGCTAAAACTGCACACCACACTGTGAAACGAAGTGGATGCAATTCCGTCTCATGGAGTATCTCTGGGTTGGAAGCACTCCATTTTCGACAATTTTGTTTGTTTATGCTGCCGTTCAAATGGACCTCGTCAGACATAAAAAGACAGTTAAACACGTTTCCGACCATTTGAAGCATCTTGTGGCAAAATTCCAAGCGAATCGGCAAGTCTGCTGCGTTCAGTTTGTTGGCCATTTGAATTTTATATGGGAATAAGTCCAAATCATTGCGTGCATAATTGACTGCAATGACTGTCTGCTTATACCCATTTGAGCAGATAAGCTTCTTGTCGAAACTCTTGGATTGTTTTGTAGGGCAGCAGCTACAGCAGCGATTGTTGCCTCCATCCGAACTGAAGGATTTCGATGGTAAGGTCTTCTTCCGACTGTCCCATGCTCGGCAAAATTGTTAAAAAGTCTCATTATGGTCCATCTGCTCGGAGGATTGCCGCCAAATGTGCGCCTATACTCTCTTTGAACCGAAACTACGGACTCCCGTGCGTAATAGCGGCGGACAATCCAAATTCTTGTTTCAGTGTCGCAGTTCTCCATTTTTGTTAAATCTAAAAATCAATCTGCAAAAATAAAAATAACTAACCAGATTCATTAAATAGAAAAAAAGTTATTGCATTTTGTTTTTGGTAGCGGCTTTCATCAGCCACCCTGTACTTGATTGAAATATTATTTAAACATAGGCCAATTTCATACAGTTTTTCAACAGACACTCAAAATTATCTCATAAGATATGCATGGATATAAGAACACACTGTTCAAGTATGCAGGTAGAGCTATGCCCCCTTCCAGAAAAATGTTTCTTTTTATTTCTTTATTAACATTGGAAAATCGAAACTAGAAAAGTCTCTCAATTACGAGTTTGTGTTGGGTTATTTGTTCTCAATTTAATACTTTCGTCCTTAAAAACAATTTAATCATAATATTAAGTGTGCCTAAAGAATTACAAGAATTAAAGCCTGACCTTTTGTGGTTACAAGATTTTTCAAATTTGGCTCCATACCTCTTATAAAAGCTGGCGACACTCAGTTGAGTACAAGTGTCAAATTTTCGCAAGCAAATAATGCCGCGAACAAAAAATGTGTGCGAAAAGATAGTTGAGAATTGTACCATGCAATCTACTACAATTACCCACTTTTCGCCATCATTTCGCAGTTCGCACTGCAAAACAAAAAGGAGACCGAAATTTTTCGTTCGTTGTGTCACTTTTGTATGGGATTTTTCGTTCCGGAACAGCAGCGTATTAGGTTGAAATTTACTCCGGACAAACACCTTAAAGGCGGTAAAAAGTTCTGGTTTTATCAAAGTGATTGGAAAGATTTAGTAAAGATTGGCAATTACAACTGGAATAGGCCTCTACTGTCAACATTTTGAAATGTGTCTTTCGTACTTTATAAATTTACTACAAAGAGGGCGCTCTTGTGTAGCAACACGCTTTTTGTTTCCAATTGTGAATTAGTTTTTTTTAAGGATCCCTATTATGAGCTACAAAATATATTTGGGTAAGTATTCGCTTAAGTTTTCTAAAATATTATGTACATGTCAACGAATCAGCTGTCCAACCATTTTAAAGCTCTATAGCAATTCGTAGTACGTGTTCAAGTGTCCGTTGCCAGATTCCTCACCCGGAAGTCTCCCACAATTGTGTAGCGGACTGTTATTTCTCATTCCCACTATTTTTAGACTCAATTCTACAATACACACTGATGATTTGCATTTTGGGGGACCCTGGGTCTAAACTAACATGCCTCTCCAGTTAGCGCGTTTTTTGGAGTGCCCCACATAAGGACAGGCCATCTTCTAGTGCGTTATCCCTCCAGGTTGGAATCAAATAGACTATTCGAGCCGTAGCTTTGGTGTCCATTCACTCTAGATGTCCCAGCCATCTTAGGCGACTGACGCATACTTTTCTGACCAGTTCTATGTCGCTGTATAGGTTTTTGCTTGATCTCTGATGCGAAGTTGTATTCAGAGTTAATAGCGGAGCAGAGGTAGACAAAGATTCTATCTACCTCAAAGTTATAGCTTTACGTGATGGTGATTTTGTGTGTCCCTTCGTGTTGACAGAATATGTAGGTATATATGTTTTGGCCTCATACAGCCACTCTTTATAAAAACAACGGCTTCAAGGTTTCTTCACGGTTTCAGTTAATTGTTTTGCCGAGAACTTCGTATTGTAACAGACCTCCGTGGGGTGGTGTTACCATCTTTAACCTTGATATCGATTTCACGTCTCGATAGCTCAAGACTACATGCGTAAGTCTTCCACCAGCACTGACCTTAGTAGATGCTACAGTCCTTCTATTATCCTTGCTAATTGCTCGGTCTTACGTGGCCTGTCGTTTGAATAAACCACGTTGAAATTGAAGTAGCGTTGTCCCTTTTCCGCTGCATTAATTCGTCAACAATGGGGTGATTACTATCGAGGCTCTTGGTAACATTTTTACAAATACCTTTTAAGTGGTATAAGCACCACGCAAAGCAGGTCCTTGATATGACCTTAGGATAGCAGGTTGGATATCTTGACTTCAGTAGCTTTGGGGATGTGGCATCTGTGCATAATGTGTTGATCCGCGATCTCTTCTTCATCACGCTGAGTCCTGAATGGTGGTGACGCATTTTATTGCCAAACGTCCTCCTTCTCTTTTCAGACTGCTGAAACACATTTAGCCAGCCAGTTCCGATAGAGCACATCAAAGTGTTGTTATTTGCACCGCGATCAACACTCACGCTGGGTCAAGAAAGACCAGTCTGCTTCGCAAGGACATACCTATATACCTACTTCATGTTAATACAGTTGCCTTGAACACTACAAAATGTTGCTTCTGCTTTGAAGTACAATGTATCCCTATTGGAGTCTTTCAGTTCCGGGATTAAAAAGCCAATTTGTATGAAAAATATTTTTGTCTCCTCTTTCAGTCTCTCAATTTTTTCTATAAATTCAAAAGCTTTCTTTAATACGAACTTTGGAAACTCTCTACCAAAATGGCGACGCCCGTGCTTCTCGGCAAAATCCTACCCCTTTTCGTTCATCTCATTCAACCCTTTATGTTTCAACGAATCTGCGCCGTTGTCGCATCATTTGTTCCAGTTCGGCAACAGCGCCACATCAACCCTTTCATAATGGCCGCCATTGCAAAAAGAACAACAACGCGGTGTTCATCGATTTTTCTCACCCCTCACTACGTTGGACGTTTTTAGTGTTCCACAACCCTTTTCGGTTGGCTGACAAGAATACAACGAATCCTCAATGCAACCCCCAGAACAAGCAACCCCTAACAACAAGTCTCTTCAAATGGTAGTGTTCGAGAATATGGTAATTTTCAGGTGTTCCTGTACATTTCCTTTTCCATAACATGCAATGATTTCGAGAGGACGACAATACGGCACGCAATCATAGTTTTCATGTAAATTTCATGAACACAAAAGGAAAACTCTTTAATAAACAACAACACTGCGGGGCGACAGGCATTTAACTAAAGAACGAGTAGCGTTTAACCTTCGACTACAGTGCTTAACTTGGTCACCCGTTCGCCACCGTCGGCGTCGCGGCTTTTACCCATAAAATATGTACAAGCTTAGAGAACATTACAACGGTACTTGGAAAAGGGGTTAATTGTAGACACAGACACGCCTTTCAATTATCCTTGATGACAATGCAGGGTAACAAAGCTGTATATACACGCGGTGCGGCAATGCAAACACGCGAACAACGGTCGGTACGTAAGTTTGTTTTTGAGGTTGTCCCGTTGGTAAGTGTGTTCCAGCTCTCCAGGGGGGTGGCAGGTATAATAGTTTAACCAGAAATCATATTCCACGATAAGAAGTATTACGTATATTTGTTAGGGCTGAAGGGTGCAACAATGAATATTTTGAAAAAATATTAACGAGTTATGGGGGTGGATGGTGGGGCTTATCTAGAGGGCGACCCGAAGTCAAAAGCATGTCATTATACGCATTAACTATGCGCGGTCTATTGTAGTCGGTTTGGCTACTTGCGTGTGAAGTGACAGGAAAGGATAACGGTGTAGGAATAGCTGTCATTTATTATGCTCGAAAGGGATTGTTTTGCATTTTGCCTTTGTGATGACATGAATGGTATTTAAGCAGGTGTTATGGGCTGGCATTTCCAATAAACGCAAGCTATTGTGTGGGATGATCTTATTAGATAGCCGCACAAGCTTTTTCCTGGTACCGCCCCAAGGCTGTAGAATGAAGATAATTTGCAGATATATCCACCGAACTGGCTGATATTTGCATGTTTTTAATTGACAAGCCAAATGTGATCTAGCTAAGTGAAACGTTGCACAATTATGCACTCAGAATTATTAAAGGTTTTGACTTTTGACTTTTTTGACTTTTCAGTGGTAGGCTGTCTTTTTTGGTGTACAATTCGATTGCTTACGACTGGATCTTTCTGCTCGACTACACTTCTTGAATCACATGGCTGGTTCGTTTCAAGTCGGTCAGTAACAGAAAAAAACTCTTAATCTCAGAAACTCTCCCTCTGAGCTTGCCACCCAATGCATATTTCCTTGCGTACACACGAAAGAGCTCTCCAAACAGTTAGCTACAAAAACAAAAATGTGAAACCGTCCAATTGTTACGGACTGTATGTCCGTTAATTTAAAAACAAACTATAGATTTTTTTTTTTACTTTTAGGGAACATAGCTCAAACGAGTTTATTTCAAATAAAAAAAAATATCGCCGAAATAGATAGCCTTAGCCGATCCTCATCGTAAATTTTTGTTTCCTCAGGCATTTTCATGAATCTGAAACAAAGAACCGTCTAATAAAGGGTCCGCCATCTAACTTTTTTTTATCAACTAGTGCTTATTTCGCGAATGGTAGCACTTAGCTCATGTCTGATTTGACAGATAATTAGTTTTATCCTTCCGCTGAACAAATATGGTTGTGTATACGCTTGAACAACGCTGGGAAATATTGCGACATTACTTTGAAAATCATGGTAATGTTGCAAAATGTGTGCGAAAATTGCGTACGGAATTTGGAAGAAGAGAAGCACCGTCAGCTCCGTATGTTCATTATCTTGTGAAAAAAGTGAAAGAAACTGGCATCCTCATCGATAAACCAAAGCGTGAAAAGCCAAAAACAGTGCGTACACCTGAGAAAATTGCTGCTGCGGCAGAAAGTGTGCGTGAAGCGCCATCAACATCAATTCGCCGTCGTTCTCAACAATTGAACATTTCGGAGACATCATTGAGACGAATTTTGCATAAAGACCTTGGTATGACGCCATACAAAGTCCAATTGGTTCAGGAGTTGAAGCCAAATGACCATGCAATTCGTTTTCGCTTCGCTAAGTGGGCCTGCGATCGACTTAGAGAAGATGCCGATTTTGCCAAAAAAATCATCTTTTCAGATGAAGCTCATTTTCATCTTGGCGGGTATGTATACAAGCAAAATTTTCGCATTTGGGGCACAGAAAACCTGCACGCATACATTGAAAAGCCGATATACCCAAAACGAGTCACTGTTTGGTGCGGAATTTGGTCCAGAGGCATAATTGGGCCATTTTTCGAAAATGAGCAAGGAGTGGCCGTTACAGTCAATGGCGATCGTTATCGGGCCATGTTGAACGAATTTTTGTTCACAAAAATTGAAGAGGAGGATATTGGCAACATTTGGTTTCAACAGGACGGCACTACGTGCCACACAGCCGAAGCTACAGTCGATGTTTTGCGCCCTGTTTTTGAAGATCGCATTATCAGCCCAGAGCTGATGTCGTTTGGCAACCTCGGAGCTGCGATTTGACACCGTTGGACTATTATTTGTGGGATGCCGTAAAAGATAAGTGCTACGCCGACAAGCCAGAGACAATTGACGCTTTAAAGGACAATATTCGTGAAGCCATTGGTGAAATACAGCTGCACACAATCGATAATGTGCCTAAAAATTGTACCGATCGTGTAGGCTACTGCATGGCCAGCCGAGGCAGCCATTTGAATGAAACTATTTTCCATTATTAACCGGAAGGATTGTACTTTCAAATAAAAAAAGAAATTTGAGAAAATAATCAGTAGTTTTTTTTATAGCATTTTCAAAAAAAAAAGTTATTTGGCGGACCCTGTATAAGGTCCGATCACTGAAAGGTACAAAATTACACCCTATCATTTTCCAACAGCGCAAACGTCTAACAAACATCCGAGAGCAGTATAGCTAATTGGTTAAAGTTTAAATAGGTGTTTGTCATAAGCTTTAATAAGGATCCTATACGGTCCTGTTACGCCAACTATTTATGTATCTATTTTTGGCTTGGGACATTTCAGTATTCAGTATTTTTCTCGTATTCGCGTGTCTTCCCAAATTTTATACTGCCCTGATTGCAGGCGTTGGACCTACCTTAGCCTGAACTCCAAAAATATCGTCTCGCCATTATATTACGTAAGCCATCACAACAATTTTAAGAGTTGGGACCGTATAAAGACTGTCGTCATCCCGAATGGGATTGCACATAGTCGTTCGACTAATCGGCAATTTATTTTTAAACTATTTGAAAAATTCAGAAGAAGATCCGCCGGTTGGCAGATTTAGAAACTTTTTTGTTTGAAGATGTTACCTAATCTCTTGGCCTTGGCTAACTCTTATAGATCAAGGGGTCTTACCCGCCTCAATCTTCTGATTCCACTGTCAGTATTTAATAGTTCGGTAAGTTCTACGTTAACATGGTTGAGAAGCCTTCTTCTGTGCCTTTGGGCAACTTTTTTAACTTCATCTTCAACCATTTCAATATTTAGATCTCTATGTAGATCAGCGTTGCGTCCGTATGTACCCAGGTGCATTAACTACGTTCCTTAGTACTTTATTTTTGAAGGCTTGCATTTTTTGTAAATTTGTTTGGCATGCCCACAATTGGAGCCCGTAGGTCCATATTGGTTTCAAGACTTGCTTGTATAGCAGTAATTTATTGTAGTTGGACAGGGATGAGTATCTCACAATAGATACTCATTCAATACGACCTCCCTCCGTATAATGAACGCTCACCTCAGTCTCTTCCTGGGTTGCGATGTGCACGAATCAATGTCCAACCAGCAAACTTTATTTCTATGCTACAGCATGTCGCCGCTTATTTCGTATTTATCTTGCTGGGGTTAGTACCCAACCTAAAGTTGACACAGAGGTCAATCTTGGACGTTCGTCAGCAAGTTCTACCCCAGCACTTTGACAGTAGATAGGAGTACGCATATATCATTCCATTCGCATTGTACTACCTACTAAGCCAGAAGGGAATCAAATACAATATATCCGGCATCGCATCCCAATTAACTATAGCCATCCCTGTCTAGATACAATCATTCGAATAAAGGATTTGCAAAACGAATTTCCCATCCACAATAATACTCGTGACATAAAAGCGACATCTTCAAGACTCCTTTTTACGGCAAACTCGCATCTAACACACACATCTCATTCATCTGCACGCACATCCTTTTACCATGTCCGAGAGTATCCGCCTCCTCACTCCAAAGTAATTAACCGCATGTTACATCACTTGCATCATCATAAAAATTTGCAATCAAATTTATATCCTTCGAAAATAAGCAATGACATTGTTATGTGGCATGACCTCGAATGTATGTGTCTTGCTCACAATATATAAGACGATGTCCTTCCTTTGACATATGCCCCTAAAATGCCATAAAAATCCAACATCTCCGAGCTGTCCATCAAGCATCCTTCCAGCAGGCAATTGACAACCCTTAAATCAAAGCTCCAAGCAGCCAACAACAATATGAAGCCAAACGCAATTCCTTTAATAATCCTCGAGACAATATCGAAACACCATAACAATATCCTTTGATGATTATGGTCCTGTGTGGAAGCAACAGTAGCATTTATGATTATTGTTACCCCACAACCACTACACCCACACACGAACGAACGGCTTATGTGGGTGGGGGCGAGGGGGTGGTTATAGGACAGGTTTCTCGTAAAACTATATTGCAGGAGAATCCTTGTCCTTGCCTCGAACGGGCGACAGTCATTTTCGCAACGTCGCGTCGGTCGTGTGTATGCTATTGGCAAATACTTTCGGTTCTACTTTCACTTTTACTGGCTCTCACTCCCTGCGTGCGTGCCTGGGTGATGTCGGCACCGACACGAGTCTACCCTTCTCCTACTTCGTCGTCGGTTGTCTGGCAATTTAATCAGACGAGAAATGGCGTCTCCTCCACACAAGTTACAGCTCGGCTAGTTTCTTTCTGATTCTTCGTCTCCTTGCGATCTCTTTTGTGCACTTGCCTAGTGATGTGTGTTGTTATTGTTTGTATAGAACCGGCTAGCATTCGGAGAAAGGATATACCTACAACATCGCTGTGATGTGCGCCCATTCATTCATTTCATTGAGT
Source organism: Cheilosia grossa (assembly GCA_963082955.1). Lineage (NCBI taxonomy): Eukaryota > Metazoa > Arthropoda > Insecta > Diptera > Syrphidae > Cheilosia > Cheilosia grossa. The sequence goes on along the minus strand of OY720147.1, from coordinate 38,280,333 downwards.
GGACGAGTCGATCGAATGGGGTGACTCCAGGACACCATCGCTCAATTTTGGGGTCCCCTTGGCCTCGTGAACGAGATTCTCCCCTGTCCTAGTGAAAGTTCACAAATCGTTCGTGTAATGGAGTTTGGGATGGTTTCCTTTGGTTTGATGTAGCCTAGTTGGGGACACATCGATGTAATTGAAAGGATATCACATGCGGAGCGCCCGAGAATGGGTTGTATTGCTTGATTGTTTTGGTTCGATGACATTTTCAGATTCATCCTTGTAGAGCGAAGGAGGGCGGGATTGAGTATTTACTTCAATAATATGTCGTTCTCAAGGAAATCGATTAGTTTCGATGAAGGTGAAGGGATATGTTTCATTTACTAAAAAGCTTGTATAAAGGGATGTGTGCGATGTGACAATGACAACGCCGCTTGTGGAAGCAATTTGGAAAATTAACTTGGACTTTTTTATTTAAAAAAAGGAACTACCTACCTAATCAGTAGTCAATTTGGTGTTGGGGTGACGGTTAGCATTATCGTCTACGCAGTGCAACCCACCTTGAATCTGGGGAGTTGATGTACCGCCTCGGTGCAAGTGCCTTCTGATTGTGTTTTATCCTTCGTTTGTCATCAGGGTCATTTCGTATCGCGTCTGTGCCCACATGAGTAATTCCTTGCCCAAGACTGGTTCCACACAAAGTAAACTGAGCGAAAATAGTTTTTAGAGAACTCTTAAAGTACTGGGTTGTTGCCCGATTGCAACGTATCGAATTAGGTTCTCGGATCGGCATCATTTTAAGGAGCAGTTCAGGATGGGACTTGTTAGTCGTCAATGGTATTAATACCTATGCGCTGCCGAAGTAAAGACCTTTCCCGTCGAAGTTGTGAACTGCCTGTCGTGTGGGCTTAAGGAACATAGTCAATACTCCTTATAAGATCGCATTATCCGATCGGTTTGTACGTTGCTCAATGGAAGAAACACTACATTGGCCCTAAAAAGGACCGACCCACGAAATCTACATGAAGACGGGAGTACGGGACCATACCACTTGTATTCTTATTGAATTTAATGAAACAACTTCACATTCAAAAAATAAATTAATAACTTATTAATAATTCTACCACATAATAATTCTCTGGGCTCTGATTGCTTCTTCGCAGTTGCTTCGATATCCGGGTTTATCTTAAGCCACCAGATGTAGCATCAAGATCTGTCATCTTGGGATCAAAAGGATGTCCATCATGTAGAGTTTTTAGATGGTCTCTCTAACAGGCATAAGACGAGAATCGAAGAATTTGTTTTTTTGGGCGCATCGTTTATATATTGTGTGTAGGACTACTGAGCGATGAGTCTCAGGTTCGGTCACCGGAAACACACACAAAAATTTCATCAATGTTTTTTTTTCCCCATTTTGCTTAGTTATTATCTTGCCGCTGCAACTATAGACTGGGAATGAGTGCGTTAGTTTCTTCGATTATCCGTTAAGGTAAAAGCTGAAACGAACAGCAAAAGAGTCCGAAAAAAGTAGGTATTAAATACATCGTCAGCTTAGGGAATAGAGTACATAGGATTTTTTTCAAGAATCTCTTATCTCTTCCCGTATAAATCAAATGAGCGCATTGCCCTTGAACGCATAAAAATTAAGTGCACGACTGGGTCCAACGAAACTTTCTCGTTCCTTCATCAATAGTTTGGTTGGTTGTTTTCTTATTTTGTTAGGTAGGTAGGTAGGTAAGAAGCTGCGAAGCAATACTACGTAAAAGAAAATGGTTCATAAAATATAGGAAAATTGTTAAACAAACTTACCTATAGCTTATTGACCTGATATGGCAGCACAAAAATTGTATTTTAATCCTAACATTTGTAAAAATAAAAAATAATTCATATTGTAACATCCTCCTTTCATCATCATCATATTTATGATGTCATCATGTAATAATAAGCATTTCAAACGAATTGTAGTGTATTAACTTTTTTTTTTTTCTCCCTTAAATGTTTTAAATATAATTTAAATATATTAATTTTCTTTAAATAAATTTCCATATGGAAACACCATAAAACTAAAAGTTTATTTATAACATAATGTAAATAATAACAACTATTGTAAGAAACTTATGTGCGTTACGAAAGCTCTTCTCCTAACAAGTGTAAAATGGCGTTAAGAACAATTGCCAATTTTGTCGGCTCGGTTTTTGACGAACGTTCTCTACCGCCTCAATCGGAAAGCAAACACAATTCGCTGAGCTTCTCGCCTACGCCTATTTTTTTCCTTATTGTTATCATTTTGCTCGCATTGCCTTTATGCGTTACTGTAGTCCCACGGACAGCATAACGTTCGAGAGATTGGAAGCAGAGCGATCATAATACGCGATAAGCCATTTCTAGCCATTGTAATAAATTCTTCTTTTTTTTCCCAACAAACAATATTTTGTAATTATTCTGAAAATATTTAACTGCGCGTTTTATTGTTTTTCTTTTTAAACGGAATAAAGTTGTTGATTTGCCTATTGAACAGTTACTGCAGTCTACGGACAGCATAACCGTGGTGGAGAAATTCCCAACTCGTTTTCTACATTGCCCTCCGCAAATCGATAGCATGCACCGCTCCTGCCGAGTTCACTTCACTCACTCCACTCGTTTCACACATTTAAAAATGAGTTTCGTAGAAGTTCAAGGTCTCAGTTATAGGCACGGAACACAGATCGGGATTTGGGTAGTTATCTGAGAAATAATTAAAAAACTGATTCGTTCGATTTTTCGAGAAAAACTAAGACCGGTATCTTACTTAGAATATTTATATTAGATGTGTTTAGTATTTATTTTGATCAAAATCGCCAGAGCGGTTTTTGTTAAATTATGCAGACAAAACGGTTACAAATATTGCAATATTTGGTATAGTTTTAAAAATACTATTGCTTAACTTTTTAGCTAAAAACTTAGTATTATATTAGATCGGGATGAAATCAATTCTTATGGTTTTTAAAGTTTTATCAAAATCGAAAGTGGGGCTTCCGAGGTATGGACAGTTTTTAAAATTAACGTTTTCGGTGATTCGACTTGAAAATAAGGGACACAATAATTTTGGAAACAATTATTTTACTCCAAGTATGCATTTTGGGCGAAGTCGTTCTTTCCGTTTTCAGGTGAACTAGAGAAAACCAGATTTAAAAAAAATGAATTTTTTCAAAAATCCACTGTATGGTAATACCTAATACCGTCTTCTCTGTGTTAGGTATAAAGCTATAAATGACCATATTACCTTAGGAATGAGTTTTTGTTCTTATCGTTTTCGAGATATGTCCAAATATCGAAAGTACCGTTTTTAGATATTTTAAGCGAAAAATTTAGTATACAGTCATGTTATCCTCAGCTACTTAGCTCAAATATCAATTTTGGTTTTAATCAGTACAACCGTTTTCGAACAAGTCAAACTTGTATGAAGTTCCATTAATATTGAGATTAAAATTTGCAAACAGCCCAGAGCTGAAGGCCCACAAACTCCAACTCCGAAGTTCGACCCAATTAAGGCAGCCGTTAAGTATAGGCCTTAGTACCTTAAAACTATATTTAAAAAATAAACCAATGGCTTGAAAACTACATCGAGTCAAACGAAAATTGGTCCACAGTTTACCCTACGGACAGACAGACAACATTTTGTGACCCATTTTCCTCTATCAACGTAATGTCAGACTTGAATACATCTCGAGCTCGAAATTTTGTACGAATACCATATCTTTCTTTTACTACGAATTAGAGAAACAGCAAAAACATATTTTTGCCTTAATTAACATATAAAATATATATAGCCCGCAAAAGTTTTCTAAGATCGCTTAGAAATTAAGCGGGCGCGGGTCAGCTAGTAACTTGAATAGAATACAAATAATCTACCCAATAACTTTAAATAATAACTAATATTGATGCGGCTTAAGATTAAGATTATTTAAATAAGAACTTGAATGGCAAAAATAAGAATTAATTACTAATACATAATATTATTGCAAATCTAACTTTTTCGGAAATAAAATAATTTCTTGCACGAATATAATTTTTCAGCAGATTTAGCGGCAAAAATATTTTTATTTTTTTTTAAAGAGGCTTAGCGATAAAATAAAGTTTATCATAGGGCTTCAGCAGCAAAATAAAGGACATTTTTCTCCTCGGCCCAGATACCTATAGCTTTTTTCCCATTTTGAATATATGGACTCAAAACAAATGCAGTTTCAATCTCACAATTCTAAAAATTTGCATAAAATAAGTTAAAAGAAACCACATTTTTCTATTACATTTAAGTTCTACTTAAGTACCTTATGGGCTACCTTTTCTATGCCATAGACTGTCACTTAAGGTTTTAAGTTGAACTTAAATCGCTATGAGTAGTATCACCAAACGGGCCTTAGTTTTTAGGCCTTCAAATACTGGCGTTAGACTGTATATAGAGTAAAATTTATTTCTAAAGAAAGCCGGGCTCCTCAGTTTAAAAATGAATTTAAAATTTCGACTCGGGTAGATAGTTTTCTAACAATATCCTCAAAATAAAAGAAAAACTGATCTGATTTTAATTTAGAAATGTTGATGGTAATTCTTAGTATAACCTGAAAAAAAGTTCAGACTGTGGCGAAATGCAGAACTACATAGTTTCCTCCCTGTCAATGCCGCATTTTCTGTTGAACTCGGCGACGGCAATGCCATTGGCTTATCAGTGTTGCCATAAAGTCGCTAACAAGGCCCTCATTTATTCTCTAAATTGCTTTGTCAAGCTTTATCTACCGGAATAGACAGAAATTTATAGATTAAGTGAACAAATCGGCACATTCGGGCCCCCCGTGAGGATGGGGCCCTGCGCACGGGCCCCTTGTGCTCTTATGGTAAGGACGGTACTGCTTCTCACACAGAGAAATCTTACCGAAACTTCATTCCATATCCCTCGTCAAAAGCCTGTAAATATTCTTCGCAACGGTCATACAGAAGTTATTTTCGAAGCAACTGCTGCGAAATTGCTCTACTTCTGTTAAAAAAATATTATGCAAGCTCTATCAAAGCTGTTGCCTACAGAAATTAAAAATTAGAACCCTCCGAAATCAATTTGTTACTTGTGTATGTGGCTCTGCCTCAGTGTTTAATATCTGCTTAGTCGTAGACCTAGACATGTTCCTGAATTTAGTTTTCTTAATATCATCAAGACTATCCTCAAGGTAACTAACATTTTTTGGAACCCTGGTCTTTTTCCGGATCCATAGTGTTTGTCTGGCTTTTAGTTACTACTGGGAATTCAGATCTTTTTGTACCAACGATAGCCAGGACTGTCCCTTTTGCTGGCTGCTCTTCTATGGATTTCTGTATTGCACATTCACCGATTGCTGAGTCAGTTAGGGGCATACGATTTACGCATTCTGCAACTGCTAGTGAGGTTACAAGTTTTTGCGTCTTTTGCATGCCAGATTTATCACATATCCACTTCCACACAGCCGCACCTGTTATTACATCCGACATATTATACTAAGTCGTGCGCTACGTAATGTCTTACCTATGCAAATCGTGCACAAGTCCTTTAAAGACTGTTACACAAAATCATCCAATGTCGAGAAAATAAATCGAGTGAGGTAAAAATTCCCATATCTCTGACTGTATCCTTTTTCTTCGCACAAAATGACAACTTTATACGGCACCCAACCGGTCATAAATTATCCCTTTTTCTCTATTCAAGCACCCGAAAGGCATTATAACGATTAGATGGTCAATGACGTACGGGAAGAAGAAAGAAAAAGCCAAAATGTACGACATTTTAAAGGACACTTCTAACAGAAGCACACATTTACGATATCGCACACATTCACGCTTGACATGGATGACAGAATAAATTTGGACAATCGCCCAAGTAACTGGAGGGTGGACGTGTATAGTGTATCCACAGACCATTTCTCATATACGAAGGACGAAGGAGTAGAACAAAAAAAAAAAAAAGAATACCGAAAATATTTAACCCTAAAATAACAGTAACGTGGCACCCCAAACCCAATAACTTGACCCTTCAACTGCGATGTGTGTCTCAGTAGTTATGTGCAGGACGAAAGGGAAAGGATAACACAGCGTATACAGCACAAGAGGGTAGGTATAGCGCGCAGTCAGCTGTGTGTTCGGTCGCCCTCCGAAAGCCACCATGTGTCCAGTGCCAGTCTTTCGTAACAGGATACTATAAAGAGATTGCACATAGGTACACACTCGTGTATGTATAAATAAAAACACATGCCATCGAGTTATCCTTTCCTCACACAACCCTCTCGAATATAATATCCAATCCACCTTCACCCATCATACGTCCTTCGTCGACAAACATGAACATCATGGCTGTTGGCTTGGCTGGTTCGACGGTAGTCGTTCTAGTCGTCGCGTCGTTACGTTATTGCTATCGAAATTGTGTTGTTAACTTTGAACCCATCATGTGTTCAGGATTCCAGAAAAAAATGGATATCCAAGTTTGTCCCCGGACCCTTTTTCGGGTTGCTGTAGCTACGTCTTTATATTGAGAGTGGATTTTAACGATACGGCCTTGTTTGAAAATGGCCAAATATAAAAGTTATCTGCTCAAGGATACCATCAGCAAGTTAGAGAATTCCTTTTTTCGTTCGCTTTTACGATGAATCCTTTTTTTAACTGGCCAATCTGCTGTGGCCCCAATGTAAGATTGTGTGCGTATGTGATGGATGACTTGACAAAATGGAGACTTCCCAGAGTCGCAGGAAAAACGATGGACAGAGGAATATGGCACAAATCAAATATTTATCGATGCATAGTGGGCCATAATCAATCACCCTTGCGGCATACATAGCCATACTTGGTTCTTTCTATGGACCGTTGTGTTTGTCTTTTATCTGAATCTTTGTGGTTTTCCATTTTCCTGCCATGTCACATGGGTTAATCCTGGCAGGAAACAAACAAATGAAACTACACAACTCTGGGGATATGTAAATAAGCGTAAAAGGATTTTGCAAGGAAAAAACGTAATCCAGCAACTATTGTGTGTTTTTTTTTTTTTTTTTTCTTTCTCCCATCTTAACGAACCAGGTCACGGTAGTAATTTTTGCATAAAGGGATACGCACGCAGTCATGATGAAGACAGACGACTACGGGTAGGACGACTGCGACTTATGACAGTGCGGGAGTTTTTCATCTTCTAGCCAGCAATTCCATTTCTTATTTGAAAAGGTAAATCCTTTTTTTGTGTTTAATGCTGCTGGGATATACGGAAAAAATGAATTATGCTAGGTACTCCTGCAGGATTCCAACGGAGGACAGTACGGCGGACGACCAGCCAACGAAAAAAAAAAAATTAAATCTTGTGTTTTTAATTTTTCCTTATTGTTAGTAGTTATTTATCCTTGCTCAACCTATTTTGAATAAAAGGAGAAATGAAAGATGTCTTCTTTTGTTGTTGTTTCTTAAGTGTGTGCAGTGCACGCAGAATGGCAGACGTGGGAGGACTGCAGGAATGGGAAATGGGAAATGGGATTCCTGTAGTATTAGTACTATTTTTGTTTCCCTTCGTTATGCCTACATAATGTCCTTGGCGAGCGATGGTGCTCTGGCTTATCAAATAAATGACATAACTTCGGTACGGCTTTAATGGCTTAAGGTAGAGAGAGGGTGCTCGAAAGGAAGAGTGTGGTGTAACTCCTTTTTTTGCATTTCACCTCAACATGTACCCTCTGGAGTGTTGCGGTATTTGGGAGGGATTTTAAGGCCACCAGGTGGTCGGACAGTTGGACAATGCGGTAAATAATGCGTAGGTATACTTCAAAAACGATGTGAAGAAAATTGTATTCTGAAGGATGGATTATGGAAAATGTGTTTTTGTAGCGAGTTTCGAGCGAAGGCAGAACGTGTGGTTGGCGACCTGTAATGGGTGTCCCGAAATTAAGGTAACACGTGATTTTGATTGAAAGGACGGCCTTTTAATTAAAAATTGTTTTATCGCTATGAAAACAGGAAAAACCGATTTTTAAAGTCATGGAACTTTTAGTAAGTATTTCACTAGCTTAGTAGACGCAGACTTGGAAAGAACTTTCCGAGATGACCCCAGTTGCCTTTTCAAGACTCATGAACTTGAAAATATGAGTAGGTGTGTCTATAGAGAAGGAAAAACTGTTAAATACGTGTGTTGCCGGGGTTTGGGTACAAATTCTGGAAGGGTCAAAATTCTGCTTTCAAAAGTCTGTTTTCCAAATTCAGCTTTACAAAGTTATGCAAATAATAAAAGAGGGTTTGGAAAATGTTCAAAGGCGTGCACTTCTTAACATTTTCCAAACCAAGCAGAGATGAAGAGAATAATTTCTTGCTTAAACTTGTAATTTTTTTAAAAAAAAAATTTTATTTTTTTTTATTTTATATTCTTTAATTTTTAACTTCTCTTTTCTTGATTTGAATTTATTTTTTAAATGCCTCAATTTTCAGTAGAGATCTATTATTTTATTGTTTGTTATCAATATTTTATTAAACTTTTATTTAAATTTAAATGCTTAAAATTTAAAACTGTTTTTATGTCAACTTTTAAAAAAAAGCTGAGTTATATTGTCTTAAATTTGAAAAACAGAATTTTGTAAAGCGTCTCAGGGCCATTATATTCACTATCGTTCAACTTGCCGATAACAACCGAGAGAGTTGAGTGGCAAGTTGAAATTCGCTTTTATTCACTACTTTAATTCTCAACTCCTCAGTTGAAATTCAAAAGTTGGCGTACTTGCTGTTTCAGAAATACCCCTGGGATATTTGTGACAGATGACACCACATAATAATTGTGTCAGTTGAACTTTGGGTTTGAATTTCGGCCCTCACTTTCGTCATAGACAAGGCATGCTTTATGATTTTCGTTTAAGGGAGTAGATATATATAAAATCTAAATTTATTGGATGGAATTTCGCTGTTTGCAGAAGTTACCGCAAAATTGCCAATTGCTTTGGACACTCGTTTCAAAAAACAATTTACGCCACTTGAATTGATCCAAATCCATAGCAGCGTAGCAACGTTTAATAACTGGGTAATTGGTCGGAATCCACTTGATCTTTGTTATGAGTCGTAATTCACGCGATCTTATGAAGAAGCAAACAACGAAACCTAAAAAAAAATATATGCAATAAATTCCAACTCTTTCACGGTGCACAATATCTTTACGAGGCGCACGGCAACGAATTCATTATAACATGAAGCATCATCATTGTTGTCCGCTTTGAGACACGAAAACGATATATGAAGTCGCGGTCGTCCTATTTTTCGAGTCCAACACGTGGTAGCATCTTGTATTGCCGTCTTTTACAGACCAAATTGCGCTCGTCGCCTTCGCTGCCCGAATCAGACGATGGCTAATCTTCCCAGAAATAATTTGAACATCGAATTAATTATATTTTATTGTATATTATACAATTATATACATCGTTTAAGTTTTAAAATTAATATTTGATTATTTTCGCCACTTGATTTTAAGTTCGCACAGTCAAAAACAGAAATGAGAAAAAAAAATCTGACATTTGACGTAAAAATCCCAAGTGTGCTCTACAACTTCTACTATTGCGGGGGGTTGAGAGAACCCAAAGTTAATTAACTTTCTGTTTTCTCAACTTCGGCAAATCCAAAGTTGAGCGAGTCAACTTTAAGTGAATTAAAGTAAAGTCTCAAGTTGGAAATAAAAATCCTCAAGTTGTGTTCAACTTTGAGTGAATAAAATGGGCCTTAAAAAAGCAGAACTACTGTCTGAAAGCAATATTTCGAACCGCTCCCGGGTCGCCGTTTCCAATATGACCCCTCCAACCCCTTTAAAATATTAGATTTATCTAATGCCTTGAAGGCAAGTGTAAAACAGAGTTTTATATATGCGGACTTGTTTTTTTTTATTATAGGCCCAGATCCAGAAACCAGATCCTCTTATTTTCAAGATACAAACGTAACAATAAGCATTTTAACTATTTTTAAAGCCAGAGGTGAACTGATCGATCTTTATTTCAAGCCACGCAGAGAGGATCTTCCCATATTAAGCGGTCTTTGTAGCCATGCAATACGTCAAGATGTCTTCCAATTCCTGCTGGTGTGTCCTATTTTCTTGGAAACTAGAAAAGTCCACTTTGAGAGTTGTCTTATATTTATCGAAAGGACATTCAGCATGCTCAATGGTGATGAAGGCTGGAATCGGCTCTACGAGTATTTTAAAGAAGCATCATTCTATAGAGGTAAAATAATAGCTGCCGAATTTTGGCTTTCATATCCGACATGGAAGTATTTACAACTTTGTGGTGCTGCTGCATATTTCTTTTATTGATTTCATTTTTTAAACCAGCTTCATAACCCATGCATTTAAATCTAACTGGATTGAATTTTATTTTTTCATTTCTTTACCTATTTAAATTCTTTATTTATTATTTTTATTTGCCATCTGGGGTGACGGCCATGGACATACCTAATATAATTACTTGTTTTGTATACATTGTTCAATTATTTTTATAATTTGGAGAAATAAAACAATATGTTAATGAAAATAAATATTATGGGTCCTGGTTATGCACTTTAACTTAAATTTAGTCGACCTCTCAAGGCTTTTCATTACGTTGTCCACAACTCAAGCTCTCTGGGTGTAACACTTTTTGTAATCCAGAGGTACAACTTGAAGAATTTAAAAACTAAAACTAAAAATTTCAAAAACTGGTCTAAAAAGGAGCCCGAAGGGAAAAAAAGGGCCACCGCATAAAATACTAATACAAACACAAAGAAAACAGATCAACAAAGAAATTTACTTTCAACAAAAATCTAATTAATTCATCACAAAACACTTCTTTTCATAATGTTTGCATTCTTTTTCGTTCAATAATGAGTAAAATCTTACTTAAACTGAAAAAGGGGTCATTTTGATCATTTTTCAAAAAGTGGGGGGCCAAGGGTCCAAAATTCATCGCTGATCTACAGACAGACCTGTGGACTCCTTGTTTTGTGTAATAAGTTCTCTGTAGCCAGCTAGTACAAACATCTTTAAGCAAGTGTAACATAAAGACGTTCGTTAAACTTGTACAATTTTGAAATACCTACTCCTCTACTTGTTGTATACAGACGTGTCATTCGCTTGAACAGTGCCCGGCTACGACCTTTGTTAGTTTGGTAATGGAACTTCTTTTGCGTGTCTTAGAAGCGCGGTGGAACTCTTATAATCTGGACTTATCCAAATTAACTAAGCCTAAAGATTTTGAACCGATTCAGGCGATTGACGTTTAACTATTTGGCATTTTCGTTAAGGATGTGCTTTCAGAACTTATTGTGCATCAAGTTTACTCCGGATCTCCACTAATTAGTTAACTTAATGTTTATTCGAAGCTAGACGAACTATCCTTAACTACTTTGATGTTGCTACTGTCAATGATGCCATTTAGTCGTAGATGGTGAACAGATATTTGTATGCTCTTTGGTAGCACACATTTATGTCACCGTTTATTTCAAGATCATCAACCATCAACCCATTGCATGCTTGAAATATGCAGATTTGAAGCCGATGAAAAGATTGTCTCTACTTTAAGTTGTTTTATCTTCACCAGAATTGACTTCAGAGCAGAAAGGTTTGAGACGTTCAAGTATAAAAATTTTAATTATAATATATTTTAAGAAAAAAAATATTAATTTATTAAGTGAAATTTTAATTTATTATTATTTCTTACAATTACATTTTTGGAAGATAAATATTTTTGTTATGTCTCATTAGTTCTTTTCAAATATATAAATACACGAACAAGAAATATGAAAAAAAAAAAAAAAACTACAAAAAAGAGTGGCATCGAGTAAACTTTGCGTCTATTCAGATGTGGATATTCGTCTCCTATAAAGAGCCCGTACATCGCTACAAAAAGCTTTCGGAGTGCAAGCAACTAAGACGCAGAGAGGAGAGGGTCTAGTGCACCGGGACCTTGTGGTCTATTGTGCCCTCTGCTTATACCTTGGAAAGGTTCATGCACTTTTCCAGAGCCCCAACGCATCACAGTGCCGTTAAGAACCGTGTTTTAGGGTCTTTGCTCTGTCTTAGACTTGGCGAGAATATCAACTTTAGAGCACTCCATCCAGTCTAGTTTCTCTAATGAATCTGAGAATGAGTAGTGGGTCCATGGTTTGTGTATCTCTATCTACTTACTGGTATATACTTGCCCAGACGTCTAATCCTCTTATAGGTCAGGCTTCCAAAATGTGGTCTGGCGTTTAAGCGCCCTCATCGCACAATCTGCAGAGACCTTCTTCTGATAAGCCTATAGTTTCCTCAGCTGTTCTTTTAGTCTACAGTGTCCCGTTAGGATACCTGTTGGGATTCTTAGGCTATTTTACTAAGACCGATACATGCTTTTAATCTTTTTAGGTTATAGTTCCCTACATGTTTCTAAACTTGTCTCAAACCGTAGATATTTTTAAAAACTGCGGTTCTTTTTTCTCTTTCCATTCTATACTGAGCTCTTCTCGAAGGGTGTGTTCCCCTATGCCGCAGAATGGTTGAGGCCATAAAGAGATCCGTCGAAGAATTACCGTATGAAATCCTTCCTACTTCGATTGGACATAACAAACTGGGCTTAAGACTCATAACACGAAGGACGAAATATATCTTTTACAAAATCCTTACTCTCCCAGTTCTACTTTATGGCGCCGAGTGATCAAATATAATATGCAAGAACGTGGAGCTGAACTGGGCTGTTTCTAAAGAAATTTTTTTCGACGGATTGTTCATCCTCTGTGCGAGGAGAGGGAATGGGGGAGAAGATGCAACCGCGAACTCTATTTGAGCCAAACTACTTCGACCACATTGGCTCGGTCACATCAAATGAATGGACAATAATGCTTCAGCTAATAAGAGGATCTCCGAAGCCCCAGCCATCAGGTTCGAGAAGACAAGGCCTCCGTTTCAAAGATCAAGCTATTAAGAGATGCGCTTGGATTAGGTCTAGATAACTGGAATCAGGTCGCCCGGAATCGAAGGCTACCGTTTCTCAGGTAGAAACTAGTTAAGTAAAAATAAAGAATGTAAATAATCCTTATCTGCGATCGACTTAGGTTATCCTCGGCCACATCGTTTCGACAGCTCTTACAGAGCGAAAATTCTCGGCGACTCCAGAAAGTTCTCAGTCCTCCATTCGACTTATATGTCGTCATCACAGCTACAGCATTGCATGGCCTTATTATAAATATTTTCAATGATCGCAGTAGAATGGTTTTAGTTTGAAATGTTACACTCGCTAAAAATAGAACTAACAGGTAACAGAACGTTGACTTTCGCCAAACGGTATCGAATGTGCCCCTAACTGTTTGACGAATGGTAGCAATGAAGCCCGTAAATTAGTTGGCCTAACCTTATGTTTTGCGCATCTGCTTACAGCTGTGCCGTCATCATAAGTATGCCACTCTGTTGGTTGTCACGTTCGTCCTCCACTTCCGTCAATAGTGCGGTATTCTAACTGGAAGTAGGTACCCGTACCACCTTTAAATTAATATAAATTTGGCCTATTATTCTGGCACCTAACCCATGCTAACAAGATCATCTCATTCAGAAAGCAAAAGAATATCATTTGAAATCCAATTTAAACTCACCTGTAACAGTGTTACTACTTTTTTGTTGTAAATCTCCTACTACACCTGCGCATAATTTGAAGACAGCTCCCATCCTGACCGTAATGACTCTTGCAGCACCTTGCGCGTCAATTCACTCCATCATTCCGACACCTACCTCATAAAGGAGCCCACAAAGCATCACCACAAATGAGCCGTATCACTGTCAGTGCTCAACCCCATCTGCTTGCACCATCAAGGAGAAATCCCGTCAATCAAACTCATTTGGGGGCGTGTAGTCGACATAAAAACGAAACCGAAACCCTTCCAAAACGTCTTACATCACCCCTTTGACACTCAGTTTCACTTCTTCCAGATGTGGCCATGGTAACCTTATCCATCCGCTTAAGTACTCCATCGCCGCCCTTTAATGACAACTCACTTAACCCTTAATGATCGTTTGCTTTAGCGCCGTCGTCGATCATCTGACACAACACCAGAACCACGACCACGACCACGAGTTTATTTTTATTTTTTACCATCCGAGAGGGGCGTTCGCCTCGCTTTATATGCGAGATGTGTGCAGTCGAGGAAACCCCTTTTCTTAATTGCCTTCTCCTAATTTGCTTCCTTTATTCTTGGATTTCTTTGATGGGATTCATGGTGGGTAACAACACAACAGTGAAGATGAAGTGAGGCACGTTCCTTTGATCGTGTGACTGATAGGTGAGTTGATGGGTTAATTTGGGGGAACCCAGCCAACAGCCTGGTTAATTGGAAAGGGGAACGAGCACAGCACAGATTGATTCGAATTCGATTTTCGAGGAAACACGTGCCATATGGTGCGGAATCAATTTGGGGACGAGATCGTGTTAATCGATTGGAAGCGAACCATTCTAAGAAAATGTTTACAAAACTTATCAGAACCATCTCTCTTGACCAGATGTCACACCTGTTACGATGGGACAAAGAACAACAACAGTCGAAATAGAATGTGGAAATGTTACACACGTGGAAGGGAAATACACATATTGTTGCTGAGAAGTGTTTTGTCGGTAAGATGTAAAGAAAAGGACAAGATTTCCAAGGGATAACTCATGCAAATATCTATATGGAAAAATAGGGCTCCTTTCCCTACACTTTCAGACTTTATTTTGCCGATTTCTCCATCACCATAGGTACAGGCACAAGGAGTGGAAATTTCTTTTTCGTTCATATGGACAAAAAATAGATGACATGCTGTTCGTGTAGCTTCGGGTCACGATTAACCCGTGTGCGGCCGGTTACCCCAGTAACAATGCAGAAAGGTTTTCAGCGTATGTGATGAAATTTTCATTCAGATTTGAAAACGCAATTTAACATGTAAAGCTACAGCTCTAAAGAGACCCTAAGGCCTTCACGAATCATAAAGGTGACCGGCTATGTTGCTAGTTGGCAACAGCAAAAAAGGGCAATGTCCTTTGGACATTGAAGTGAAAATCGTTGGTATTAGTATATACATACTCCATGGCTGTACATATCAGTCATCGAAATTACAATTGAACAAAACCTTGACATTAAACTATCGTTACTAACTCTGAAATGCTAATGTCCCCAGCTCAGATTTGTTGGTGAGATAGCTGAAGCCATTAACATGGTAGCGCACCGATTAACGGCAATCCCGTGTGAGTTATACAACTTCAATGTATGCCACACCAGGGGGCAGTTCTCGTTCTACGAAAATGTGAAACCAAACTTCAAAAATGTTCATATGAATAATTTTGCTCTCATTTGCTCTACCAATGTTTATGCTTACCTTTGAGCACGACGAAAATATCCAAAAGTTATACGATATTAAAGACATCCTTGGAATGAAGGTAGAGATCCACGCCATACGGAAATCAAAACTAGTACCACAGTGCAAGAATTGTCAAAAATATATACATACGAATAAATACTGCAGCTCTAACCCAAGATGTGTTAAGTGTGCAGGAAACCACCGTACTAAAGATTGTATGAAGAAAAAAGAGGAACCAATGAAAAGCATCCAGCCAACTACAGAGGTTGCTTAGTCGCTAAACAGATTCAATTAGCAAAAGACAAAAAGCATAAACAAGCTAAACCAAATACGAAAAGGACGCACATTAAGTCTTAAGTGACCCGCAGTCAAGAACGCCGAGAAAAGTACCCATAGTTGAAAAAACTATTAAAAAGACAATAAAACCGACATATTCACAGGTTGCATCGACAGAAGTAGAAAATGTTGCAAAAACGATAACTACAAATAAAGCGAAATTAAACAATAATATGGAAACGTTCATGGAAAAAATACTAAAAAACCAGAAAGTATGGATATAAGCAATAAAGCTATATTAGAAAGAATCTCGCTCCATGAGAAAAAATGCAGCAATAGCAAGGCTGCACATAAGAGACAAACAAGATGAATAACTTAAAAATGACTTTTTAGACCTCTTCCGCATATTTAGTAATAGATTTATTGTAGGGGGGGATTTTAATGCCAAAAACAAGTATTGGGGATCTAGATTGACAAATACAAGAGGAAGAGAACTTTATGAAGCAATAAACGAAATTAGCGGCAAGTATCACTCAACGGGAAAACCTACGTATTGGCCAACAGATAGACAGAAAATCCCAGATCTTGTCGACTTCTTTGTAACAATGAATATATCGCCTAACGCTATAAAGGTAAATGAAGGGTCAGATCTTGACTCAGATCATTTCGCAATACTTTTAACACTTGGCGATAAAATTACTATTAAAGAAAATAGCGCGAGGCTAGGTAATAAACTGACTGATTGGAGCTATTTCAGACATAATCTAAAGAATAGTATTCAGCTCTTAGAAACAATTCAAACAGAAGATCAATTAGAAGGGGCTGTCCAAATCTTAACTGTTAACATTCAAAAAGCTGCATGGGCTGCAACGCCTAAAACAAAAACTAAATTCCAACAAAACTCGTATCCAAACGTAATATGTGATTTAATTGCAGAAAAGAGACGAGCTAGAAAACGTTGGCAGCAATCAAGGGCTTGGAGCTGAAAAGATCTATAAGAGAATTTAAAAATGAGTCACTTAAAAAATACCTTACCAATCTTACGAATGATGCTAGTACCGAGTACTCACTCTGGAAGGCAACAAAGAAAATTAAAAGGCCAATTGCACACATCCCACCTGTTAATAACAGAGAAAGTAACTGGGCAAACAACAACCAAGAAAAAGCTAATTTATTTGCTGATTATCTTGAAGGTGTTTTTCAACCATATGAAGATAAAGACTGTCAAGAAAACGAAGAATTGTGTGAAGAGGAGAGATATATTCAAGCGGTAATAGCAAAAAAAAAACGCCAATGAAATAAAACAAGGCATCAGTATTGAGAAAGCCCCGGGATTTGACTTAATATCAGGAGAAGTCCTAAAACAATTCCCAAAAAAGGGCTCAAAGAAACTAGCACAGATTATAAATGCTGCATTCAGGTTAAGGTATGTACCTAGCATGTGGAAAGTCGCGGAGTCGCGGCATGTGATACCGAAACCAGGCAAACCGCCTAGTGAAGTCACCTCCTATCGGGCCATATCCATACTACCTATGTTGTCCAAGTTATTCGAAAAGATGTTGATTAAACGTCTGAACAAAATAATCGAAGAAAAATCTCTTATCCCAAACCATCAATTTGGTATTAGAAATGAGCACTCCACTATTGATCAGGTGCATAGAATAACAGATAAAATCGAAAAAGCATTTGAGGAAAAAAAGATATGCTCTACTATATTTCTCGATATACCGCAAGCTTTCGATAAAGTATGGCACAGAGGACTCATCCATAAATTGCGAAAGCATCTGCCAAAGCAATTCTCAAAAATGTCAGAGTCCTATATATTACAAAGATTCCTTACAATTAAACAAGGAAATGACTACTCCACATTAAGAGAAATAGAAGCTGGTGTACCGCATGGCAGTGTGCTAGGCCCTGTATTGTATCGCTTATTTACCAGCGACTTGCCGAATAGTGATGAAACCACTGTGGTGACATTTGCAGATGATACTGCTGTCCTTGCTGCTGGAGAAACTGTCGAAGTAGCGACAAAAAAACTACAGATGGCAGTCAACAATATATCAAAATGGACAGAAAAAATGGCAAATTGAACTAAATGACCTAAAGTCGGTCCATATAAATTTTACGAATAGTAATGTTCAGCACATACCGGTATTCATAAATGATAAAGAAGTAGACTACGCAAATACAGCCAAATATCTAGGCATGACACTAGACGCAAAACTGCGCTGGAAAGCACATGTAAAGGAAAAAAGAGAAGAACTAAATATTAGCTATAGGAAAATGTATTGGCTTATAGGGAAATACTCGTGTTTGTCAAATTACAATAAACTACTGTTTTATAAGCAAATTCTGAAACCAGTGTGGACCTACGGTCTCCAGCTATGGGCATGCACATGCAAAACAAATCTACAGAAAATTCAAACATTTCAAAACAAAGTTCTGCGGAATATATTAAATGCACCGTGGTACATTAGAAACGCTGATCTGCATAGAGATCTAGAAATAGAAATGATTGAAGATGAAGTCAAAAAAGTAGCTAATAGACATAAACTTAGGCTTCTCAATCACGTCAACTCAGAAATGACGGAACTATTAAATACTAGCAATCGGACTAGGAGGTTAAGAAGAGTAAAACCTTTTGAACTTGCTACATAGCTCGAAAAATAAAACAAAAACAGTATTAAATCCTCTATGGACGAATACTTAACATATGAATTCTAGAATATGAAAGACAAATTGCTGATTGGTTTAACTACTAGCTGCAATAATTGGTTATCCCTCGTCCTGCGATGATGAAATGCCAAGAAGGTTGTAGCGCAGGGAAAACGAGAAGACGGGAGAAGGGGCTAGTGGGTAAAAATCACCACACTGTTACTGAGTACGGGCTCGGTTTCGTCCTTGGAAGATTACCACCTCCCAGCGCATAAAAAAAAAATTCCAAGCGAATGTTTGCAGTGAGAGTTTGAAAATTGAAAACCTAATTTCAAACAACACAGTGTGCGATATTGAATTCACCACGATAGTTTCACTTATTGAGCGAGAATCGCGTTTTAGTAGCTATTGAACCGAAATAATAATAATAATAATAATAATAATAATAATAATAATAATATTTCCTTGTTTCAATTAAAAATATACAAGCTTAATGCTAACAATATGGAATTGGTATTGAATGGCTTCATAAAGTTAAATAATAACAAATTAAGCAATATATTTTTTATGAAATAGTAAGAAACATTCTGTTATTCAAATGAATAAGTCGATAGCACGGTGCGTGATGTCTCAAATCACCACTCAAGCATCGTAGATTTCAAAATATCTGATACGAACAGCTCTTGCAATCGTCCACCTGAACCAGCGAACAAACGCACTTACGACTGACAGTTGTCATCTTCAACAACGAGCTGTTTTTGTTACCCAATTGCGCCGCCTTCACAACCATCAACCAACCAACGCCTGTTCCAGTTGCGCATTAATTTGTTCATACCCCTTCCTACCTTGCAACTATATTAAATGTATCATTAACTTAACTCAGCTATTAAATGAATTATAACGTTTATTTTTTCTTTGTGTTCGCCTTTTTGAAAACCGCATCACACACAACAATATCAATTGCAAATGAGTTTCAATTTACGACTAAGAATTTGTAAAATGCAACCATTGAAGTAGTAAATCAACTTTTGAGTTACAATTCAAGACTAAGTGGTTGTAATTTGCTAAGGGATGAAATCGTAATTAACAACAGAAAAGTGGTAACTTACGAATGGTTTTTGCAACTCACGATCCATAGTTGTCAAATTGATAACTTTTTGTGTCAAAGTGCGATTATTGACAGTGATAAGTGTTACAAGTAACCAAATTTGGTAGTCATATTGATAAAAAAGCATGTAGATTTGAAGAAACGGTGATCAATATAAGGTCAACAACTCCTGTCTGTTGTTTTCATGAAAATTTTGTACAATATAAGAAATATTGTCATTTTGATGAAATTCATAATATTTTTCATTGTGGTGTTAAATTCACAAAAAATTGTCATATTGAATAAAACTAGTTATTATTTCGTAAAATTCAATGAATACTCATTCTTCAATTTAACTTAAAACTTTCCTCATTTTGAAAAAATATTTTTCAAATTGAAGAAAGAAATTTTCATTTTTACATAACATTTCTTCAAACTAAAGGAAAAAATCTTCAATTCGACGCATAGTACTCTTTAGTTTAATGAACGCTTTTTCAAATTGAAGAAAAAGTCTTTAAATTAACTCCTTACTTTATTCCAGTTGAATAATTTTTCACCAAATCTACGCATTATTTTCTTCAATATGATGAATATTTTTCTTTAAATTGATGATTTTTCTTCGG
Organism: Cheilosia grossa; assembly: GCA_963082955.1. Classification (NCBI taxonomy): domain Eukaryota; kingdom Metazoa; phylum Arthropoda; class Insecta; order Diptera; family Syrphidae; genus Cheilosia; species Cheilosia grossa. The sequence goes on along the minus strand of OY720147.1, from coordinate 38,260,382 downwards.
TTTCACGCTTAATTTTTTTGTCAATCTGACAAATAATTTTTGAAGTTGATGAAATATTATTAAATTTCATTTCTTATTTTTTTCAAATAAAACATTCAATCCCCATTATAATAAAACACAAATAGATATTTTTAAGTTAAAAATATAAATTTTTTTATTTATACTATTTATATTTAATAAATTTGTAATAAAAGTAAGGTAATTGGAATAATAATAAATAATTATGAAATTTTAAGTGCACAATCGATTCATAATAATTAAATTAATATAAAAGTAACTAAGACATTAATAAATAATTTTTAAATTAACGTTTTTAATAGATTTGAAATAATTAATAATAATAATAATTAATAACAATCAAGTGTTCAAATAATTAAGTATTTCTTGTTTATAAGTAAAACGTTGGCACAAGGAGCCTGTGCATTAAGAAAATTATTCCACAGCAGCGACTAACTGAAATAAAAGAAAATCATTATGTATTGCGTATATAAATGGGTATTATATTTATTCCTATACTTTAATATTTACCTACTATGATAATGTAACGGCGGCAAACTGAATGTCACCAAAATGATTTCAATAAAAATTCAATGTATAATACTTACATTTTTATCACACGATCACGTTCCTACCAATCCGCACTGCACCACTTCACTTACAAGAATAAAAGTTATCACTTCTAGGACAACAATCAACATTTACATTTTAATTAAAGTTCTTCAAATTGATTATTTTTTTTTAAATTTGAAGAAAACCTTTTCCTCCATTTAAAGAAATTTATTCAAATTGAAGAAAATATAATGAACAATTTTAATTATTATAAAAAAAATTTCGGTATGAAGAATCTTTCGTCAAGTTGAAGAAAAACGTTCCATCCCATAATGAAATTTCTTCAATTTAAAGATATAACGTTGAAAAATTGATTAGACTGCAATGGTTTAATGGATATTTCTCAACGTGAGGACAAAAGTTGATAATAACATATTGAAGAAAATTGTTTAAGTTGACAAATTTCGTCAATGTGAAAAAATTTAAGATGTGGGAATAATACAAATTTGTAGACAATTTAGGGGAATGTGGTGCTAGATTCAACACAATTACGAGAATGTTGTAAAACACAAATCCTGTGAATACTCAGAAGTTTTGGGAAGGTGATGTCTTTGTGGTTCTTAAGTTCCTATACTGATATGTGTTGCGCATTGGTTGTTTTTATTGTAGGGCGTTTCGCTTGTTACCTATGGAATAGCTAAAAGTTAGCGGTTAGTCTTCTTTGGGCGAACAGTTTTAGATTTAGTGCAGAACCCTCTGTTAGTCGAACAGTTTACTGTTGATTCGACAAAGTCAATGATTTTGGGCCATATATAAATGTAATGTTTGAGTCCTGAAATGATCTCTACATTATAGAATTGAGGAGTCGCTTCGAGCTGAAGTAGCTCTTCGTTCTAAATAATAAACTTTACTTTGGCGACACTGGCCTTAGTATATTATATTATATTATTATATTATATATTTTGTTTTCAAATTTTATATTATATGTAATTAGAATAGAAATAGAAACTATTTATCACAAAATTTCAAGAAGAGGACAGAGTGGGTCCAGCTCGACCGATTTAATATGTATGTAAGGCAAGCCTTCTTCAGATTCCTTTTTTTTAAATGGCTTTATTGATTTCACTGATTTTGGAATAAGTTATGTATTGCTCTTTCTTATAGAGGGAATATATTCCTCTGGAAGTGTCTTATAATGATTTTCTTCTTTAGAACTCGACTTCATCAAAACGGCTGAACTGTTTTAAACTATTTCTTTTAGATTTGTTTGATTGATTTCTCTTAAGCTTTGTGTAAAGTCTTACCTACTTCTTAAAAAAATTCAAGAGCTTATAAAATGCCTGATTCTGACCTCGAGCAAGATTTTTGTTTGAGCAATTATAAAAAGAGTATGATAAGTAAAAAAATTCTATATGCTGTATAGTTTATATAATATTACAAACATATGTATGTTTATATGCCATCGATCGTTCCTATGTTATGTGTAGTCTGTATAACAGATAGAATATCGTATAATCCGTTTGTGTGTAAAATTGTATATGCCTACATTGCGTTATATTTTACTTAAATTCTCAAACTGTACTATTAAAAGAAAACGGTGTCTTATATTATTTAATTCATCGTATGGATTCGATACATACATTTTCATCAAGTGTACACTTCTATAACTGCAAAAAATTGAAAACGAATTATTAAAACAAAGAAAAAAAACTTGCATCTCAAGCTTTTGAAAAAAAAACCGCTCCCCACTCTCCCCTTTTTCATGTAAAAAAAAAAATTGTGATTAATTTAAATAAAATAAAATTCGCTGGGGGAAAAAAGTATCTTCAATAAGACGAAATATTTGATGAACAATTGTCAATTTAAATAGTTGGTGGTTTTGTCAATATGAAAAAAATTCAATGGCTTGAATAATACAATAATTAGTACAGCAATTGATGAAACTTTACTGATCTTCAATATGAAGATACATTTTATGAAAAATTGTTAATTTGAATAACTGATTCTACTAAAAATTATCAACATATTTTTGTCAATATCACATACAGGACACCGTTATGTTAACAACTTCAGTTTGTCAATAACACAAAATTTCATTGGTTTGAATAAAATATGAAATCGGACAGCAGTTAAAGAAATTTTATTTGTTTTGAAAATTAAATCTTCAATAACACGAAAAAATTTATGAAATATTGTCGATCCGAATAATTATTTCTTCAAAGTTTAACAAAATATTTCCGTCAATATGAATACGCGATTTGGTTCAGTGTTCGCGACTTTTGAGGGTCAATGGGTCGTATGAATGAAACTTAACAATTGCTTTTACTCAAAAGAAATGCCAAAATCGAAGCATTTGCTACGTTTCGTATGAATAAAAAACAATTTGAGTTGGCTCCAACTTTTGACATGTTCGAAAAATGGCGGCACTGAACTTTTACTCAGATCGGTTTGAATAAAACTTATCACACAAAGCAAATGCTACCCAAATTCTGAGTCTGCTATTAAGTTGACTCAGAACTTTTGCTTAATATTTTGTACGCACATTTTTAACATAAAACAATCTAGGAAATGCGAATTGTCATTGTTTTTTTTTATAAGTAGTTAAGTTTAATTCTGTTTGTACAGGAAAACAGAAAAAAAAAAATACCTACGGAAAAAGCAGCAATTGTTTCGTTTCACGAGAAGTATGGACTGCGGACTATTTGGTTTACATTTCTTTCAGATGGAAATATTTAGAAGGAAGGTGAGTATATAGCGGAGATCCGGGCAGTTCAAAAACCTCTCGGTAATTCATAGTTCTTCATCAACACTAATTGTCTATAGTGTGTTAAACAAATAAATATTTCCAACAATCTCGGATGCTACAACCTTTTGCTCAAAGCAAATGCTAGTTTTTATTCATAGGACCCAATATCTTCACTTCGTACAACTGCTAGAACTGCGAATAAAAAGTAGTTAATTAGTAAATTCTCAGTGGCTTAGTGGTTACTGTGTTGGACTAATATAAGCGAGGGGTCCCGGTTCGAATCCCGAGAAAACCAAAATTCCAACATAGGTTTTTCTCAATTAGGCGTTTGGACTCGGCATAAAATTGTAGATCCTTTCCATTCGTTTCAAAAATGAAAAACTCACACAAAACGAATGGTTGTGAGAAGCTAGGCCTAGGGTCCCTACGGACCTGTTGCGCCAACTATTTATTTATTTTTTATTAGTAAATCCTGAGCTTAGCTCTAGAATTAGACCAACTTTTCGTTATTCTGTGATTGTTTTTCTTCATTTGATCTTGCTCCTGGAGTAGCACCTCTCTATCTCTATTTCCACAATCGCGTGCTTCTTGTGTTGTTTAATGTTTTCCTGAGAGTCAATGGGCCTCACCAATAAACAGTTTTAGTTTCGACCCCAAGTTTTAGTAGTTCACAGTGGCTATATAAATTTCGTAAATTTAAAGTCGAGACTAAAATTAGTTACTAGTACGGCGCAATGTTCTTCCCTCGTTCTCGTCCTTTCCTGTACTAGACAAGTTGTTTTGCTGCAGCATCTTCTAAGACTCTTTGTCAAACCAGCAGTTTTGTGGGCAGTTTTTGAAGGCTTCTCTGTCATTGTCTTCAGGAATTGATACTTCCGATAGAACATACTTATAGCCAATAACTAGTGCGAAACGCAAGGTTCAGATTACGTAAGCAGCATGTAAACTCGACCCTGAGGTAGTGCAGAGACAGCTCACTGAAAGATCTACTGGGATTCATCACCACGTCCGGTATATCATTAGAGAGATTTAATTGGAGGAAGTCACAATAGGCTCAGGCTCACTTGTGCCGCAGAGATATGGTAACTTGGTTTCTTGCTGCCTGTTGCTTTACCAAGCTATTACAGCTTGCGAAATGCTGTCACGAAGAACTCATGATTTTTAGAACACGGCACAGGGTATAGAATCCGCGGACTTGAAGGCATTCCAGGAAATGAGAAAGCGATCGAATAGCCAGAAAATAAAGTTTGGAGCTGTTGCACCACAAGCTGATCCTTCTCCGAGTACCTTGCTTTGCATAGCCAAACATGAAGCAGCGAAAAGGAGGGCACAGAGAGCTGAACGCTAAATCGAACTCTTATCACAAGAACGTTTTAGCTGTCCTTCAATGGAGCGGAATCTTATACGGAGTGGTAGACGATTTCTTTCCACTTTCACCCTTCGTAGGCATCACAGCTCTACATGAGTAAAAAAAAACCCAAATGGAAAAAGAACTTTGCAGTGGCTATGAGTTCTAGCGGGCTCAACCCACTTTCTATGTCATCCAGGTCTTCAACATGCTATAGAAACCAATGCCAACATAAAAGTTTTTGAATTTCTTCAAGCCCTCAAGACAATTTGCAAATTTATACCATTTATGGGTAGGGATATAAATACTATGAACTCTTTAACTCACGGGTGTCACAATAGTTAAGTATGGAAATCAGTAGTGATAACCGCCATTCATTACACTTACCTTATCTAACCTATAATCTTCTAGGTCGGATGGCTTAAGAGTTATGACTTCAGCTTTCAGTAAAAAAGGGCCTTTCCAATAAACATTTTTAGTTTCGCCTCTAAGACTCTAAATTTTAGTAGTTCACAGTGGCTATAATTTCCTTAGAAATTTTGCAATTGTGAGCCTCCGTACATTTAAAGTCGAGACAAAAATTGGTTATTAGTACGGTGCTAACTCTTTATCTCTTCACGTCAGACTAACCAACTTCAATACGAGCCTTGCGTAGCTTCTCAGCTTTTCATGTTTTAGCAGTGTCTTCTTCAGCTTCACAATACATGAAGCTCCGCACACAATATGGGAGCAACTACGGTAGAATGCCAAAGTCTTTCAATTACGATCAATTAGATCCAGCTTACCTATTTTTATTTGTGTACAGTCTTAAATCCCTTTTTCAAGAACCGCCAGAACACAGAAAAACCTATAAGCTGTACTCCGTCTCTTAGGGTCGCAATAGCAACGTAACATTTTTTTTTTCTCTCGGCTAGCTCATAAACGAGCTTTGAACGCGTCACACTTATTCACGTACACCTATACCAGATGCTCTATATCTGGTTCATGCACAACTCAATTTAATGTCTACAAATCATAATCAATGCCAACAGAGGGTTAAATTCCTCATCATATCAATTCGCCTCTGATCGTCTTAATCAAATGAAAAAAGGAAAACATTCTCTTTCTGCTGGCAGAATACACAAAACTCCGCCTCAAGTTGTCCGTCAATCGTTGTTGGGCCTCGCTTCTGTGTCTCAATTAAAGTTCAGTCGTGGTATACAGAATTTTTGGCAGTCAAAAGTGGTTCTTCCGCTCTGACACTATTCAGATTCAGCGCTTAATCGGATCGTCGCGCCTGCTTCACTTGAGATGCTGTAAGGTTATTAGAACTAATGTGGGAACATTATCCATTCGAACTATCGCTCGAGCAGACAAAAGGAGGGCCCAACCGGCTACGGTGGGGTTGTTGTTACACTTCACGGGACGCTTGTCAATTCGAATCAATTTATTGTTCACTCTCGCTCTCGCAGTCGTGACAATTCGTGACTTCTTAATCGAGAGTGTTTCGCGCTTACGCATGACATGACACAAGACCAAGATACAATAGCCTTTAGATATATGTCCAGGGGATGGGGGAATGCCCCCAAACTATGACACCGGACGGGCGACGTGGGTCAGCCTAAGAAAAGGGAATGAGGTTCTAATTAGATTATTGTTAGACACTTTAGGGACGGACTGGTGGGGATGGCACTTGGCCAAGGGTACATCGTCAGTTGCAGTCGGATGAATGATGTGAGAAGCGAACAACGCGACTGCACTGCACGGGAGAAAGTGAATGTAAGACGGTTGTAATTAACTGCTCGGATAAATTAACTTGTTATAGTGGTCTTGTTGTGCTGCTAGGATTGGATTAGACAGTTGGACTTAAGGTTGGATTTATGGCATTCGGATGCCTGTGGGAATAAGACCTCGTCGGGATGGGAAGTACAAATGGGATTTTAATTGTCGTGGCACCTTAGAAGTAGTAGAGGCACATGCTACTGAATATAGCAAATGTGAGTTGAATTGGTGTGGCGCATGCTTCAAGATTTGTCTGTTGGTTTTGCTAGTACTAATTTTAAAATTAAACTTCTTCTCCAAAATGAATGCTGTTTGGTTTGACCGTCTATCGAAGGAAATTCAAGCCGTCCAATGAATGATGGCAGACGCAGACATACGTCAACCTGGCGGTGCCAAGTCATTGCATCTGTGGCAGATGGATCGATTTTGCTAATTTTAAAACCCTGCGGAGACTAGTTGGTTGATAAATTCACTGGACTGAATTAACGTCGGAATATACGTCAGCAATTTTGGAAAATGTACGGCCAACAGGTTCAAAAAAACGTGTCAATTCAACAGAGTCCTTTACAGATGAGCGGTGTAGTAGAGGCAATCAGTCGGTGTTCATTATAAGTTAACTAGCTGACTGTTAACAGGGATGGCGTCCGAAATTCGGCTGTCAGGCCAGAACGAACCATTCAACCTGAACGATAAAATCGAAGATTTCCGAATAAACCGGACCAAAACTAAGTTGTGGTAAAAAAGATCTAAACTCAAGTCCAATTATCAAACTGTCTGCCAGTGAACCTACTTGAGGCCCTAGTTACAGCCACACGCAAAAAGAACGATACCGTACAAATTGTCTTTTGCCTTTTGTGACCACTTAAACCCAATGGTTTAACTCAATCTTGGTCTTTAAATGTTGCTTATGAATTATAAATTTAGTTCAACAAATAAAAATAAACAAATTAACTTAACATTTTCTGGAAATATATTTATTAATTTTTCCGTACGAACATTTTTTCCAAACTACTTCACAATGGACCAGCAAAACAACTGGCCATGCCGCTATCCTGAACGATTTTCAGAACCTCCCAGGAAACATCGACTACCCTACACCTGAACTACAGTTCGATAAAGGCTTCCAGGTCTCCATTCCCACTAGATCATTCTGGGAGGAGAAAGCATTCCTGGGTGATGAATCGATCCACTTCTTCACGGATGGTTCAAAAACTGAGGACGGTGTTGGTGGTGGTGTCTTCTCCGACAGACTAAATCTTAGTCTCTCCTTCCGTCTCCCTGGTATCCGTATCTTCTCGGATAGTCAAGCTGCTATCAAGTGCCTGGAATCAGTCTCTATAAATTCTATAACAGCACAAGATTGTCGTTCATCTCTCAGAGAGAGGGCGGAGCAGTTCAATAATCACCTCTGCTGGGTGCCCCCTGTGTTCCGGGGACATCCCAGGTAATTCTAAGGCTGATGAACTCGCCAAACACGGAACTACACTACTCGTACCTATGTTTCCATTTAAGGATTCCATAGGTACTCCGATCGCTAGTTGTAAACTTATAATAAAGCTGGATGCTATCAATAAAACAAATCTTCAGTGGACAACCGGCTCGACATGTCTTGCGACAAAACAGATCTGGCCAAAGCTGGATCTAAAACGTCCTAGATACTTGATCTCCAGTGATAGAAAGCATATCAGTGCTACAATAGGTGTCATCACAGGACACTGTCTGAAAGGCAGGCATGTAATAAGGCTTGGCGTATTTTCCAACGATTTTTGCAGAAGCTTGACGAGGAGGAGGGAGAAACTATTGTCCATCTCCTCTGTACTTGTCCGGCTCTCTCTACTATAGTGATCTGAACGATCTAAAAAACGCAGATATTCGAAATCTTCTACGCTTCATCAGAAGCTCCAATTCAACGAGGAGGAAGAATAAAATTTAAGATTCATGTGATATCACAAGGGACCTTACAATGGTCCAAGTGCCACTTCAACCTGACCTTACCTACTTCTCTTCTCAGTCAATTCCACAAAAAAACAAAAAAATCATTCCACTGAAATAGTTCATTTCTTTACTGTTCCATCTGGCAGTAATTTTTTCCCATCCACCCAATCAGTGGTGGTTGATTTGTTTTAATTGTTTTCGTAGGGAAACGTTTTTCTGACAGAACTTTTGCTAAGATTTCCACACTGTTACAACTATTTCGGTTGCATCTTACGTATGGCTATAACTGGGGCCTAAGATAGCTGTACAAGTGTAGACGGCTTGTTGGAGAACCTACATCAAGTCATCTCCTCACACAACTCTCACAAAAGTTGCCATTTTTGAAAATGCGTTTTTTACGAATCGCATGTGGTTAGTGTGTTGGACTCTAAGCGAGGGTTGGAATCCCGAAAAAAAACTCAAATTCCAACTTAGGGTTTTTTTTTTCCACTGGGCCACCTCTCGCGAACGTCTGACAAGCATCCGAGAGTATTTTTGTTCCAAAAATGAAAAAACTCCCACCAAACGAATAGTTGTGAGAAGCTAGACCTGGGGTCCTACGGACCTGTTGCGCCAACTATTTATTTATGTGTCTTGAAACTGGCCGGAAATATCGCCGATCTTGACCTCTACGGACTTCTTTCTTTAGTCCTTTTTTGAAGTCACTGATCCCTGAAAACAGACTCTTGAGGTTTTCAAACAGAACATCAGAAAAGTTCTTATCAAAACAATTGAATTGTTCCAACTTGACTAATATCATTTATTGCTAACGATCGACCACGTTGACTTCAACCGTTAGAATATGGAATGTAGTCTATTCATGTAGGGTTAGACTATACAAAACGCCCTGTTGGAGTAAATAAACGAATGCTAAATTCTCAATATTATATTTTAAATAGTTTACTATTCAATTTGAGTCAATTCAATTAATTGCATTTTTTGCCAATCTGAATGCTACTTAAAATCACTGTCAAAATAAAATCTCCACTATTTTTTGTCTGTCACTTTAATGACATTTCATTTTATTGGCTATAGCTAAGTATCCTGCTCGCGCTAAATTTTAGCTCCCCTAGTCTCCACTCCGTTTCTCCACAAGCAAAGATAAATGGTCGCTAAATTTTGAAATATGATAGCTAGATGGGAGAAAAACCATATGTTCATGACAGATGTCGGTAAACGTCATTTTAATTATAAATAAATAATTTGAGATAGTAAATTCACTCGGCAGCAACAACACAACACAAACTTTTTCTTCTGTCGGTTGTGTTTTTGTTGTCACTTTACGAAATATTTTGTGAAACAATTTTTAAAATTGTAAAAATTGTATTTATTACAGTATTGCTTATCTCTTAGAAAAGGATAGGATTTACATAATTTTTGTTTGGCGTTTTGCGCTGCGAAATTTACAAAATGCCCCAGTGGAGAAAGTGTAAAACGCCTCACCCAATATCTTGGTAAGCGTGCTTATTAGAGCTTCTTTCGGTACTTATTTTTAATAGAAATGCCGCGGCACTGCAAAAGGACTACAATGCGGGCATCATGGCATGAAAAACAAAACCGAAGACGAAATTTCAGGTGAAGATTTTAAAAGGTGTATCGAGTGTACTGAAAATGATTACAAAACCGCTTCTTCAGATGATTGGATCCAGTGTAGATTGTGTCTGGGCTGGTTGCATGCATTTTGCACTTTGTATAGTTCAGTATTTTGATCACTCTCTCTTAAGAGCGTTTTGTTCATAAAATGGGGCTTTTTACCTACCTTTTTCTTAAAAAATTAAAAAAAGAAATACTAAATAAACAAATTTATAATAATTTAAAATGCCAATGTCAAGAAAAACGAATATTTTATTTGTATACCTATAACCTATTTACATTTAAAATAAATAAAAAACTATATTAAAACATGATATTCTTGGTATTAAAATCAAATCTAAATTTGTAATAAAATATAAAAATATTTTATTTGATTCTAATATTCCGTGGGTTTTATATATATAGTTGGCGCAACAGGTCTGTAGAGGCCCAAGGCCTAGCTTCTCACAACCATTCGTTTTGTGTGAGTTTCATTTTTTTTGGAACGAATGGAAGGGATCTACAATTTTATGCCGATTCCAAACGGCTAATTGAGAAGCTCTTAAGACAGTTATACTCTCGGATGTTTGTCAGACGTTCGCGAGAGGCGGCGCAGTGGAAAAAACCCTAAGTTGGAATTTGGGTTTTTGCGGGATTCGAACCTGAGCCCCTCGCTTAGTAGTCCAACACACTAACCACTAAGCCACTGCGCCTTCCGTGGGTTTTAAGAGAAAAAAAACCAGGAAATATTGAATTAAAGGTGTTGCTATTAGATTTCAATACACAGTATTACCTATTTCTAATATAAATGTATTAAAATCCTACACACAATTTTAATATGTAAGGTTTTGATTTAAATACTTCTGACATAGAAACCAATGTTTTCTGTATTGCATTTTAATATTATGGATATATTTTGTAATAGTAAACATTATTTCGTTTCAATAAATCTGTTATTGATTATATACAGCCCCAAAAATATTAAATTTAACGCCAGTATTTTTAACCGTGCATGCAACAAAAGATTTGTGATTTTCTTTAATTTTCTGCCTTTCATTGATGATATTTTGAAAATGGGGCGTATTGTATGGTTTTATCCAATGCAAAAAAGTTCAGTACTAATCATTTGGTTCATAATAGTTCAATGTATTCTACAAAGAGTGCAGTAGAGTGTAATCCAAGTTAGTAATGTATTCTTAATAGATAAGGCAAAACAACACCCGATCAATGTTTTAAGGCCACCCTGTAAATGAAAGTAGAATTCGCTAAATGAGTTTCAGCTCAGTCCTTAATAAAGTTGTTTTGGTGGGTTGTCTCAAGATAGCTACCTGCGGTGCCTTTCAAGATAGCCACCAACTTTCGAAAAGGAAAATCTCCATGTCGGAAGTTTTTGAAAGTTCCTTTGTGGGAATTAATTTCGTAGGAAAAAATGTCACACTTGGAAGGCTGAATTAAATAGACCCAGTCGGGAAAATAATAGCAAATGCTGATTTGGTTTTGGAGACAGTTTTGTTTTTCTCAAAATGTCCGTTGTTGTTGCATTGGCAACACTTCTCTAATATTGTATTTAACTAAACTATGACCACATTAAAAACTAGTTTTCTAAAAAGTTAGAAAAACAATTGATGGGTACATATACATAAAACGTGCTTAAAAATGCGTCAGCTATCCATCGACAACCACCGCGATCTCTTCCATTCTTTCAATTACAAAACACGCCTTTCCCTTGCAATCTTTTCAATTGACAATAAAGCAAAGTGCCGCCTTCTTAAGCGAAATCTATTAAATACCCATTTACCAGCATTTACCTACTGGTAGAGCTCGAACATGGTGCAGTTTCCAATCGATTTTAATTAAACACTAGGGTTGGAGAAATTTCCAAAATTAGTAAAGAAATGCGCCAGAGAATTTGAAGAAACCTATTGTTAACCGCATCGATGAGGAAAAGGGAAAGCGAATGTCTGTACTGATACTGATGGCCGCGTGGGTATTTAGCAAACGCACATTTCACTCGATTGACCCTGAAAAGCGTAACCAATTCAACCCAAGGGAGCACGACAAATGCATTTCGATACTTTAGGCGGGCGGATTATTCAACGAGCACGAACCGAATCTATGTCTATCTCCCAGTTAGATCATTTCAATTTATTGATATTGAATGGCAATGTTAATTATATTGTCCAGGAGCTCGTTACGTTTTGTTTGTGATCCTTACTGTGAATATTTATCGTGTTAAGTACAATACCCTTATAATTCAGTAGGACTTGCATCAAAGAGAGCGACTGTGGTTCGTAATCGACTATCGACTCATGCCTTCCCACACTTGGGGATTACTATTTATATATTATTCACAAAACGGATTGCAACACGAAATTAACTAGGCATGGCAGACAAATACGTCTGACATGCAGGTATGGGTTTGTAATATTTATTGCATTATGTTGGTACAGCACAGTGTCGTGGCTTGGGTGTCAATGCATGAATAAGAGACTAAGTACCTATAACTTAGGTAAAGACGAGGCTGCGAATTTTGAAGCAAAGGGCCAGTGGAATCCTTCATAGGACCTGTATAATTTTGTGAATTGAGGAGTACATAAAAAGCTTTTCAAATCGATGCTCACCATCTTTGCATTGATTTGAAAAGAGCCTTACAAAAAGCTTATCAAAACGTATCCATCTGTGTAGGATGACGATGGAGAAAGACGCTGCTGCTGTATCAAAATTGGTCAAGACCTTTGACATAATTGACAGTAAATAGCGCGCTGTCACTTTATGCGTTTTCTAGTATTCAGTAGACAGTAGAAACGGGAGCCAAAAAAAAATAGGGTTTAAGGTTAACGAGGGCAAAACCAAGTTGCCAATAAAAAGGGACACTCAACATTGATCAATTGGAGAAAATGGCAGTATGGGACTTTGTCAATTGGAGAAGTAGATAAGGTAGGTACTGCCCCGAGCAGCTTCGAGATTCTCATAGAACCTTGCTCCTCCCGGTTTTACTTTATGGCGTTGAAGTTTGGACGCAATCTAAAGCGATAAAGATTCTTCATAAAATGTTCGTACAGGCGTTTTACAGTGACAATGGATTAGGACACATACAGTGTATGAAGGCGAAATCATCCAGACCGCTATGGTCTTCGAGTCTACGTCGAATCTCTCTTTACTTTCAGAAAGTGAAAGGAACCTGAACCGACTTTGAGTGGGCAACTGGAGGCAGTTAGCTTATACCCTGTTCACACAGAGCCGAAAACCGGATTCGAAAGCAGAAGTTTTCCCATACATACTTATTTAAGTTTTCAAAACGAGTCGTTTTAAGTCGTTTTCCACGAAAACACAACGAAAACGACTTCCAATCGTTGGGTTGTTGAAACAATCACACCTTTTGCAATATTCAGCCGAACAGCTGACCGAACAATTGTCACAACTTAAAATCATTTTCCACACTTAATGGATGGGCGAATATTATTTTCAAATGCTCTGAATTGATTTTGTTTGTAAAGGCGATCGAAATTTGTAACGAAAATAGTTTGCACCGAAGTTCAACGACTAGTGTCTCACAGCTGATTCAAATGTCAAACGAAAACGAGTTGGTGTTCGGTGTGAATGGATTCGATGGAAACACGGTTTCCGGTGAGGTGTGAATAGGTTATAAGGTTGATATTCTGAAAATACAGAAAATCATTGGTTTTTTTTGGCGTTTATTGATTCGTTCGTATTCTTTTTGCTTTCGCAGTTGAACGACCAGCTCCTTAAGCAAATAAAACTACCGAAGTCCAACCAAAAATTAAAGTGCATTATCTACATCCAACGAGGCTGCTGGACTGAACCGCCGAACTATTTATCAGGTCGCGGAACGTCTTGCTGGAGATTATAAGTATACCGAATCATCTCCAAGATTTAATAGGAAGAAAGTATGTCAGATAAATGGAACATCAGGGTTCTTCTCAGCCTCAGTCTCCTTACAAAGTCGTACATTCCTGAACGACTACGATCAATTATCAAGGCGCTGGTAGGCCCATACTATCGAGGTATTAGGTCCGATAAGTCCACAAACACCAACCAACAAAATACTTAAACTACGGTAGAACCTGGTGAGAATTAGAAAAGATCAAATCATGAGCCAACATCTTCTGTGTATGGATATTTAGTGGCTGACAGCATTTATAAGGAGTCGAGGTACGGCAACCACGCGTCGTGTTACCATTCCTCCTAAACTAGTCACGTTGTGCAGAATGTAGATGGACAAAAATCGCTACATGCTTCGTTAACGTTGTAAACAAAACCGCCTATAGCTTTGGTGCAAGCGAATTGTTATTTCTTGGGCCTAAAGAACCGTTGTGAGCTAACACATAGGAGACTATTCTTTTTTTATTAATTATACTCGACAATGATTTACTCCTAGTACGTAATAGTTCACAAGCACTCAGAGAAAAATGTCGCATTAAATGGTCAATTTTAATAGTAAAAATTGGTTTTATAAGACGTGTCTTAATAATATTTTCCTACTAAAACAATAGTTTTCTAATGAAATTGAAGGTTTTCGGGGTATTAATTCAATGGTATTGAAAATATTATTATTAGGGTACATGTTAGTAATAGAATGCAACACACTATTGAAATGATAGTCTTTCACCATTAGTATTTAAAAACGCATTCTATTGTCCCATTAAAAAATACTATTATTTATACAAATATTCAGGCATGACTCTAAGTTTTATTAAATACTAGCTGACCCAGCGAACTTCGTTCCGCCCAAATTCATTAATGTACCTAATAAAAATAATAATTCTGAGCATGCAGAATGCACGTGCTGCTTTATGAAATAAATGAAGTACATATTATAGCAATATCGATGGGTTTGCTCACACGTGAGCACGCCATATACAATTGACCATGTGAGAAATATGGGAATTGAATTGATGCCACAAATATCCAGCGATTGTCCTTGCGACTATTTGTCATAGTGAAAGCGAGGCACACGGAAAATTTAAGACGCTCAAATACGAATGGCAAATCGTTCTGAATAAGGGGATTCCGCTGAATGAAAATGTTGGCATTTGAATTTTTCCCTCAAAATCGTTTGCTGCATCACATTCGATTTGAGATTCTTCACAATCAAATCAAATGCGTTCCGTTGCAAACTTTCGGAGCATTTAGGTTGCGCAACAAAATTATAACTGAGCCGACTTTCAATTTCATCCTATCTTTTAAATACAGCAATAGATACGAATAAAACAAAGAAAGAATCATGAAAATTGGCCCAGTGGATCGAGTTATAATTATATTATATTTATGTAGATATGTGGAATAGATAATGTAAAGGGTTTTTCAATAAGAGCGCTACAAACGTTTTTTTAAATAAAACAAAAACGGTTTTGGATATCAATGAAATTCTTTATTCTTTATTTTCGACGGTTTTCAAGCATAAATCGGCCGATACTGCTGCAATTTCACGTAGTTCATCAATCGTCGCTGGCTTGTTGGCATAGCGCATAGACCATATGACTTGACGTAGGCCCACAGGAAAAAGTCTAACGGCGTCAAATCGCATGACCGAGGCGGCCAAGCGACTGGACCATTTCGTGAGATAACACGTTTTCCAAACTTGGTTTCCAATAAATTGACTGTGACATTCGCTGTGTGGCTTGTTGCGCCGTCCTGTTGGAACCACATGTCTTCCAAGTCCATATCATCCAATTGGGTTATCATTGAACGGTAGCGATTCCCATTCACAGGAACGTGCCGGTCTTGATCATCACGGAAGAAGTCCGGCCCAATGACGCCGCCGGCCCATAAACCACACCAAACCCTAATTTTATCGGGATGCAATGATGACTCATGGAGGACGTGCGGATTTCTGCCATTCAGCCAGAAATGATGACGACCATAAATTGGACGTAGCGCTCTTAACGTATCGCACGTAGTTTTCACAAATCACTAACTTACCTTTGAAATAGCCAAAATACAGAAAGCAAACGAACGAAAAGGCTGCAATTGAAATTTTGAATACAACTGGAAAAACAGAACAAAACACTTAACGATCTAACAAAACAATAATAATAATAGTAAATTTAAAAATTTTATTTAAAATTACTTTGACTTTCTTTCAAATGTTTTTTTTTTTTTTCTTTCTTGATTTACAAAAGGGTACAACTTCTTTATCAGTACACATTAGTTAATTCATTGCCCCCCCCCCCCCCCCCACCCCCTCCTCCGTGACCACACAGCCCAAATTATCAAATCACAAAGAACATATACTGTGCTATCAAATGGAATGACCGCCTACAGCGCCACCTGTTCAGAATTTTTCAATTTTTCTTTTTTCCTAAACCTTCGCAGAGTAATTACGAACAAATCCGCAGAAGGAAGTATCCAATTTGGTCCAGTCGTTTTCGAGTTTTAAGCATCCGAACAAACCAAGATCCATTTTTATATATATAGATGTAAAGAGTAGATCATAAGATATTCCAATGAACATCTAAAGGCTTTTGTTACAGATAACCATAAACTGTATCAATGATTTTGACAGCCCGCCAATTCACTATTTATCAAATAACTTAATAGTTTTTCACCAAAAAAATTAATAACCAATTTTTGGAGGCACGCTTTGAAACAGTGATATTGGGTTATTGTTTTATCAGTACAGTCCTATTAAGGTAATAGTCAACACTATTAATTTAAAAAGTTAAAAACTATAGAAATAATAGTATGTTGTAATTGTTTTTATCACATTTTCTATTAATTTTAATGGTATTTCCTTTTGATAATTAATTGTATTTTCCTATTTAAAACTTTCGGAAACAAAATTGCATACTAATATTAATTAATAAGACGAAATATTGAATCAAAAAGGTGAGCACATTAATACATAAGGAAAACCGCCCCATTACTATTATAGTTTTGAAATTATTACATATATCAATCGGATGAACACCATTGACAAATTTTAATAGTAAAAAAGAATTGATTGAATGGCCTTAACATTGGTGAGGGTCTTACACTTAATTAATAAATAAATTTTTGCCTTTTGAACTATCCAATGAAAATAGTCATTCTTTTACCTTGGTCAAAAAAAAAAGTCGTGCTTTCAAAACTCTTATACTTAAAGGCAATTGGTTGAGATCTTTGGTGCTGTCCCAGAATAAGATTTTGAAAAGGAATGTTTTACAGCAGTAATGAGTGTCGAACGAAATCCACTTCTCAAAAAAAAAGAAAACAAATCTTAGAGATCTTATATATAAAGATATAAAGATGTTTAAGCGGCAAAGATAGGATATGTCTTTTCTTTTAAGAAACAATATGCACAATATGCATATTATGTGACATAACTAGAGTCTCAAGGGTATTGTCGTAAGCCCCTCCGCAGCTAACAAAGCCGTACTGTAGTTTCGATTGAATATATATTGTCGTGAGAAGCTTTATAGAACAAATTGCTTTCAGCAAAAACATATTTCGTGTAACCGCCAGCATAAAAGTTCTCAGTTCGCTTGTACGAGCCGTCCAGTTCAACCTTTAGTCATTCCTCACTCCCAAATATTTAAAGGATTCTAAAAGTTCTATGTGGAAACATCCAGCATGGCTGGATTTTAAATACTGGAAATTTGCGTTCTCAACTTCTCAACATAGTCAATTCTGCCATTAGAATAAGTTGAGAACCAGAGTTTCGAGCAGCCACTGGAGTGAAAGACAATATTGCAGTTAATAAATGCAGGTAGGTAGGTAGGTAGGTAGGAGTGGCGGTTTTTATATTTTTAAAACCCAAGTAGCACTATGTGCCGTTTTGTTACCACAACTCATTTGACCAATTCCCTAATACTACTTTTCGCCACCTCCTCAAGCGAGTCGAAAAAGGGTCAACCCAGAGATCGCTGTCTGACCCTAGCTAGTGCTGGGCAGGCGCAAAGGTAGTGAGTGAGTGTTTCTGCGTCATTACAGCTGTGGCAGTGTGTATTATGTGGGATGCCTAATCTAATTGCGTGTTACCCTATTAGCCAATGACCTGTGGTTATCGCTGTTGTTCTGGCAATATCTTTTCGTGATTTACTTAGAAGGTACGTTGTTTTTTCCGTGCTGTAGTTTGGCCACATCCTTCTGGATATGATACAGTTCGTAAGCCTCCTCCATCTGAGGTTTGCAGTGAAGAGCTGAGCCTTGCCTGGCCAGCTCGTCAGCATGTTCGTTTCCGTAAACGTTGCTATGACCTGGAACCAAAATCAGGGTAACCTTGAACTTGTCAAGCGAGGCCAGCTCCTTACGACACTCTATAGCTTTTTTTGAGGTTAATTTGATTGAGGCGATAGCCTAGATTGCAGCTTGGCTATCAATGAAAATGTCTATCTTTTGCCTCGGAGCTATATTTGGGTGTAGTTTGATTTGACGACAGGCCTCGCGGATAGCCAGTAATTCCGCCTGAAACACACTGGACGTATCCGGAAGCCTAAATGATTTTGAGATGTTTATATAGAGACTCGGAAAAAACACCTACACCTACTCCACAGTCCATCTTTGAACCGTCTGTGTAGATTGCTAGATTCGTATCCCTGTTCACCCGGCCATCTTGCCAATCTGATCTTGAAGGGAATTCTACTTTAAAATGTTTAGTGAATAACATTTTGGGAGCTATATAGATTAAGTTTAAGTTAATAGATTCAGCTTCTGATAAGTTACAATACATGACCTTTGTTTATTCGCTAATGAGGAGTTTATGCTTTGAAAACCTTTGTCTAAGGATTTGCAAGTCCTGTTGGAGACTAATTGAGAATTGAATACAGTATTGGTGACATAAGTGAATGCTATGTCATCTGCGAATGCTGTTAGTTTGTAATTAAAATTCTGTTCAAAAACAATGTTGGTCCCAAGACCGAACCTTGAGGTACGCCAACATTTAATTACAGCTGATTACTGAAATGTCCACTTAGTTTTACTCGTTTTGTTCGGCCTGAGAGATATGAAGCAAACCAGTTCTAGAAATCACCTCTGAAACCTGATCTTTATAGTTTATCAAGAAGTGTCTCATGATTGACCATATCAAACGCTTTTGATAAATCAACAAATAATGCTAATGTACTGTTTGCATTATTAAATCCTTCATTTATTTCACTGCAGATTTTAAGGATTGCATCTTCATTGGCGAAAACCAAACTTTCCGTTATTGAAAAACTTGTTTTTGTTCAAAAACAACGTAAAGCGTTCTTTCATTATTTTTTCGAAGAGTTCAGCAACTGTGGGAAAAATGGAATTTGACCTATAATTACACATATATTTACGGTTTCCTTTTTTAAATAATGGTAACACCTCAGCAGTTTTCAGAGACGTAGGAAAAACTTACACTCAGATTGAAAGTAATGCTTAGTATATCAACGACGTAAAGAGCAATTCGTTTAAGGATGCAACTAGACATTCCGTCAGCGGTACAAGATCGCTCATTGTTGAGCGACATTTTACAATTCAACTGATGTGCACGGCCTGGAAACAAAACTATTCGTTTGAAAACCATCATTAATTATGTTAGGATATGCAGAGCAGTTGCAACCGGTTTGCAGGTTGCAGGGTTTCAAATCATCAGCGTTAGAAGAAACTGTTTGCTATGTCAAAGGGATTTGAGACGACTGAGTTTCCAACTTCTATTGCTGTAATACTTCTGTCCCCTGATAGTTTATTAAGCATAGAATTAACCGCTTTCCACTCTGTCTTCACACTACCCTGACACTTATTAAACCTGTCAGGGTTATACTTATCTATCGATTACTCGTTTCCTAACAACTTTGTTAAGAGCAGCGAGATGCTTTTTTAGTCTTTGGTTTTCGGGATTGCGCTTGACTTTTCTCCGTAAATTGTTCTTTTTCCTTATAAGATTGAGTAAATTTACTTCATTCCAGGGTCTGAACCTCTTTAACTTAGGTATTTAGGATCGTGCATAAACAGAACAGTTTATTACATGGCCACAGATAATTTTGATAAACATTTCATATGCGAATGAAGGATCAGCTGCTATTTAAACTGATTCCCAAAACTCAAATTTAAGTGCTTCAAAATTTAGTTTTTGTCTAACTATTGGTAAATGCCTTCTGATATCACAAGAAACAATCTGTGGCAGACTAAGGGTAAGCGTACAGTGACTTTTAGATCCTACCTTCGTACCCTTATCGTGCGATACTGCGCTGTAGCATTGACGTTGGCGAAGGACATATGAAGATATCCGTGATCGTTCCGAACGCGAATTCTTGCAGTTTTTTTTCGGTGTACATTTTGGGTTGGCATTGCAATAAAAGTGCGAACAAATCGTCAAAATGGCTGGCATATGTACCAGGGAAATGGATTTCAATCAAGAGAAACAACGCTGTACCTACTTGAAGACTAAAGAGTGAAATGGGATCGCAGCCAAAGAAGTGCGTCACTGGAAACTGCGCCAAAGACCGCACCACCAACTTGAGAGCCCTGATAGTTGAAGGACTGGTCGACTTTAAAGAGCCCACTTTGTAAGTAACGCATGACTAAAACGAAGGCAATGGCCAGACAAACCCCCTTAAACAGCTCAGACAAAATCACAATTGATCCTGGTAAACGACTTCGATGCGTAATTCAGTCAACCAACCAAAAGGGTTATACTCAACTTTTCGCCATCTATTTCCATCCCTTAATGGAGGGAAAATCGATTATTTCTTTTCGGAGCATTCCTTATATACTTCTTCCAACCCCTATGTAAGTTTGGCACTCGCAGTTCACCCCTTTTTATTATACCCTTGAAATATAGAAGCCAAAAATGCTATCGGAAAGAATAAAAAAAAGAACATATATATGTGGTCACATATGTGCGTGCATAAAATAAACATAATTCCCATCTCGCTCCCGCACGACGACTGCAGGCCTAACTTGTATAAATGGGAAAGGATGATGTTACCAAGAGGACATATAAAATGTTATTGAAAGGGTGCTGCTCAGACCCGCACGTTTACGGGGGAGTTTAAGAGATTCCACTGATGCGAGTCTGAAATGGTTTGCCAAACGCATAAAATATTCCCGAAGCCTATCCCTGTATAGGGTGTAAGTTCGTACGTAGAGTCGTTTATATGTCAATGGCAACAGTCGTCGTGGCAGTCATTTTAATTTCAGCGTTCGTGCGAATGGCGAATGGATTTGGCTGATGCAAACACATGTATGGGACATCAATCCTTTTAAGTGTCAAATGTTGAGCTCACATGTTACGCATAATGCGCTGCGTTTTATTATGGCGCTGGCTGGGGGCACTTCACATATTTTCTAGTTCGCAGAGGGGGCGTACTTTACGCGTCTGTGAAATGTGATTCTCTCTACATCAAAAGGACGTGATAGAAGGATGTCAGCACCGATTTGAAGCGTCGTTACTGTGCGCATAAGTGCGATTCTTTGCTACTGAGGGTATAGGACCTAGTACCTTTGCAGCTCTGGCAGATTGGCTCGATTCTCGGTGAATATTGAAACAGTTTCGGTCGTAAAAGTTGCCCCTTCTTCGACAGAATTCATACCACGGCGCCAATCTTAAATGGATACAAATTTGACTGCCAAGGCCACTTTCCCTACCTCACAGGTCCGTGGGCCGGCGGTTGGAAAAAAAAAAAGACGAACAATGTCCACTCCAAAGAACGTGTATGAAAGCCCCATTTGCAGTAATGCCTATTCGCTGTTATCTGCCATCAGAGGAACGTGCGCCGCTGACTGATTGCCGCTTCGAACAAATGATGAATGCATTCTCATCTCTCAATCGAAAAGTTCGTCCACTCAATCGAGGGCACCTCCTTCAAGATATACATAAATCTATACACGCTACATGTGCTTGCGCTCTCATATACCCTCGAAGTAAATTCGCCACCTCCGACTTTGTAATTCGATCTATGGCATGTTTGCGGAATAGTTCTGCACACACACACACACACACACACACTCCCATCCTCAACTTGACCATCTCGAGAACAGATCGATTAATTACCAGTTTCGCTGCGGATATGGGCCAGGGAGTCCGATAACCGAAAGTGTTGGGGGTTCGTTTGGTTACCCCATACACTCGGCAACCGGATTGATATCGAATAGCGTATATCCTCAAGTGACCCATCAGAAATTATGATGGAACGTACACATGTGGCCATCGAGAATGGATACATGTGGACATAGTTTTCCTACCAAGGCTGTACAAAGCACACAAAAAGAAAAGAAACGACGAACATATAAAGCAAAGACCCAAAATAAGGGTTGCTGCTGGAATGGCATGTAAGGATTTGCTCATTCATCACAGAAGAAGAAGGCCAACAGGAGAAGCAGAATCAAAATGGCAACAGACAATGGCCTTCGGACATCATCTAAATTAAGAAGAAGCAAAAGGACTCCTTGAGAATGAGGTATGGGTCAGCTGGTTTTCCTATTTGTTTTCCATTTTGGATTTGCTTACATTATGTTGCAGAATTTCAATCTACTTGACAACAAAGTGGGTTGAAGACGACACAGGCAGTCAGTTGTTTTCTAAAGAATGCGATGTTCACTTTGCAGTGTGTGTAGGCGGTATAAGAACGATGATGTGTCCTGGCTTTTGTTGTTGATCTGAATTGTGCTGGCAAAGGGACAAATGCACAAGGAATTGCGGATAAATTAGAAAATAGTGAAGATGAAGCTGATGGATGGAAGACTGATGTGGAGTTGTGCAACCCGTTTCAAAAGCAGGTAGCAGTAGGTAATTGAGTTTTTATAAGTCAGGATGAGCATGTTCGGAGTGACTAGGAGTCGTCTGATATTGATATAGCTATATGAAATTAACAGCTAGTCGTCACTTTGACGTGGACTCTTCAATCAGATCATTCCTCAATACTTCTCACACTTGGCGGTAGAATAATAATAAAAGAACATAGCCCTAAACTAGTTTATAGACTGACTGATTAGAAACACTTCAGGCAGAAGTTGGAAGAATGTATTCAACTTTCATCAGCTGTTCAAACAGAAGATCAACTAGAAGAAGCAAATATTTACACCGGATATACAAAAAGCCGCATGGGCTGCAACTCCCAAAAGAACAAACAAGATTAAACAAAACTCTTATCCTCGTGAAATATGTGAAATTATTACAGAAAAGAGGAAAGCTAGAAAACGTTGGCAACAGACAAGGGCGCCAAGCGACAAAACCACACTGAACAACTTAAATAATAAGCTCCGAAAATCTATAAGAGAATTCAATAACGAGTCTTTAAAAACATATCTTACCAGTCTTACAAATGATGCTATTACCGACTACTCGCTCTGGAAGGCAACAAAGAAAATGAACAGGCCAATAGCTCACATTCCGCCGGTAAAAAACCAGAGAAGGTAACTGGGCAAAAAGCAGTCAAGAAAAAGCAAATACTTTTGCAGATTATCTTGAGACCGTCTTCAAACCTTATGAAGATAAAGATTATCAAGGAAACGAAGAAAGGTGCGGAGAAGACAGACCTATTCGGCCGGTGACAGCTAAAGAACTTGCCAAAGAAATCAAAGAAGGCATAAACATAAAACAAACCCCTAGGGTTCGATTTAATCACAGGGGAAATTTTAAAACAATTTCCTCGAAAAGGTTTAAATAAACTAGCGCAGATTATAAATGATGCATTTAAGTTGAGATATGTGCCAAGCATGTGGAAGGTCGCGGAGGTTATAATGATACCAAAACCAGATAAACCCCCTATCGAAGTAACCTCTTATCGCCCAATATCAATACTACCAATGTTGTCCAAGCTATTCGAAAAAATGCTGGCAAAACGTCTGCAAAAAATAATTGATGAAAAATCGCTAGTTCCAATTCACCAATTTGGGTTTAGAAACAAGCACTCTACAATTGATCAGGTGCATAGAACCACAGATGAAATCGAAAAAGCATTCGAAGAGAAAAATGTGTGCTCTACAATATTTCTTGATATATGTAGCACAGCTTTCCCAAAAATACCGCTTATGAATTCAAAAAGAAAACAAAAGAAAGTTCTACTCACCTCACCAGAAAACATGCAAAAACGAAAAATTATAGCTGAACAGAAAAAAAAAAAATAAAGAACAATGAAAGATCAGAAAATTAGAGCTTAAGAAAAAAGTTGAGCCGAAGAAGAAAAGAGGAAAGAAATTTTTAATTGATAGTAGCGATGACGAAGACGGCGGCGGAGAAATACACACAAGTGAGGATGAAGTTCCAGATGAAGGAAGTAACGATAAGTGCGTTGAGTGTACAGAGAATTACCACAGGACCGTTTCTACAGAAGACTGGATTCAGTGCATATCTTGCCAGGGTTGGTTGCACAGGTTTTGTACTGTGTACATTCCAAATTGCAACAGCTGCGGCCGCAAAGCGAGGCGACAGCCCATACTACAAAACCAAATAATGTAAATTTCATTATTTTATATATTTGTTCCTACTTTTTCCTTAGGGGCGTTTTGTCACTAATGCGGGGCTTTTTACCCAACGATTGGGTTACAAAACGCCCCACTTTAACTTTTTTTAAAAATAGATATATAATATATGCTAAAATATTTTTGTAAAAATTAAATTGCCAAATACTTGAAAAAAGACTGTTAATTGTTTGTTTACTAAAATAACTATTATCGTTGTTTATTTTTCTGTTTTATTGAAGATTCTAAAAAAGTGGGCCGTATTGTATAGTTTTACACAATTAAAATTGATAATGACGCTGATAGTGAGAACAGTCAACCTCAGCACATGTTGAAAGCTTTAAAGGTAATAATTAATTCAAATGTCAGTGATCAGCCGTATATTGAAAAATCACTGAAAGCACCAAAAAGGATATCCTTTTTATCTCTTACTTTAGTTTAAATAACATTTTTCTTGTCCGCCGTGCCTTTTGCCATCTTCACATGTTAAACACTCGTCGAAAAATGCGGACAAGTCAAGGAAATTTAATTCTTTTGACAAGTGCAACGGTTTATGTTCTGTTTAAGAATTCAGACTTTTCATATTGTTTTATAGGCATCCTTTTGATTGCGGGTTTTGTTTGATTGAATAGCAAAGCGATTTTGTCGAACTTGCTGAGACTCGAAGATGCCTTTCAACCTGACGCAGATGAATATTATTAAGAAGGTGGTGCTTTGTTTAAAGATCGCGGGCCAATTCCGTCTGTCACAGCTAAATAACTTTCTAAGAGACAAAAGTATAGGCAATAAAAAAAGACAAGAATCAGCTGTATACATTAAAAAAAACAGCTATCCAACTGCGATTCTTAAGAATAAATCCAGGCAACAAATATACTCAACCCTGAGAGAAATTCAAGGTGGTGTTCCTCAAGGCAGTGTACTAGGTCCAGTATTATACTCCTAACCCTTGAGCAGTCTCCGCCTTAGACTCTGTACCCTTCCATCCTCTGTTCTAGCTATTCACACCATGTGCTGTGGGCACCCACGATAGGTGAGTCTTTTAAACAGAGCTTCGGCCTTTCTTGTCACCTCGAATATAGCTGAGGCTGCAGATGGTGTCTTCTATTATTACTATATCTGCTCCAGATCGAGATTGAAGAAGTTGCATTGTAGCGTATCTACTCTCCTGAATCTGGCAATTAGCTACAGATCGGATGAGCTACTTTCGAACTGCACGTTGCAGCGCGTCTTTCCCATTACCACACAATTTACAAGGATCAGTTTTGCCGTGATCCTGAATTTGGCTATCACCAGATAGAACTCCTGACGGTGACTGCTATCAAATTTATCCTTGAAGTCGATGAAAAGATTGTGAGTATCGACTTGAAATTCTTTGGTCTTTACCAGGTTTTGCCAAAGTGTGAAAATTTGGTCTATAGTCGATCTTCCGGGGCGGATATTCGATATTTCTTGCAAAATCGCCTCTTTTGTAGATGTAGCATATAGAGCTGACTGTCCAGTCATCGATTGTGCATGCTCTTCCTTTCATCCATACCTATACTGGGCTGCTTAAAACCCTGCGTTTTAGAGACTTGGTTTGCTTGGGTGTTTCAAACAGCCGGTGACCCGGTGTTGAAGCCTGCAGCCAGTTGTGTTCTTGAAGAACCTCTGGATGTTGTTCTGAACAAGAAAGTCTGCTTTAAAAACTAATTCTCACTTAGTGGGACTCCTTACTGCAGGTCCGAAGGCGGAGGAGGCTATTAGAGAGAGACATACGATGCCAATGGATTGATGTCATGGAGAGATGGTTGAGATTTCCAACAAGGCAGTCAATTCTTCAAGATCATCAAGGTGTACATAACTGACGCGATGGGAAAAGGTTGGTAGGGTAGGTAGGTGTATGTAAGTCGTCAATATGAGCGGTTTCGAAGAGGAACAAAAAGGGTTCCATTTACATAAATAGAACATGCAACTGATCAAAACCACCTTGCAGTGGTAGATATACCCCACGTCTATTTACCACCCTCGCACGGCTAGACAACGTCAACAGAGTTATCAAACCGAGAATTCACCTGCAAAACTAGGTTCCCAGATTACCTACACCATTTCTCTTGCATCTTACATCCATATCCTTATCATTGGGACTACACACACAGATCCTAAGCAAAGACTCAAGAGCGCGCTTATCTCGCCACAAAATTAGCATCACCCAAACCAATTTTGTGCAAACATTGGCTGGTGTGAGTCGCAGACGATACCCATTCATTTCACGCATCCATCTATCAGAGATCTCGAATCCCATATGCACTCCTTTCGAAAGAGTCGTCAAATATTTACGTCTCCCAATTAGCGTCTCCATCGGGAACTCTTGCTTTTTGTGTGTGCGGTCGGTTCAGCTCTCACGAATTTCCACAAAGGAAACGCGTTTATTTGCGTTTGCGCGTCTGCCAAACAAGAAACAACCACAGCCATTATCCTTTTATGTGTTTTGTTTTTGTTTTGTGGTGTTTTCTCCTTTTTGTGGAAATACCGCGTCGCAGAAACCGCAGGCGCAGCTACAACTCGAACTGAAGTGTAAATATAGTTAAAAACGAGGTCCTTGAGGAGTTTTGAACTCTTCTATGCGTATATACCTGGAACGAGTGCCTATTCTTCTAAGGGGTTGTTTATTGCGCAATTACAAATGACTTGGAACACGAAAGGATACCGCTATCGCATGCGGCGGAGAGAATCGAGAAAGAACAGCAACACAAGCCATCGATTATGGTTTTATTATCGGGAGAGTTAACCGTATATTTCTCAATTAGACAAGGACCCTGTGGCAAGGACTCATAATTCGTTTTTTTCTTAAATAGAAACATAAGCACGCGCATAAGCGAGTGTTCTCCTTTTTTTATTGCGCAGAAGAAAGTGATAAACAAAAAAATTTAAACGTGTCGTAAAAATCCAATGTCAGATCCTTAACTTTCCCTCACATGTCAGGATGAACTCCAAAACAATGATCGGCCACATGTCATAATTTTTTCGTGCAACGCAACGTTTTCAATGTTGCCTCACTTTCACTCACACTTCTCGTTCACCTTTCCTGAGACAGATATGGAAAGGATAATTATTAGCCATTAAGGGAGAAGATATGGGAGTCCCTCCGGTTTAGAAAACGTCTATCGATAAGGACTTTTGCTTTCATTTGCGCCTACTGGTTAAGGAGGTTGTGCTCTCAAAGGGTCCTTAGGCTTCTACGAATTGTGTTAGGAAAACACAACCTGACGGACAGATCGTGGATTGATGAGTTGTTAGTGGTGTTTTTTGTCCTTTTTCAGTTGGTGGGTCCTTTTTGCGATGCATACGTGTATATACACAGTAGAAGGAGATAGTTAACATTGGGTGCAATGCACCTGTCGCTGGTGTTAATGATGTGCGTCAATCAGAAAGGTGTACAAAATGCTGAGACACTGATCGTTGCTTCACCAATGTGAGGGACATCATAGAGGGACATCGCAAGAGCTAGGTAGGTAGCGATTCTTACACAGACAAGAGCCCATGATTGTTGATGGCATTGCTGTCCAAAATCATAGCTGAATAGAGCTTGTGAAAGTTTAAACTAAGAGTCGGACTTGGCGTACTTTCTTCTGAAATATCTACAGTAGAGCGGTTCGCAGATTGGTTGAGTATGCATTGAGTTACAGTTTCAAAGGAAGTCCATCTAGTTTTGAGTGAAAATTGCTATTTTCAAATGGACAAATTTGAGATTGCCCCGACCTATAGTAGAGCATCAAGACGCAGTTGCTGTTGTAGACTGGGCACTAGATTAAACACAAACCAGTGATAAGGGCTAGGGCAATGTGTGAAATGCTGAGTCACCGCTTACATATTTTTAAGACACTCTGATTTCGATTCCCCTAGCTTTTTGTGTATCTATCTAGCTACTCTTGGGACTCCAAAATCCGTAATTCGCAAGAAATATCCCACGGGATGAACTTGGTGGTACTGTCTATTTGTTTTTCAGGGATTTTACCAGGTTCCTGGCATATCCTTTCTTTACGGGGATGGTAAATGCCGCCGCCTTCATGGGTAGGTACATTATTTCAATTGCAATGCTCTTCTTAACCAGTTTTTGATCTGTAAGTTTAAAAACCAAATGGGAACAGTGGCTTAATAGGGGGCCGAATCGCCGCATCCTTGAAGATGTACTATATAGGTGCGTGCATTTTTTTTGGTTTCAACCTCAACAACTTTGAGGTGTTAAAAACTTTCCGCAATACTATAAAAATCATTTTTAGTGTCCAGGATAAATTTTTCAAACTAACAATGGCGAAATTTTCCATATAAATTTTTATATTGTGACCGATAAAATGAGGTGGAGGTTAAAAATTATTATTTGAAAGGCCGGCTTTGCTATTGCGACTGAAAAATTCATAATGTAGATATTGCAGTTTTTTTTTTTTTGTTCAAGCATGTATACCCTTTTGAAAGCTTAAAAACCAAATGGGAACAGTGGCTTAATAGGGGGCCGAATCGCCGCATGCTTGAGGATGTACTATATAGGTGCGTGCATTTTTTTTGGTTTCAACCTCAACAACTTTGAGGTGTTAAAAACTTTCCGCAATACTATAAAAATCATTTTTAGTGTCCAGGATAAATTTTTCAAACTAACAATGGCGAAATTTTCCATATAAATTTTTATATTGTGACCGATAAAATGAGGTGGAGGTTAAAAATTATTATTTGAAAGGCCGGCTTTGCTATTGCGACTGAAAAATTCATAATGTAGATATTGCAGTTTTTTTTTTTTTGTTCAAGCATGTATACCCTTTTGAAAGCTTCCATGGAGATTCCACTCTCGGATAGTGCAAGATGTCGTTTGGTATGGTACTCGAGTAGGTAAGGCTCACAATGCTCTCTTCATTTGCAAGAGGACAGCACCTTAAATAAAGGGGGGCTTGGGACCGTCAATGATTTCATATATAGTTGTAAGACAAATAAGACAAATAATAACACGTAGGGCTCTTGTTTTGTGGAACTCAACAAACGAATTAAAGACAGAGAAATTAAAAATATCACAAACGAAATGTTCCAGACATGCGCTTGAAGACTCTGGCGGTGTAGAAAAGGCGGTGATCAGGTTTCGGCCTTCACTCCTATCAGAGTAGATCAACTTCGCCTCTCGCAACTTTTCTGAAATCTACTTCGTCACTCCGCTTGGCTAACAAACTAATTCCATTTTTTTTACAGATCAATCAGAGAATAATTATGTGACAGCACTGATTGTAGAAGATTTATTTTTGAAATAAACTTCAAATTCGCTGGTTCTCTTTTTTTCGCGCTACCCAACAAAAGTTCGCCTTTCTCTCGTGTAAGATTTAGTCAAGTTTTGGCTTTCTTTAACTGAGGAATCATGATGAAGCATTTAACAGAGTACACGTTAACTTTAGCTATTTTACCGTACTCCAGCGGGTGAAAGAAAATATTCTGAACTGAATTTAGTAAAAAAAAAAACACAAAACAAAAGTAAAATGTAAAAACAGGTAAAGATCAAATGTTCTCAAGATGTTTATTGGAAAATCGGAATGATGTTTATGTTCCACCGCTTCCGCTTAAGTTAATAAAATTTTGATTGCAATTTAAATTTGTTGATGGTAAATTTATGTTTTAAATAAATAATTTTTCACCTTTATAAATTAAAAGAAAATGCAAAGAAGTCTCAAATAGTAAGAAACCGAATGGTAGGTACTAGGTACATGTACAGTACACATGTATTTCTTTTTTGTTTTAGTACCTGTAAATATTTTTCCGAAAAGTAAAAACAATGTTCAATGTTTTTTAATAAAAATCTACTTCAAAAAATATAGTTTTACTTCGCTTTTTCTTTTCGTTAACTTCGAAATACGACTTCCAAAGTCCGAACCCTGACGGTGATCTCACTTCCATCTGGGTATGTATATTATATTTATAAAACAAAGTTGCATCCGTAAGTGGTTAGACCGCCCATAACTCGAAAACGGATCGTCCGATTTAAGCTATATTTCTTTGTTGTGTTTGTCTACGCCTAAGGAAGGTTCATAAGGCGAGAAAATTGCACAATTTTACAAGGAAATTGGATAATACGTAAAAATTAGTTATCCATATCTAGATTTAGTATGGGGAATCTTTTTTTTTTTATTTTAATCATACTATACAGTGAGATTGTGTTGTCAAAAATTCTACATAAATTTAATTATTTTGTAGATTTTCTTTATGGAAACAATTTGTTTTAATTTGAAATTGGATTTTTCGTTAATTTGCGAAATATTGATTACTACCTATTTATCCATAGTTAATTGTTCAATTTATTTGTGTTTTCCCTTTCTGTGTGGTTGGTTTTGTTTAGTCTTATGCATACGTAGTTTTTTGATTTTGCCAGTGAGTGCAAATTTAAGTGCTGAAGTGGAGTGGCGAGTTTAGTTTATAATGTTTTCATTGCATTTGAGAATAAAAACTTTTGCTTAGCGAACAATAACTCGAATTCTTCGACTTTGCAGTTTGAGCTTTCAGTATTAGGGAGACATTATGCCACCGATCAGAAGATCAACAACTGACCGACGTAGTCGCAATGCACACCAAAGAGATTGGCCGAATTTGAAAATGGAATTGGAAAATTCGTAGAAATAGATTTTGCACGCATTTTGTACTGGAAATTTCTTCTTTTTTTTAATTTTAATCGTATATTACAGTGAGATCGAGTTTGTCAAAAGTTTTGCCTTATTTAGATGATTTCGGAAATTTTAATTTTCTTTACGGAAACCATTTTCTGTGATAGTTTGAAATTGGATTTCCGATAGTTTGTAAAACGTTGATTATTTATTTTTTTGATGTAGATATCCAGTATGCAAATATTATAATTTGCATTCGAATACACATTTTAAGTCTGGCGACGTTCTGGTGTCAAT
Organism: Cheilosia grossa; assembly: GCA_963082955.1. Taxonomy (NCBI): domain Eukaryota; kingdom Metazoa; phylum Arthropoda; class Insecta; order Diptera; family Syrphidae; genus Cheilosia; species Cheilosia grossa. The sequence continues at coordinate 38,229,157 of OY720147.1, read as the reverse complement.
TAGTGATTCCCTTTAGGAACTTATGTTTCGAAACAACGAAGTAACAGTTCCTTTGGTGTTTCGGAAGTGGCGCAACACAAAGTATATGAATTGGTTTTTGACGCAAATCCTTCATACCATCTTTGAACACACCATTTGCAACACAAATTGGGAAAAATGTCTTATTAATATTTATTTCGAATATTTTGTATGTATACCATATAATTTGTGATGTTATGATATGTCATTCATATTGTGTACCTAGTACCGAAATAAAATTATGACTGCATCAAACATTTCATTATTAAACAGAAAACAGCTACTAAAATTGTATGGGGAACATCATTTTGCCCTGAAATGTTACTAATGTACTTCGGAAAAACTTTGATCCTTACAAAATATTCTATATTTAATTAAAAACCTCTCTTATAATTATTTATGCTATTTTAAATGCTGATAGCGAGCATTATAAAATCAGTATAAGATAAATCTACGATGTCTATATAGACATAAAAGTAACATTGTACATACTTACTTACTTAACGGGCTCCCGACCCGTGGAGAGTCTCTGCCTGAGATACTGCAGCCTTCCATCATCTACGATCCCGGGCACGCTGCTTCCAGTTGTCCAGACCAAGCGCTATGACATCCGCGATGTCTTGGTCTTTGAAACGGAGGTTCGGTCTTCCTTGTCTTCTCGAACCTGGGGGCGGGGATTCGAAGATCCTCTTAGCTGGAGCATTATTGTCCATTCGCTCGATGTGACCGAGCCAATGTAGTCGACGTATTTTGGCTTTTTGGACTACATCCACATCTTGATACAGCTCATAGAGTTCGCGGTTGTATCTTCTCCTCCATTCGCCCTCCTCGCACACAGAACCTAAAGTAACATTGTAGGTAATCTATTTAATTACGCAATATCCACCAAAACTGTAAATTCAAAGTTCCCTATTTTCCATGTATGCATTTTTTTTTTTTTTTCAAATACAAAATGTGGATACCTAAAAAAATTCTCAATTCAGAATTCCTTCTTATTTGTGTAGTAAATATTTTTAATTGGGAATTGTGTTTATTCTGCGAGCTACAAACTTTTCAATCGGGAACCGTGTTTAATTTGTGTTGAAAAGATGTTCCTTTTTCGGAATTTGTTGTAATTTCCGTGCAAAAAAGCAAAACGTCAAGAAGTTGTAAGTTGGTTATGAACAAAGAGAAAAAGGGTCTTTGCTATTGAGTTGTTCCAGCAAATTGAGTCATTAGTACTACTGGCCAACGCACTTAGTGAGTCGTGAATTAAACAAATTACCAGCTGATTCAAATTCAAAGCCGGGTGATATTTGGACACAATCAGAATGCACAATAAAGGCCATTGCGAATTCATTTTTAGAGGGACGGCAGCTTAACAAAACATTTTCTAATTTCATATACTGAATCATTTTACTTTTTGATAAAAGGAAGTTGTTGTTTTATATGGTCAATGAATCGTCTTATGATCCACGAACTTAACTTTATAGGATATATTTCAATGTATAAGATAGTTCACCCGATATCAAAATGTGTGAATTATGTCTGTTGGCCGGATTTTTAAAACGCAACAATTCTTGGGCACAGATTCGTCGCTGTATGTAACACAAACTGGTGCACTGCTACTATGTAGGAATTGTGGCGCACGAACACACATCCCCACACACGCTGCGGACAAAATGTTTCATTGAAGAGATGGCCGGGAGACTTGAGCCGAAAAAATGTTTTGAAACATTTGGCATTTGCCAAAAATTTCTTGCGCTTATTGTAAGCTTGTGAGACTTTAAAACAGTTAAATGGAGCTATAAGAAAATTCATTTAACAGGTGACTGTGATTGATAAACAAATTTGTATGAACGATTTAACAAAAAGTGGCTCAAGTCTCCCGCTTTCCCCATACCTATTTTTTTTTCTTGTGTTTAAGATCGCTTGTTTACGTAACATATATTATTTGGCGAAAATAAAAAAAATAATCATGCATTGTAACGTTACAGATTTTAGTAAGAATTCAATAATAACACGAATCCACTTCATTCGTTCTCTTATTCCCCACCACCAAAGACGACCCATCAACTACTGTCAGATGAAGCTTTAACCCCTTCATCCACCATTCTGCTTCTTTCACTATATTTCCATGCAGCCACCATTCTTTTTGATTTGAGAAACTCCGCCTCCCGGACAATGTCATCCATTTGTTAATTTCACATTTTCAATTCTCTTCCCGACCTCCCAATCACTAAAGGGTTATTTATAGTTTTACCCTTTTACATTTTAAATCAACACACCCAAGCACGCACTCGCTCAAATCCAACTTTATCACTTTCACTCTCAGCGAATTGGAGAAGGAGGATGAGAAAAAAAAAACAAGAAGAGGAATTTTAAGGAATGGGGTTAAAAGGGTCATACTCTCTCATACACAACTCATTTATCATCTGGCTTATTTTTCCTCACTTCCTTGCTGAGTGCTATGGTTTCTCATTCGCCGGTTCTCTTACTACACACACATGGAACTTCTCTTCGAAAAGGGGTAACATCTAAACACACGGTTGATACTGGGATTGGCATTGGTACATGTTTATCATTATGGTATATAAGAAGAAGGGGTAATCAACAATATCTCTTAAGAGAAATCAGTTCCACCGAATGAACCAAAGAGAGAAGACCCACTCATTTACACAGTTTCCACGTATGTGGTGTCGTGTAATGTGTAAACTGAAAGGCTTAGGTTGTCATTGTCATGTGGATGGTGGAACGATAATAATATTAAACTCATGCGCACCGGCTAGCATCATCATGGCTGCCATTCAACCTGTCAGTTGATGGACGTACAGTGAGACTGCTTGTTTTGTTTACATTCTGATTGTGGTGCGAGTGTGTGTTGCGTTTGGGGATTCCCTTTCATGGTGCACCCCTTTCAGGAAGCCGAATCACATGTGCTTCGCCCAAGGGGTTAACAAACGCTCTATGGCTTGTTTTCTTTTATACTCGTACTTGTGGTTGTCGTCTTCGTCGTGTGTTTGACAGCAGCGGCTGATGATGTGCGTCTGGAGATCCAAGATGGTTGCCGCCGCACTTGTGGAAGATTAATTTTTGTTGTTTATGGGACGCAGTCTCCAATATAGGTTTAGTGTTGGTGCAGATGGAGTGGAAGTGAACGAGCTGAGCATACATTTGGAGGTGGCCTAATCCTCTCGCATTTATACATGCGAGTATCTTATGGATGATGATGTGCGTGGGTGTGCAAGGTGAAGAACTGCTTGTGCTTGGGGTTGATGAATGAGTTCTGAAAGGGTTGTTTCTGCTTGCGAGTGTGTGTCTGGTGTGGTAGGTATGGGGACTTATTGATTTTTGTTCTCGGTCTGGCATTTTTTTGCTTCTTCTGTTTTTGGCACTTTCCCTTGGAAAGGTAAAGAGTTTGATGGGATGGCATTTGTGATGATGGTGGTGTAGTTATAATATATAGGTGCGTAGTTTATTTACATCTTTCATAGAAGTTGGCCAAAAGCAAACCTTGGAGAAGGTACCTAGGTTTCTCTCTAGGTACATTAAATAATGATGGCCCATTCTCCGGTGTCAAGTAGGTATATACATTAGGACGGTACCTAGTACCTACAGTACTTACTTTGATATGGTAAAGGTAATTGTGGTATGTAAGCCCAAAGCATCACAATATGTGTACGACCTAGGTACTTATTAGTACGTTTACCCGGCCCGGCAATAGGTTTACGTCAAATGGGTCCCGAATTGGAACAATAAAATGTTGAGATTCAACTTTTTCGCCAAGGAAGCTGGGGCTGGTTGGTTTATATCTTCAAAGAGAGTTTACCTATACCTACATTATGTACCTACATTATGTTATGGAAGACTTACGCAACTTCGTAGTTGGGCCTTTCAGAGTCGTTGTAAATGTAATGATCTGGCTTATAGGTACCTGCCGAGTCGAGCACCGCATTCCTCTGTCGGCCAAACATTTAAACAGCAGCCATCCTCCTGGGAACTCCAAAGGTAAGAACCACAGTAGACGTCCTGTAACAAAAAAATAAGAAGGTCGATAGGTACCTATATAAAGAGGTGTTATTTTGGTATTCAAAGAAAAATGTCATTTTTTGAGATAAATGATCGGATGTTTATTTCATAATAAAGAGGAAGGTATGCCGTTAATAATGAAAAACAACATCAGCCAAATGGCCACCACGAGCACGCATACAGGACCATATCCTTTTCATGAAATTTTCCATAACCAAAACGCAAAGTGGCTGCCCTATGTCCTCGATAGCCTCACGAATTTTATCTTTGAGGTCTTGAATCGACGCTGGGCTGTAGGCGTAGACCTCATCTTTCACGTGGCCCCAAAGGAAGAAGTTGCAAGGTGTTAAATCACAAGATTTCGGTGGCCAATTGTGATCACCTCTTCGAGAGATAACACGGTCCGGAAACTTTTCTCGTAAAAGGTCAATGCTTTCGTTGCTTCTGTGGCACGTATCGCCGTCGTGTTGAAAGTAAACGTTGTCCAGATCAATACCATCCAACTCCGATCATAAAAAAAATCATTAATCATGCCCAATTCCAAAGAACGACGAGGAATGGACAAACCTGGGTTTTGTTCAACACTTTGGGCTACAGCAGCAATATTCTCAGTTGTTCTTGAGTCTTGAGCGACGTGCACGGGTTTTATTCTTCACATCACTAACTTACTAACTTGTCCCAACAGCTCGAATTTCTCTACCAATTTCTGTATTGCGGTCCGACAAGGTGCTTCACGACGGCCAAAAAATGCTTAAGTTTTACGAACTGTGACTGTAAGATTTTCACCATTTTTGTAGTTAATTGTAATAATTTCAATGCGTTGTTGAAGCGTGTATCGTTCCATTTTTAGTAATGGCGTAGTTTCTACTTGTCAATTGTCAAAGAATAAAAGCTTCAAAAGTGACAGCTACCGAAATAGCGGGTCATTCACAATAACACCTCTCATTGGAAAACCCTTTACAAGTCTTTTTTTTTTTTTTTTTTGGTTGCGTTCAAAGGATGTGTAATCTTCGAAAGATACTAGTTGCCCGTGCTACTAGCATGCACGATTCGCGGGATATGTTTCTCCAGTGCCTCGCGCCTTACGTACTAAACCACACCCATGTACTCTTCTACCACTCTCCCCGCGGGACTGCCGTTAGGTATTACTTCGCGGGGCTGGTTAGCAACTCATGCTAAATCCTCAACGTCAATGTCTGCCACTTCGACCCTTCTTTGTCTTTCGGCTCTTCTTAGCTCGTTTTGTACGCTCGTTATGTATGAACATATATCCAGCCAGTCGTGTTCTGAGCTCATCATACGCTCTATGAGAAGCTGTGGAAGGGGTAAGTTCACTCTTCCTCCTGAAAATCTTCTGCAGTGGAACATTACGTGCTCTGTATCCTCTTCTTCATCTGGGCATTCGGGGCAAAGAGGCGAGCTATCGTGGCCGAATCTGTGAAGATAACTTCGATAGCCGCCGTGCCCGGACAAGAACTGCGTGAGGTGGTAGTTGCAGTCCCCGCTTTTTCTTCTTGTCCAGACCTCGATGTTTGGGATCAGTTTGTGGGTCCATCTGCCTTTTGCCGTGTTATCCCACCGGACTTGCCACAGTGCTAGAGATGTTGCCCTTTCTTCTTCTTTTATCCTTTTTCTTATGATGGACTCCTGCCTGTTGACAGTTAGCCTAAGGTAGATCCTTTGCATTTCGTTGGCGAGAATGTCGATGGGAATCATTCCCGCAATAACGCAGGCTGCTTCGTCCGAAATTGTTCGGAATCCGCTTATTGTTCTTATTGCGCAGAGCCTGTATGCTGACGAGAGCTTCCTTCTTGTTTCCTTAGTTGTAAGAGCCCCTGCCCAGACCGGTGCAGCGTATATCAGTATTGAGCTGACCACCCTGGATAACAGAATCCTTCTGGCGTATCCAGGGCCACCGATGTTTGGCATAATCCGGGAAAGAGCTGCTTGCATCTGTGACGCCCTTTTGCTGGCGTACTGGATGTGCGTTTTAAAGCTTAGCCTGTTGTCGAGCATTACTCCTAGGTACATTAATGACTCCTTTGATCTAATTAGTTGATTTCCAACACGGAAAGATGCATATTCCACAGTCTTTCGGCTGGTTATCAACACAGCCTCGGTCTTGTGGTCAGCTAGTTCTAGCCCTGCAGACTCTAGCCAATTCTTGATTCTGGCTACTGCTTCATCCGTAGCGGACTCTATCTCGTGGATATGTTTGGCCACAGTAACCACAGCGATATCATCAGCAAAGCCTATAACCTTAACTCCTTGTGGCAGCGTTAATCGGAGAACACCGTCGTACATTATGTTCCACAGGAGAGGTCCAAGAACCGACCCTTGTGGTACTCCCGCGGTGATGTTGTAGTACTTAACGCCATCGTCAGTATGGTACCTTAACTTCCTGTCGGTAAGGTAGTTTGCTACTATATTCAGCAGGTAGTACGGCGTTTCCATTCTGACCAAGGATCTCCTAATGCATGACCAGCTTGCCGAATTGAAGGCATTTTTTACATCAAGGGTCACAACCGCGCAATATTTCTTCGTCCCACCTTTCCATCTTTTTCCCCGTATTGCTTCAGCCGCTGTATCTACTACCGCCTTAATGGCATCGACGGTAGAACGCGATTTTCTGAATCCATACTGGTCATCAGACAAAGCTCCTTTATCCTCTGCCACCTCGAGTAGTCTGCAGTATATGATCCGTTCTAAGATTTTTCCCATTGTATCTAATAGGCATATTGGCCGGTATGAGGACGGTTCCTCAGGTGGTTTTTTCCCTTTTGGCAGTAAAACCAGGTGCTGGAGTTTCCATGACCTCGGGAATACCCCTTCCTCCAGACACCGTTGCATCGTTGCAATAAAAAGCTCCGGTCGTTTTCGAACGGCCGCTTTAACCGCCAAATTCGGGATGCCATCGGGTCCGGGCGCTTTGTTGTCACCTATCTTCCTGCACGCTTCGTATAGTTCATTCGGCGTGATTGCAGGGATGCGTTCCGAACTTGTGTCTCTTGTGGTGATGATCAAAGTTGACGGCCTATATGGGAATAGGTGCTCAACTATTGTCTTCAGCATTATTGGGCAGGATATTTGTGGGGACCTACTGCCCTTAAGCTTCTTCATCACCATCCTATATGCCATACCCCAGGGGTCTAGGTCTGCTCCATCGCAGAGCTGTTTAAAGCATCTTGCCTTGCTCTCTTTGATGGCCTTTTCGAGATCTCGCTTTGCTAATCTGAAGATAGATAGCCTTTCTTGAAACTCTGGCCTTCCCCTGCATCGCTGGGATCTGCGTCTAGCCCGGAGGCAAGCTGCTCTGAGCGTTTTTACTTCGTCGTTCCACCAGTAACACGGTGCCCCTCTTTTACTGGCAGATCTTCTAGGCATTGCTGCATCACACGCTGTGGTAATTGTTTGCGTCAATTGTTGCGACAGTGTCTCCGCTGTTTCGCTGCTGAATGCAAGTTCGGTATTCATCATTTCCTCGAACGTATCTTTGTCAAAGTGGGTGTCTTTCCACTTTGGCCCTGTTAGTTTAGGGGGCTGCCTGGGCTTGTCTTTGTTGAAGCTAAATATGATCGCCTGGTGATCGCTGTGCGTATATTCTTCGCTTACTTGCCATTTTGTTTTGCGCAGGAGTGAGTTACTCATAAAGGTGATATCTATGATAGACCCCTTGCCTGCTTTCCGAAATGTGTTTTTTGCACCATTGTTCGCCAAACTCACATCTAGTGTTGCGAATGCTTCTAGTAGAGCTCGACCCCTTGCGTCCGTTATCCTGCTGCCCCATTCTGTAGCCCATGCATTGAAATCGCCAGCAATTATAATTGGGTGTTTTCCTCGCGCGTCAGCTACAATGTCATCCAGCAGCTTCAGATAAGCCCTAGGTGTTAGGCTAGGGGGTGCGTAGCAACTATAGAAGTGGATGCCGTTTATCCTAGCGGTTACGAAGTATTCCGCTGGCCCACCGACTTTTTGCATGGCGTGGCTTCCACAGGTCCATATCGCTGTCTTCTTTGAGATATCGTCTATCCAGCTACAACCATCCAAAGATTTGTAGGGCTCACTAACTAGGGCAATATCTGCTTTTTGTTCCCTTGTCGTCTGCACCAGCAAGTCATGCGCGGCCGCACAGTGGTTAAGGTTTATCTGGACGACCTTCATCATACTTTGTTCGTCAGGGCCTTCTTGAATACTGGACACTGGCCCAGTGGCGGCTCGTCACATTTGATTTCAAGGGTTCACATTATTTTTGCAATAGTAAAAATCAACTTCAAACTACAAAATAATGTGGATATTAGTCTAGAAAACAACAGTTTTTCATTTTGCAAATTACCAATTTCATGAAAATCTATCATTTAAGGAAACAACGTACAACAACAAGAACAACACTCTTCCTTCAACCGACAAATTTACTGCAATTGACACTACAATTTCTTCTTCCGAGAATCGCAAACAAATTCAAAGTTTTATTTTTGTATCCACTTCCCTCGTACGCAACGTATACATTCCATGAACGGAGCACAATTTTTCTGTGCTCAGGTTGTTGCTTGATAAAGGCAACCAAACTCCCATTGTTGTTCTTGTAAAAGGCTTTTTGCACACGCATACTTATAAAACTTTCATGGATACCATATCATAGCCCATCGCACGTGCGATTGCTCTCGCAACATGTAGAATAGTGATAGCGATGTGTACCCAGATTTTTGTTTCTCATTCTCTTTTCTTCTTTGTGTACATACATACGTACGTACATACATACTTTGTTCTGTGTGCTTTCAACATGTTGAAGAGGAAAATGAACATTCATTGAGTTGTAGGAGTGAATAAAATGGTAAATGGTGGCAAATAATAATTGAAATGTAACAATGTTTTGAAACAGATGGAGGTTCACGTGCTCATGTGCTCCTATGGACGAACCGCCACTGCACTGGCCACTACCAGCCACGTGCCCAGCGTTATCAGGCTTGTCCTCCTTGCACCAGAAACAGAGAGGTTTCTTTGCACAAGCCTTGGCAATGTGACCTTCCCTTTACAAGTCTCGTTCTGAATGGTTGTGTTAAGGTTGCAATTGCACTGATAAATGATCTTCTGCGTCCACTGTAAAAGTAGTTGACGACGATTGGTTTTCTATTGGAATTGACAGTCTGTCACTTTTGTAAATTTCTTATCGCTCAAAGTTTTTTCGCTTGAAGAGGTTAATATTGTCTTCTTGAGATAAAAATTGAATTTTGTCCACTTTTCTTATAATTGGAATTCTAGTTCCAATTTCGGTGACTGAGTTTTGTGCTTGTATTTTTTTTTTTTTTTTTTGAAGCATGAACGTCAGCAAGGTCGGATGAAAAACTGCTTCCCCACTTAAAACACAACAATTTTCAAGTGATTTTCGGTCCCATTTGCGTTGACGGGCTTTCATTTAATTTATTTCAATTAATTGGTTAATGTACAACTAAGACATAATCTTTTGTAGTACTTAGTCTTAGTCCTTTATGTATTCTTCGCTCAGTAGCCCAGCAAAGTAACCACATCACATAATATCTATCCTACTGCGACTCCTCCTTTAAATCTATAATTGCATTCCCATGACCCAGTGAATGAATATCCTTACAAAAATTCTGTCCCACTCGATAACAAAGAAAACCATTGATCGAAACACCTTCCAATTGTGCAAAACATTGTGCAAGTGCATGGCACAGCAACTCATCGCAAAAAGGACTGTATACCCCTTCTCATCAATCACTAATTCAATCATGACGTTCTGTTGACAATAAGTCAACTCATTGCATGTGCACTGTAATGCTCAGTAAAGGAAATCACTATTTAACCAGGACAATTTCAGATCCTGTATGGGAATAGTTTTTCTAATAGAAAGAAGGGTTACTCTACCGAAGATAACCTGTGTTTGTAACCTGCATTACTGAACCTACCTGCATCAGGGGATCCTGAATCCTCTTTCTTTTGCCCAATTTGGTTGTAGGTTGTGGGCATTCACCTGGAAAATAACCCTGTGTCGATCCTTTTCAACTTGTAATCCTTTCTGTGCAGTGTTTTGATAAATGATGATGACGTTTCAAATTGATTTTTAGTTTCTTTTGACACTGACAGTGTTGCTGTGCCTTCCTGATGGCGATGGGGTGATGGCATTAATGGATAATTGCTAAACTGACATTTGTTTGGATGGCGTGAATTTTGGTCTGATCGAAGAGTGTCTTGTTGTTTATATCATTTGAATAGTGAAAACAGTTATAGTTCTACGAGTAACACTCTACTTCTAGGTATAGTACAAATTGACTACTCTTGATCATTGAAACGATATTTTCAGCAATAAATTGCAATTGGCAATGACATAAAAACATCAATCGGTTAAGATAAAAAGGATTGAAGTATTGTTAAGTGATTTCTAACAGCATCCGTCTTCGAGCTACTCAATTCAGACTCAGCAGACGAATTGTAGGTGCCTTCCATTTGTCTATTCTATTTTGACAAATGTCAGATGTAGAAGTCCTCTGGTTTAAGCAAAAGGCCTGCTATATTGTCATAAATCAATTGGAAAGAGTCAACTTTCAACTAAATTGATCAGTTTGCGATATCTATGAGTTTCAAAAGTTGTCTCATTGACTTTTCTTACAAATTACGTGTTGATATCGGGATGATATGAAATCAACATCATAAAGGGCTTTCCAATAAGAGGTGCTATTGTGAATGACCCGCTATTGCGGTAGCTGTCACTTGTGAAGCTTTTATTCTTTGACAATTGACAAGTAGAAACTTCGCCATTACTAAAAATGGAACGATACACGCTTCAATAACGCATTGAAATTATTACAATTAACTACAAAAATGGTGAAAATCTTGCAGTCACAGTTCGCAAAACTAGAGCATTTTTTGGTCGTCGTGAAGCACCTTGTCGGACCGCAATACAGAAATTGGTGGAAAAATGCGAGCTGTTGGAACAAGTTAGCAAGTTAGTGATGTGAAGACGGGTTTTAGTACACGTCGCTCAAGAACAACTGAGAATATTGCTGCTGTAGCCCAAAGTATTGAAGAAAACCCAGGTTTGTCCATTCCAACAGTTACGGTGAATGGATTGCGCTATCGAGAGATGATTAATGATTTTTTATGGTCGGAGTTGGATGGTATTGATCTGGATAACGTTTACTTTCAACAAGACGGCGCTACGTGCCACACAAGCAACGAAAGCATTGATCTTTTACGGGAAAAGTTTCCGGGCCGTTTTATCTCTCGAAGAGGTGATCACAATTGGCCACCGAGATCTTGTGATTTAACACTGCGACTTCTTCCCTTTAGGCCACGTGAAAGATACGGTCTACGCCAACAGCCCAGCGTCGATTCAAGACCTCAAAGATAAAATTCGTGAGGCTATCGAGGACATAGGGCACCCACTTTGCGATTTGGTTATGGAAAATTTCATGAAAAGGATATGGTCCTGTAGGCGTGCTCGTGGTGGCCATTTGGCTGATGTTGATTTTCATTTTTAACGGCATACCTTCCTCTTTATTATGAAATAAACATCCGATCATTTATCTTAAAAAATTACATTTTTCTTTGAATACCAAAATAACACCTTTTATAGCTAGTAGCTACAGTCAAATTGGGTACTGCGACTGTTGGTAAAGCCCGCAACACTGAAATTATGCCCCCACCAACATCGACTTAGACGATTGAAAAAGGTATATAACTATTAAGAAACCTTTTGCAGTGGAAGTGTGAGCAATCAGCAGCTTACGTGCAAAAAAGATGAAATATATTTTTGTTTTAAATTAGGATAGGCTTTATTTTTTGAAAGTCTCCCGACTTTACCCTACATCTGGAGCGCAAAAATTATTATCAGTAAATGGTAGGGAAGCCCTCTTGCAGCTTACAGAAGATAACCTAAGGTAGATGGACAACACCTCGATGCTTACAGCAAAGGGCAGAGTGAGCAACTATAGCTAAACTTCTAGCAACGAGCAGAAGAGGGACATGAATCTATGCGTGGGTGTTAACTTAGACCTTCGAATCACTGATCAGTGTTTGACTGGATTGATATTATGTAACCTAAATGATAAAAAGTCTGTTAGCACCGCTCCTCATATGGTAACCAAGATTAATTACAGACAACTAAATGATAAACTTCTGCACGAAAGTTGCGATGAAATTTATACGTTTTAAATGCTTCTCCAGCGTGTGATCTATTTTTAAGAATTCTAACGAAACATATAGATGCCTCTAGCTCCACCAAAAAAAATCTGAAATTAGACTCAAACCATGGATGAACAACTCTCGGCGTAGCAAAATAAAATTAAAAAAATAAGCTGCGTTCCAAATGCAACAAGCATCCAATTAATTCTGTTTTAAAAAATCTATACACTCATTTGTTCAAAAAAATAACAACGAAATCTTAGTCTGTCATGATCAATTCTACCAGAGAAGTATGAGTAACGCACAAGGTAATCTTAAAAAAGAATGGGAAGTTGAAAGCAACTTAATCAATCGAAAATATAGTTCTTAATAATGGCAAAGTTGACATCACAGATCGAACAGCAGTTGCTAACGAGCTTATGTCTCAGTGGGGCAATTATCCTCCTCCGCACACGTTCTAAACCTCGGAATCAATTGTTCTGTTTCTTGTCTTGGAGGGCACGCCCCTTTAAGGAGCAGTTTCTTCTTCGAACTCATTACCGAGCTCGAGTTGCTAAAATTAGTAAATACACTCAAAAGTTCCAACTCTTGTGGTGACGATGGAACTTCTAATATTGTCATACAAAATATTGCCTTTAATGTCGTTGATATTTTGGCCCACATTTTTTATTTGAGTAATTTTCCTAATTTATTAAAATTTGCCCATGTAATGCCAATTTAAAAAAAGGGCAACAAAAAATCAAAAAGCAATTATAGACCGATTTCCTTGCTTTCTACCATATATCAAAAATATTTGAGAAAGCTGTTAAAGGCAGAGTTCTTAAATATCTTGATAAAATTAAGTTCTTCAGCGAAAATCAATTTGGGTTTAGAGAAAAAAATTCTGCGGAATTCGCTCTCCTAGACTTTTGTACATCTATTTACAAAGGCGTTGATGATAGAGAAAGTTGCCCAGGGTTCTTTGTAGATATTACAAACGCCTTCGACATGGTTGATCACAGCACGCTAATAAACAAATTGCAATTTGCTTTTGTTTCGCCTCTTATTTAAAGAATAGAACACAAAAGGTGAAAATCAGAGATAAGTTAAGTAACTCAAAGGTAATCAATCGAGGTGTACCCCAAGGATCTGTCCTTGGTCCCATTTTGTCTTTAATTTATATCAACTCCATTTTTGCACTCCCATTTATTGGTAGGTAGAAGTGGCGGTCCAGCTTTGAACCCAAGTAGCTCTATAATACCCTAAAAAAGTATCCGCGATCTGGTTTACGTATCTTCTACCGACTAAAGAAATATTGCTCTACCAAGACCCTTAAAACATATTATTTTGGGATCTTCCAATCCAGACTGCAGTATGAAATAAGTGCCTGTGGAGGTACATACCACAATCAAATCAAACAGCTGACCATCTTACAAAAATGTGCAATAAGAAGGGTGTGTAAATCTGCTCGCTTAACCCACTCCATAGACTTGTTTAGAAGAATGAGAATCCTCCCTGTAAGACATTTATACTTCTTTAAAGTCCTTAAGATATTCTTCATAAGAGGTGGCCTTATATCTGACACCTATAATCTATGAAGCAACAATAGCACCGTCTTTTATATTCCTCCTTTTCGCACTTCCAGTCTGAGAAACTTCTTTTCGGTTACATCTTGCAAACTATTTAATAGCCTTCCCGAACTATACGTATCAATACGAATTGCATCTGTATTTAAAAAAAAAAACTAAAATCCTGGCTTCTCTCATTCAATCGCAATCAAATTAAAATTTTGTTGCGCTTCATTATTTGAGTTATTTTGTGTTTCATGTATTAATTTATGCCTTCATTTATAATTCCTTTTTTTCTTCCTCACATTTGAATTGTTAAAGTACTATAACGTAAATACTCACATTATTTTCATCCCAAAGTGTAAATTTTAAAGTGACATTCAAACAAGGTCGAGGGCTTACTTTCGCTTAGTAGATCGCACATCGGCATCAACTGGTGGCACGACCGGACTATGCCTCTTTGTCTAATATGCCAGAACGGTAACCTTGCAATGATTTCAAGGAGTTCTTATTTATTATATAAAACCCACGTACATAATTGCTCCTTAATTTAAATAATTTGGATGACCAGCAGCATATCATCCTACAAGGAGACTTTAACTTACCTAATTTAATTTTGTCCTTTGATCTCAAAGAATGTTGACTTTTTCCTTTAACGTTAACTTAGACTATGAACGCTAGGTTGTCGATACGCTCGCCCAGTTCGATCTTCGTCAGATTAATCATTTTGCCAATGAGTTCAATAATGTTCTGAATTTAGTTTTTGTAGATTCTGATCTTAAATTCAGTATCAATAACTCTATGATTCCACTTTTTCCTAATTCTATTTTCTATTTACGAGTACTTTCGACCCAGTCCCTGTGTCACCAATTATAAGTATAATTATTATGCTAAAGAAAACTAAAACAATATTTCTAACTATCTGGAAGGAATTAATTGGCTTAATGTTTTTAATAACGGAGATCTTAATAATTCTTTTAATTTATTTGTACAAACTGTTATAGTGGCAATCGATATGTTTATCCCTAGGGTAATCCTATTTGGTTCAATAAAAGGATCTTGGACTTAAATAATAGAAAAAAAAAATAAGACCTATAAGCAGTCCCGAAAAAGAAACAATGATCCGGAACTTTTGTTAGTTTATCGGAAGCTTCAAAAAGAATTTAATATTCACAGGTCTGTTATCGATAATTGAAGCTGTGCAGGGGAATTTGTAACGCAGGTATCACGGCTGCTAGTCAACGCGTGTAATAAATATTTACATCAATGTCTAGGTTGGAAACAGAGGAATGAGACTCTAGACCAGGGATATGGGTAGTCAAATTGTCCACGAGTTTGCGCCTATACCGATCCTAACACTGGAGACCAAGAAATACTGTACCATTATAGCTCTGGACGTCAAAAACGCACTTGATTCGGCGAATTGGGAACCCATCATGAGCCGTTTTTACCGGATTGAAATACAAGAATATCTGCGTAAAATTATATCGAGCTACTTTGCAAATAGAGTCCTTCTCTATGATTCTAATGAGGGAATAAAAGAATTCGAGGTATCTGGCGGTGTGCCTCAAGGCTCAGTCCTAGGACCGTTGTTGTCGAACGTTATGTATGACGAAATTCTGCGTCTACCGATTCCACGAGAAGCTTCAATCACTGGCTTTGCAGACGATATCGCCGTCGCGGTTGTGATGGTGGATGTCGAACTGCACAGTTGCAACTGTGCGTAGGTGTTTAGCTATCGCCGGTTTGCAACTAGCAGATCACAAGACGGAAGCAGTGCTTTTTACGAGTAGAAAAGTACGAAAAACGATATCGTTCAGAGTGTTGTAGTGGTCTCTCAACCGCCTATTAAGTACCTCGGAGTGATTATCGACGCACGTTTAAGCTTTAAATACCACCTTGAGCATGTATGCAAATGGTCGTCGAAAACTGTTAGTGCACTTTCAAGGCTGATGAGTAATATCGGAGGCCCGAGACAGAGTAAGAGGCTACTCCTCGCGGGGGCTGCGAGTTCGAGGTGAATTAAATCCGTCCACCGCCCAGCGCATTAAGATTCGCCTGTGCATTTCAAACAGTTTCGAACGATGCTATACTCGTAAAATCTTCAATGCTTCCTATCGATTTGCTCGCTGAAGAAATGAAAGCGAGTCCGAAATGGCCGAGTAGGCGACGAAAAGAGAAAATATGAAAAAGATCGTAGCATTGCTGTTTGGCAACAACAATGAAAAGAATCGTTAAAGGGAGGATGGACACATCGTCTCATACCAGTGATCGACGCATGGATTAATCGTGCTCCTAGCGAATCAAACTTCTATGTATCTGACTCAGGTCTGACGGGTCATGGCTGTTACATAGATTATATCTTTAAACGCGGACAATGAAGCTATTCCAAACTATCCACATGAAACCGTTTTCGAAAACGCGGAACATGTATTTTTTTATTGCCCACGATACGAAACCGAGAGAATCGCGATACGGCACAAATTTGGGGAGTGGCCAACTCCCGATAAAGTCGTAAGTTACATGCTTCAGAATAGTGAAAACGGGACCATTGTTAGTGACGTTGCGGTTCGAATACTCAGCGATCCTAGGCGTTTAGGGCGTCAACGCAAAGCGAATGACTGAGAAAGCTAAGTCTTCATTCAGACTCCCGTGTTACACCCTAAGTGTGTCAATTTTGTTATTTTTCTGTTTTTGTTTTAATCGTTGTGTTAAATTCTACATAATTGTTCTTTGTGTAAGCAGTTAGACTTCTTTAAATAATACCCTGCAGAAGTCAGCAAACCCTTCCGAAACGTCGGGGAAAAACAATGAACTAATGTAGTTTCATTTGCACCTTTGACCAAAAAAAACCGACGGTACAAACCATTTCCTAAAATTACACATATATTTTATTTATTTCCCTGCCGTCGAAGAACAAATTGAAAACATTTTTCTCCATATATTCGATATGGGCGCTTTTTCTGTTTGCAAAACAATCTGTACCGTCGTGGAAACCTATTTATAGTACCTCAACTGTATCCTCTACAACACCAAACAGAAATGTTAAGGACTTAATAAATAAATGCAAAAACCAAGCACAAAATCGTATACAAATAAATGAAAACAAAATAAATAAATGTTATCGAAGAACTCGTTCATGACTCCGATTTTTAAATCTGGATCGAAGCACGATAGGTTAGGTTAATGGGTGGGTACGGCAAAAGCGAGTCCTGCCGCACCCCACTTAGGTCCATGTGGACCCATTGTGATGCCCTTAATTGGGGTTAGCCGATGTTGTTGGCGTTAGCGTTGTTCCCCCTCGGTTACTCGACCTTGTCCAGCCATCCTGATGTGTTTATGAACCTGTAAAGATTGGATAAAGAGACATCTGAGAGCTCTTGTATGTCATGGAAGTAATATCTTCCAAGTGTTCTATTCCTCAAGTGACAGAGACTAGGGCATTGACAGAGGAAGTGAGGTGTGTCCTCGTGTACCTCCTCGTCTCCGCAACCCCTACATATATCGTCATTCTTGAGTTTCATTTTCATTGTGTGGTATCTTAGGAAGTTGTGACCCGTTAGGGCCCCTACCAGTTTATACATAGACGTTCTATCAAACCGCATAAGCTTGATAGTCCGACTTGGATTATATTCCGGCCATAGCTTCCGTGATATTTCGCAGGTAGTTAATTCTTTCCACCTGTTTTTGGCTTTCATCCGGGTTTTGTTTTCCACTCTCGCTCTAAGATTGCAGAGTGGTGGTTTGATTGAATCAATCGCCCGGTTTTGATCCATAGCAGAACCATTTCTTGCCAGTTCGTCAGCCATCTCATTGCCGGTTTTGTCCCTGTGTCCAGGGACCCAGCAGAGACGCGTGATGTGCTGCGAGCAGAGAACCTTGAGCTCTTCGCGGCAGCGGCGAACCAGCTTCGATTTTATTTCAATAGCAGATACTGCTTTTATAGCTGCCTGGCTGTCAATAAATATGGTAATATCATTGTTTGGTATTGCTAAAATTGACACCATATGGGCAGCTTCGGCGATTGCCAGAACCTCCGCCTGAAAGACACTACTGCGATCGGGTAGTCTTATTGAGTGGTGTATATTTAACTCTTCAGAGAAAATTCCAGCACCACAGTCCATTTTAGATCCATCTGTGTAGATGGATATCGATTTCCCTTTTGTGGGTTCATCTGTGCTCCATTCCTCCCTGCTGGGAAAATAGCAAGAGAATGGTATGTCGAAGTCAAGGTGGGGAGACAAGTAGTCAGATGTGACAGCATCTCCCACTTATTTATTCAGAATCTGTGCGTGTCCCGGTTTGTAGGGTCTCCAGCTCTTTGTTTGACTGATCCTGAGTGTTCGTAATGCGTTTTGTAGTAGTTCGCTAATGGTAGGTAGGAATTTGCCTGTAGCAAGTATTACTACATCGTCTGCATAAGCAGTTACTTTGACCCCTTTATTTTCGAGTTTTACTAGCACTTCGTTTATAACAAGAACCCAGAGTAAGGGGGATATTACTCCTCCTTGTGGTGTACCTCTCGAGGCTGTCACTCTGAGATCAGTGTCACCTAGTCCTGCGTTAATGATCCTTTCAATGAGCAGGCTTTCAATCACGTTGGTTAGCGATTGGTCAACGTTGGAGTTGAGTAGTGCTCTCTTCACTGCGCACGTCTTAACATTGTTGAATGCACCTTCAATGTCTAGGAACGCGGCTAGTGTGTATTCCTTGTCCTTTAGGGACTTCTCAATGGTTCCGGTGACTTCATGCAGCGCGGTCTCAACCCCTTTACCTTTAATATAGGCATGCTGCGCCATTGAGATCACACTATCTTCAAGTCGACTGCGGATGAAAACGTTCAGTAGTTTTTCGAAAGATTTCAGGACATAACATGTTAGGCTTATAGGCCTGAAGTCCTTAGCAGTCGTATGGCTGGATTTGCCTGCCTTCGGAATGAAGACGACCTTTACTTCTCGCCATGACCTAGGAATGTGGCCGCATTCTAGGCAGCGTGTGAAGAGTCTCATCAGGGCTGGTATAATAATTGGCCTGGCCTTCTGGAGCATGATTGGAAAAATCCCGCCAAGCCCAGGTGACTTGAATGGCGAAAAAGTCTCAATCGTCCAGTTAATTCTTAACTCAGTTATTATACCCTCTGGTATTGATGCAATGGTAGTTACGATGCTTGGTGTATACTGGACCCTTATATTGGGAGTACAACCCGGGAAGTGAGTAGATAGAAGCAGACTAAGAGTCTCCTCAGAGGACTTCGTCCAGTTACCAGTATTGTCTTTCAGATAGCCCGGAACCGTAGGTTCTTTCGATAGGATTTTCCTAAGTCTGGCTGATTCCCTAGTGTCTTCTATTTCGTTACTTTTTAATCGAAGAACGATTCTACCAATTATCGTCCAATTTAAAAAAAATCGCCTATAACACTTAAGCTATTTGAAAAAAAAAAAATATTTATTTGAAACTTACACCTCTCGTAAAGGGAGTACCTAATCTCTCATTTGGAACAGGGACTTGCAGATGGTAGATCTACCTCTACAAATCTCGCAATCTTTTGTAACTCGGTGCTGAATGACCTTGAGAAAGGCTTTCAATGTGATGTTGCTTATACTGACTTACTGAATACGGATCGTATTCAGTAAGTTCGTATAAAGGATGTACTTTCATCACCAGTATATGTCACCTCCGGAGTTCCTCAGGGTAGTCACTTGGGCCCTTTACTTTTCCTTTTATTTATTAACGACATACCCGATCTGTTTTTGAATTCACAGTGCCTGATGTTTGCTGATGATTTAAAAGTGTTCCGACATTTTCAGTCTGAACATGACTGCACACTTTTAAAGGAACATCTTAAAAGACTTTCTTTGTGATGTCACAATAATGACCTTCGCCTTAACGTCTGTAAATGTCAAATCATGTCATTTTGTCGTATCATATACGTACCTGGGAGTCATATTTGACAAAAATCTCGATTTCTGTAAGCATATTGGAATAGGTATCGAAATGCCCCTTTTTAAGCGTAGACAATATTTTTCTCTTATGTTTATTCGGGACTTGATATCGACTGCCCTTTTCTTTTATTAATTAGTTTTAACGCTCCATCTGTAATGCTTAGAAATCGCTTTTTATTTTATGTTTCTTATCACAGAGCTAACTATGGTTGCAATGAACCAATTACCAGATGCCTACGAGCATCTATAATAATTATAGCAGCTTGTAGAGTTTAATTTCTGTAGGGACTCATTTAAGAATAAATAAATTTTAGCGTTAGGCTTTGGTGCGGTAGTATTTAAGTATTTAAATTTTGTATTAAGTAATCTAATCTAGGGAGAGCAGAGAATGTTGCATGAATTAAATAAATAAATAAATAAAATTTCTTTATGAATTTTAGGGAGCGAGAGGTTTTCCAATTTTCGTACATCAATTTCAGCTCCAAAATTAATAGGTAACCTCATTCCTTTCTTTCTTGTCAATATTGACGAAAGGAAAAGCCCAAATTCCCCACGTAACTTATTTTATAGAAACGGTTATTATAGCTACTGCGAGTTGGAAGCGTTGCGGCCCTTTTATATGAGATCCATGTGGTATGACCAAGTCCAAGAGGAATGGAATGGTAGCCAACCTACCATTCCTCTTTTTTTTATCTTAGCAGCTCAAAAGCCATTTTTTTTCATTTTAAAATTCATTTTTATTTGCATTCTTAATTAAACTTATTTACTAGACAAAAACGATTAAATCTAATTTAAAACTAACATTTATCTTAATCTAGCTTACTGGCTCTTAGCGAGCGCTCTAAACTAAACCATATACTTAAAATTATTGCCTTTCGGCCTTAGATCTATCTATATTTAATTTTGTTTGTTTTTTATTCTTCAAGAAACTTTGAAAAACTTGAATTCTTTATTATTTTAATTTTATTTAAAACTACTTAAAACTACCTAAGCTACTTAACCTAAATTACCTATAATCAGGGTGGTGAGCAATCAAATCGATTGGTCACCATTCTGATCGCGTCCATGGGCGCCTGATAGCCGCCCACAAGGGTTCATCAGTGTCACCGAGACTCGAGCGAGGCTATAAGCGTCATTCGAGTCTCGGCAGCACTATCATGTTGGCTAGCCTGGCACCTCCCAAAGACCCCCTACTCTAAACCTAAACCTACAAACTTAATCTAGCTTAAAACTAGGGAGGATGCTACGTTAGTAGCGCACCGGCCCGGGAGAGCGTATCAACCCTCACCTCTTCCTTAAGCCACCAAAATTCGGTGAACTGCTTTACCGTATCGACCCTGTCCCGATCCGCAATTGCGGTGCTAAAACGGAGGAGCTCCTGAGCATTGGCGGCGTACCCGTCGTGGATGAGCCGCTTATCCCTCGCGCCGCGGTGGCTGTGGTACAATACCGGCACACCATCTTTTGTCTGGACTAACCCTTTCATGTCAACATGAAGAAATGCCTCAGGCGGAATAAAGCCAGACCGAAGCGTACTCTCGTGGTACATTAAATTGGGGTAGTAAGCCCCTGAGATCAGGTTATTATCGCTGGCCATCGCCCTTGCGACGTGCCTCCGAATCACCTTAATAAGGAAATTGTCAATCCTATTCAGTCGAGCCCCATTGTATAGGGTCCTGTTGGGATAGTATTTTATGTACTGAGATTCAGGAGTTCTAAACAACCCTAGACAGGCCCTGAGACATTGTCTCTCAAACACCCGAATCTTTTCCATATAGGACGGCGCTATATTGAACCACATAGGACAGCCATAAGCGATGATAGGCCTTATAAGGGCCACGTAGCAAATGACCTTCACCCTAGAGTCAAGTTGACTGCTGCGAAACAGTCTCCTTGTCAGAGCGTAGGCCCTCTTAGCCCCAGCCAGACAAGCAGCTATATGTTTGTCAAAATACAGATACTGGTCGAGCCAGATGCCAAGATACCTCACCACGTTTTTCACCGCCAGTGGTCGCCCCTGCTGTCCAATAATTGTTAATTTTCTCCAGTTTTTTCTGGTATCCCCAGAAGCCCCAGCCAATGTAGTTCTGAACAGGATTGTTTCCGATTTTTGGAAATTGATTTTCAACTTCCAGTCATCGCAATACCTCTTAATTTGCTCGAAGTCACGCTGCAGAAGGATGTTAATGACCTCGATTTTTGGTCCTGACCTGTACGCCACTAAATCGTCCGCGTACGCTATAGCATGTCTGAGGGAACCCACCAGATCACTTGTGTAAATATTAAACAGGACCGGAGAATTCACTGCTCCCTGTTGTAAGCCGTTTTTAATTTCGAAAACCCTGCTCGAAGTCACGTTGCCAGCTTTGACAACGAACTTCTTTCCCATAAGCATGTCGTAAATCATATATAGCAAAGTTTTTTGAATGCCCAATCTGGTCAGCTTATAAAAGAGCCCCTCCAACCATACGGTATCGAAGGCCTTCTCAAAGTCGACCAGGCAGGCACCCGTGCATTGTTTCTTACTCTTATTCCACTGAATGTCGGAAACCAGTTTCGACGCGGCATGAATAGTGTCATGCCCCGCTCTGAAGCCAAACTGGTTGTCCGGAATGATCTTATTTTCCTCAACCCATTTCAAAAGAGATCTATTGACGACTTTCTCGAATACCTTGCTAACATTCGGAAGCAAACTAATTGACCGGAGATTAGCAGGGTTCGTCCTATCTTTATCCTTTTTCGGGATAGGGTGTACCACCGCTATTTTCCACTGCTCCGGATAATATGCATTATTCAGCGCATTGTTAAATAGTGTGGCGAAGATATCTATCGCCTCTAGCGGCAGGTGTCTTAATACGACGTTTGGGATACCGTCCACTCCCGCCGACTTTTTGTTTTTAAGTGATTCAAAGATGCACCGAAGTTCATCTCTACTCACGAACAGATGAGTAGCTGCATCGGCGATTGTGCCATTTGCACGGTTGTCGTCATTGAACCCGGTGAAACCGTTGTTCTCGGATCGCCAATCTTGAATTTCGGTCCGCAGATAAAAGTGGTTAAGAAAGGCCCTCTCCTCGATGTCGCGGTTACGGCGAACAGGGTTGTTCACCGTATACACAGTCTCAAAGAAAGCTCCGATCAAATTCACCCTCTCCTGCGGGTCTTCGACCACGAAAAAACCATCGTTCGATTCAGCACTTTCCGGACTTATGCCAGCAGTCAGTAGTGTCTGTTTGTTCTCGTTCGTCCGAGGTATTCGAACACATGAGATGTCGTTATGATCCTTCCGCCTGAACAGTTTATTTATTTGTGGGAACATTTTCGGACTACTGGCTTTTATAGCCCGAATTTTATTGCCCCAATACAAACTTACAGATTTTCTGTAATTTTCTGAGATCAACTGTTTCAGGTTTTTGATCATCGAATTCAGTGTTCTTAACTCGGGATCGTTCCTGTCAGTGAACTGTCTGTGTAGCCGTTTAAGCCTCGAGAGCAGTCGACTTTTATGTCTGTACAGAGCATCGATTGTTGCGTTTCGATACTTTTCAGTTTGTTCTTCGTCCGTGGAACGTCCTACCCGAGGGATAGTCCGCTCCATTGTCTGTTTGATGACAACATTCATTTGCCGTAAATGATTGTCGATCTCATCGTTTGTAAGGTTCCTGTTTGTCGGTGGGTCGATCTCGCATGAGCGTATGTCGCGTTTTAACACTCTGGAGAAGCGCGGCCACTGCGCTTTTCGGTAATCGAAAGAACGCACTTGGTCGTACTGCTCCAGCTGCGTCTGCTCGTTCGGGATCCGTATTACGGCGGCAAGTCCGTAGTGATCACTATCGTACTCAACCGTTCGTAAACAGTTCCGCGTGCTTAGATCAATGTTTGTTAGTTCCAGTCTTTCGTCAACTAGCGCCAAGTCCAAGAAAGAACCATCTCTAGGGAAAGACGGGATATCCGTCGCGTACAATTCGAGTTTGTACTCAATCATATTATGACGCCACCAGTCATGAAACTGGTTGCCTCTAGGGTTCGGAACATCATTTCCCCATGCCGCGTGTTTAGCGTTGAGGTCTCCGCCCAAAAAGTAATAGTTATCTTCCGATTGAAGCTCCAAGCTACGAAAAAGCGTCTCGATCTCATTCAAAAATTCAATGCGTCGAGGAGATTCCGGTGCGTAAAGCGACACCACATACACCCGCCTCTGGGTATTGAGGGGAATGCATACGATGCATGCTTCCAACACTTGGAACCTGCGCACGTCTCCGCTATATATGACCTTATGGCGCAAGCCTTTACGTATTAAGATAGCGACACCACCTCCCTGTGTGGAGTTGGGCCGGTCTCTTCTAACTACATGATAATTTTTGTAGCCTTATTTGTGCTTCGGGGATAGCTTAGTTTCGCTAACCAGAAGCACATCTGGCTTTTCGGCTTTCAACAAATTGGAAAGATTGATCCTTCTCTCGATCCGGATTAGTGAATTAACATTCACCGTAAGGATCTTTAAGTTTACCTCGTCCAGCGTACCCATCATATTTATGGCGCGGCAGACTCGGCAAACAGCGTCGAATAGATCATGTCTATTCGAGCCGCATGCTCATTTAATTGTTTCTGGAAATTGTCGATCTTTCCGTGCAGTGACAGAAGGATCGATTTCAAATCCAGATCCGCTTCCGGTGTAGGAACCTTCGGCGCGCTTTTTGTGGTTGTGCTACCCGGTCCAGATACCATTTGGGCAAAGGACACATTGGGTGCAACAAAATTAGAGAACGAGCGACTCTTTCGACCCTTCTCTTCTTCGGACCTCTGTTTTCGAGCCTGCACATTCTGTTTTACCTGCTGATACTTGGGACATCCCCTGAAATTAGCAGGATGTCCTGAGCTGTTGCAGAGTACACATGAGAGCTGGCTTCGATCTTCTACCCTATCGCTACCTAAAGCACATTCCCCATGTTTGTGGTCCTTGTTGCACTTAACGCACCTGAACTGCATGTGGCAGTTAGCTGCGGCGTGCCCGAACCTCTGGCAGCGCATTGTAACATCTATGTATTTGTAGTCTCTGGTCAGCCTTGTGTTATAAGCCTAAACTATAATTTAAGGTCATGCTCAATACTCGCGACCAGATGGCACTATAGCAATCTTAACTTCGAAAATCTCTAACTTCGAAAAAGGTCTAGCAGAAAAGATTTCCGGCTATAAGCTTTCTTTCGTTCAAAGACCTCCGAACTATAATGGTCGCAGAATATTAATAGCTTCGATACTTACGTTTTTTTTTCTATTTTCTTAAAATAAGAGTCCTAAGTACTAAATTTAAGTTTAAAGTTATTTTAAAAGAATACCCATATTCTATTTCAAATATAAATTGTACCAAATAGATTAAAACTTCTATAAGGAACATAAAGCAGTCACTAAGGGTAAGAGTTTTCATATAAAGGAAATTGTTCTTTATAATTGACACCAATTGCATAATAATGCATTTCGACAGATTCTTGGGGTCGTTGGTCGCAAAATCATTTGCAGAACGTGTTGCTTAACCTGGTTGGAGAGATTATCATGGTTCCGTCCACGTGGCTGCACACAATACTTCGCCACACCAAATCGCCAAATCTCACCCAAAATCCAGCGAATCCATTCAACACGTGGGGAAATCCGCCAACTCTCCCACAGATCGGACATTATAACACCAAGGTCATGCAAATGCACAATTGCTCGCATAGCCGCAAAACTCACCAACCCTGTTAGTCAGATCCTCGTTGTCACCTGCATTACATCGTTTCAGACCCGTCTACTAGAAGCCAGGAAATCGCGCTTTGTTCCTTAGTGTTGCACGTGTGCAAAGAAGTGATATAAATACATATATGCCTAATCTACAGAAAAAGTGAATTGCCTTAATACCTATTTGCTATATATAATCTAAACCTAAAATACTAATTAAAAATTCGTAAAATATCTGAAAAGTTTAAATAATTTGCTACCTACATTCTTACACATATGTATATTTCTATTTAACCTATAAATTGTTCCCTATGAATTACCTATTTGCCTAATTTTGTTAGTACGTGAAATTAATCTTTAATATTATATAAAAAAAAAAGAAGGAAAAGAGAAAGGGTATAAACTCAGTGCTATAGTGGTTCGATCATAATTAAATAACAGCATCATCATTCCTGCCTCAAGATGTTTCCTGACATGTCACGAAGATCATCGAGCCGAAATCACAGGTAATACACAAAATTAACGAAATATCACCACTATAACATTTGCCATAACCTTCTAGTCAGATTTAAAAATTCTTTGCCATACTTTCTAAACAATTCTTAATTAAAACTATATAAATCATAACATTTGTCATCTATTTCATTCACACCATTCATACATACATACATAGTTTCATTCATTCACATTTTTTTTTATTATTCAAAATACATTCAGTAACCATAATTAAAAACTCGAATAACTGTATATTATAGTAGGTATATATATTTATATACACATGCATTCATGCAAACATCATTTCATAAATAAATTGAAGTTTCATTCGGTTACGTATGTATATCATAACAAATTCCTGAGTTTTGATTTCTAGTAATGTTATGCATTATCACATGTATACAACACCTGTTGTGAGCAGCATGAGAGTATTCATGTTCTGCTAAATTCCCCTCTCCTTCGGTCATCTTCACCATCAACGTCGTCCCCATCTACTCCTTCAGCATTTTTAGTTGCGGTATGAGATAAGACCTATCATGCAAAACTGTACCACCGGCGCCCCCATACCAGTCTGAACAGCTCTGGTAATGTGTACAAATTGTACTCGTCATCAAGTAGCTGTTCCTTAAAGCGATCCCCTCCCCCAGTTGATCTAGAGTGTAGCAATGATTCAGTCCTCTCTTTATCGGATTCTCCTCATTCATTTCCACCGTCACCTCTCCCCACGACCCAACCCTGAGCAGCCGGAAGAAAAATGTTAGAAAGGGAGCATTGGAGGTGAATGGAATGGAGTGTGCTATGTATAACACTTATCAATAATAGTGTGATGTCATCGTTTCGCTTCCTTCAAATTAATAGCAGTGGTCATACGGTCGCCGTAGCAGCAACGTATGCTGCGGACATATGCTACAGTTATTATGGCGCCCAAGCTAAAGGGGCTATTCCAGCCCAAAACCAAAAATTAAAATTATTATGTGGAGCATACAACTTTATATTAATTCTGCTTATACAATTTAGCGAATCATTCACATCGTGATCTGACCGGAGCATATGCATGCATCAGTTAGCTTCAAATTTGTTCGGTAAAATCAGTGGAAAGTGGTTTGTGTTAGGCACAGCCTAGTGAGTTAGAATGCAATGAAATAAAATTTATTTGTTTGCTATCCTTACTTGTGCATCAGGTGATAGTTAGAAATGTGGGAGAAGTGTTAGTTCCTTAACATTCCTATCACTCGTCTATGTGGAAATAAGATTTTTATGAATAGGGTTATATGGTTCGTAGTTATTCTTTTCATATTTTTTTCCAAGAATGCAGTTCAAGCGAAGTTTTCTGGTGTGGTGCATGCTAGTTGGATTTCAGTGTGTACAGTTTTTAAGGGGGAGTTGATACGATGATGGAAGGTGAGGGAGATGACCGATATTATAATTATATTTGAGAAATTCTAGACAAACCCGTTTTTTTTTGGGTTTCTTGTTTGACAACAAACAATTTTTTTTTTGTAAATATATATTTATATTTTTTTTGTTTTTTGAATTTTTTGTTATACATTTGTGACATTTTAAAGTTCATTTTATTAAAATGAAGTGTCTGGATTTTGCGTGTCTAGATCCAGATGAGATTAGGTTTGAGTATCAGTTGCGAGGGCTTCCACTGACAGGGACGGTTAGGCAGATGGCTACAGAGCTTAAGAAAATTGCTGACGAGGAACACAAAGGCATTCGAACTTTCAAGCCCGTTGCTATAAACAGTCCAAATCTTGAAATGGAAGCGTGTCAAGCGAAGTTCGATCATCTGGAATCGTTAGTAACTGAGTGCATTAAATCTGCGAATCAAGAGGTCGAAAAACAAGCTGTTTCCAAAGCAATTCATCTTACGAACAGGCTTGAGATTTTGGCAAGCAGAGAACCAAACTTCAAACTCTCGATTGAAAATCTGAAAGCCAAATTGAGACATTTGATCGACAATATGTTGAGCGTTGATAATGGAGCAGGTCCAAGTTCACCGTTGCATGTCGTGGAGCTATTGGACAAAGAAGAACAACAACTAGTCCAACCACAACAGGTGATTCCACTAACGTCTCAAGTTGCTACTTCTGTGCAAGTAGGAAAGATCAATAACCGTTCTTTTCCTTTACTGCATCCATCTTCAAGTAGTGTTGGACAAAGCATCGAAAACCAAAATTCTGGTACCGTTCCAAAACGTACTTCGGGTGTTCGGCATTCTAAACCCGATCATCTAAGACCACATGATAAAACAAGTGGTAACTTTGTTGCAAGGCAAATATTGCATAATCAGGGCTTCACAATGAATGACATGAGTTATGCTTTGCCGAAAGCAGTACCACCAATTCAAGCGCAACAACGGGAAAATACATATAAAAAGCCAGCTTCTCATTATGTAAATTTTCAGGACCAGAATTCTTTCGATCAGGATCAGTTAGTAGCTAGGACCGAACCTTTCCAATATGCTAATGAATTTTCAGGCGATGTTTCGGGTAGATTACGCAACGTAAGCAATTGGAAGCTTCGGTATGAGGGTTCTCATAGTATCCTTACTATTGAGCAGTTTGTAATGCGAGTTGAAATTTTAGCTAGAGGGGAAGGAATCCCGTTAGATCAGCTTTGTTTGTCTATGCATTTACTATTGTCAGGAAATGCCAACAACTGGTTCTGGATATATATCCAGAGAAATAGGACACCGAAGTGGCAACATTTTCGAAGAGCAATCATCAGTGAGTTTCAAACCTACACCACAGATCAGGAAATCAGACGACAGATTGAGAATAGAAAACAGAAACATAGAGAGTCATTCGCGGAGTTTAAGCTGGCAATTGAAACACTTGATTCGATGCTTCGAGTTTCGTATTCAGAAGCAGAAAAAATCAGTATACTGAAGTCAAATATGCATCCTGCTTTGCGCAAAAGACTTATACTCGAGCACATTGTGTCTGTTAGCGATCTGAAGGAAAAGTGTATGCTAATTGAAAAGGGTTTAATTGATATAGGTGAGACTCTCGATGACCAAGTATTCACGAGAAGAAGGCACGTGAACGAGTTTATACATGTTCCGAACTCTGATGATCGAACTTTCTCACCTGAACAATCAACTTTTTTCTCGGTCAATCAAACTGATCAAAATACTTTTGAAGTTGAAGAAAGTAACTTCATCATATGTTGGAATTGTGAAGATATAGGGCATAGTTTCATTGATTGTCCGAAAGACCAACGAAATTTATTTTGTTACTCATGTGGAGCTAAGAACGTCACCAAACCAAACTGCTTCCGGTGTAACAATTTAAACCGCAAGGCGGATGTTCGCAGAGAAAGGGGAGTGCGGCATCCGAATGCAAGTCAATCATTTCCCCAAAACAATGCTCGTCTTTTACACAGACCGACCTCAAACAGAGATTGCACCACCCAAACAGAACAATAACGTACTTCAAAGCACGTAAACATAATATCAGACAGGTCAAACATGCCAGACTCTTATCAGATGTTAGTGGTCGTCCTTTTGCAAATATTCAGCTCAAAAACAAGTCCGTAATGGGCTTATTAGATAGCGGAGCCACTATTTCAGTTTTAGGAGATGGAGCCATGGAACTTCTGAAAGAGCTTGACATTCCTTACCTGTCATTAAAATCAGATCTTTGTACAGCTGACGGATCAGCCCATAGCGTGATCGGATATGTTTATATACCTGTAATTTTTAACAACACTTCGAAAACCATAAAGTTTTTCATTTCACCTTCGCTTAAGAGACTGGTGACCTTAGGCATTGACTTTTGGTTTGCATTTGGATTACACCCCACTTTTTTGGAAGAAATATCCACCCGTAATCCAGATGCAAATTCGCATTCTTTGTCTGAGGATCAACAAAAGATACTTGCTGAATGCATTGCTACAATCCCATCATTTGAAAAACTTGGCTTGGGACGAACATCTATAGTAGAGCATGAGATAAATGTGGGGGATGTTAAACCCATTAAACAGCGCCATTTTGCAATTTCACCAGTCATGCAAAAATTACTTTATGCCGAAATCGATAGAATGCTTGAGCTCGATGTTATCGAAAAAAGCCAGAGCAGTTGGTCCTCACCAGTAGTTATTGTGAAGAAGCCAAACGGAAAAACAAGGCTTTGCTTGGATGCTAGGAAGGTGAATGAGCTCACCGTTAAGGATGCTTATCCTCTCCCTATTATAGATGGAATTCTAGCAAGGTTGAAGAAGGCCAAATTCATTACAGCGTTGGATTTGAAAGACAGTTTTTGGCAAATTCCGTTAAGTTCATCTGCGAAAGAGAAAACAGCTTTCCCTGTGCCTGGTCGTGGGTTATTTCAGTTCAAAGTAATGCCATTTGGGTTGAAAAACGCCACACAGTCAATGTGCAAATTGATCGATCATGTGATACCCTACGAACTGCATCAGGATGTTTTCACTTATGTAGATGATCTTTTGATAATTTCCGAAACTTTTGACGAGCACACAGAGCTTTTGAGAAAAGTAGGTTCCTGTTTAAAACAAGCCAACCTAACCATCAATCTGGAAAAAAGCAAATTTTGCCAACGTGAGATACGTTACCTGGGGTATATAGTTGGAGTAGATGGGCTAAAACCCGATCCCAAAAAGGTATCAGCTATAGCAGAATTTCCGCAACCAAAGACCATCAAGCAACTGAGACGCTTCCTTGGTATGTGCCAGTGGTACATGCGGATGGTACCAAACTTTGCTGCTGTTGCTGCACCGCTTACCTCACTCACTGGCAAAAACGCTTTTCAGAAGGATTGGTCGAAAGAAGCTGTGTTGTCTTTCGAAAGTTTAAAAACGATGCTTACGACAGCTCCAATTTTGGCTGCACCAGACTTTGATAAACCATTCCAGATACATTGCGATGCATCTACGGTAGGTGTTGGAGGTGCTTTGATTCAGTTGGATGACAGTGGGACTGATCGGCCAGTAGCTTTTATGTCGAAGAAGCTGAATACTGCTCAGAGCAACTACAGCATTACCGAACTGGAGTGTTTAGCTGCTGTGCTTAGTGTTCAAAAGTTTCGACCGTACATAGAAGGTACTCGGTTTGTCATTGTCACTGATCATGCCAGTTTAAAATGGCTGATGTCTCAAAAAGATCTCAACGGTAGATTGGCCAGATGGTCACTTAAGTTGCAGCCATTTGATTTTGAGATAGTGCACCGAAGAGGCAAAGACAACATCGTAGCTGACGCATTATCGCGGGGTATGTTGGAGGAGATTGTCGGAGGGGAAGCAGGTTATTTAGAAGCAGATTTTTCTGCGGATGTAGAGTATCAAAATCTTATAAAATCTATCGAAAAGACAGCGGATCGATATCCCGATTTGAAAATCCACAAAAACAAAATTTTTAAACGCGTTAAATTTCGTGACTTTTCGGTTTCAGGCGAATCTGATTGTTGGCGTTTATGGCTACCAAAGATGTTCCGTCAGGAACTAATGAAAAGCGAGCATGAACCACCAAATTGTGCACATCCAGGGGTCAATAAACTTTTGGAGAAATTGAAACGATTGTACTATTGGCCAAGGATGGTAGTGGATGTTACGAACTATGTCAGTTCTTGCGAGAAGTGCAAAATTTCCAAGATACCAAATATGATCTTGAGGCCACCAATGATTCCACGAGAGCTACCTTTGCGTCCATGGCAAGAATTGCACATAGATTTTGTGGGTCCATTCCCAAGGTCTAAGAAAGGTAACACACAGGCATTTGTTGTTCTCGACAACTTTTCCAAGTACCTAGTGGTAAAGCCGCTTCGAAGTGCAACCTCCAAACTTGCAATGCAAACGCTAGTGGAGAATGTGTTCGACTTATTTGGAATTCCAGAGAAGATTATCTCTGATAATGGTTCTCAGTTTGTTTCGCATGAATTCGAGAGTTTTCTATCTCAGCATGGTATCAGGCACGTATGTACTGGTATATATTCGCCACAAGCAAACGCTGCAGAGAGATCAAACAAAACCATTTTCACAGCTGTTCGGTTATATATAGAGAAGGATCACCGCGAGTGGGATGCTCATCTAGGATCAATATCCTGTGCGTTAAGAAATGTGGTACATGAGTCCACAGGATTTAGTCCATTTTATCTACTGTTTGGTTTTCATATGGTCACACATGGAAACACATACGCGCTATTGAGAGAGTTTGAATCCGTGTCCGGTGAATCTCCTGAGATCAGTGAGAGACATGATAGGCTAATCAGGATTAGGGAAGAAGCATATCAATGTTTAAAGCTGGCACAGGCAAAACATGCCAAGGCTTATAATTTACGATCGAGGCCGGTAAACTTTACCGTTGGACAAATAGTTTATAGGCGGAATTTTGTCAAGAGTAGCGCACCTAATGTATACAGTGCCAAGCTTGCACCTAAGTTTAGGAAGTGCCGCATCAAACGCCGAATTGGAAACTGTTTATATGATTTGGAGGACCTACATGGGAAATACATTTGCAGAGCTCATGCAAAGGACATTATTCCGTAAGTCCAGGTTTGCCCGGTTTCTCAGTCGGTAGAGCATGAGACTTCAGGGTGTGAGTCTGCCCCACGTTGTCCTATATAGCTTCCCTCACATACAATCGGTTATTTATATTTTTTTTTTCAAACATAACGACTGACGGTGCATTCGTTCTGCTTGCTTTGTAACATCTATGTATTTGTAGTCTCTGGTCAGCCTTGTGTTATAAGCCTAAACTATAATTTAAGGTCATGCTCAATACTCGCGACCAGATGGCACTATAGCAATCTTAACTTCGAAAATCTCTAACTTCGAAAAAGGTCTAGCAGAAAAGATTTCCGGCTATAAGCTTTCTTTCGTTCAAAGACCTCCGAACTATAATGGTCGCAGAATATTAATAGCTTCGATACTTACGTTTTTTTTTCTATTTTCTTAAAATAAGAGTCCTAAGTACTAAATTTAAGTTTAAAGTTATTTTAAAAGAATACCCATATTCTATTTCAAATATAAATTGTACCAAATAGATTAAAACTTCTATAAGGAACATAAAGCAGTCACTAAGGGTAAGAGTTTTCATATAAAGGAAATTGTTCTTTATAATTGACACCAATTGCATAATAATGCATTTCGACAGATTCTTGGGGTCGTTGGTCGCAAAATCATTTGCAGAACGTGTTGCTTAACCTGGTTGGAGAGATTATCATGGTTCCGTCCACGTGGCTGCACACAATACTTCGCCACACCAAATCGCCAAATCTCACCCAAAATCCAGCGAATCCATTCAACACGTGGGGAAATCCGCCAACTCTCCCACAGATCGGACATTATAACACCAAGGTCATGCAAATGCACAATTGCTCGCATAGCCGCAAAACTCACCAACCCTGTTAGTCAGATCCTCGTTGTCACCTGCATTACATCGTTTCAGACCCGTCTACTAGAAGCCAGGAAATCGCGCTTTGTTCCTTAGTGTTGCACGTGTGCAAAGAAGTGATATAAATACATATATGCCTAATCTACAGAAAAAGTGAATTGCCTTAATACCTATTTGCTATATATAATCTAAACCTAAAATACTAATTAAAAATTCGTAAAATATCTGAAAAGTTTAAATAATTTGCTACCTACATTCTTACACATATGTATATTTCTATTTAACCTATAAATTGTTCCCTATGAATTACCTATTTGCCTAATTTTGTTAGTACGTGAAATTAATCTTTAATATTATATAAAAAAAAAAGAAGGAAAAGAGAAAGGGTATAAACTCAGTGCTATAGTGGTTCGATCATAATTAAATAACAGCATCATCATTCCTGCCTCAAGATGTTTCCTGACATGTCACGAAGATCATCGAGCCGAAATCACAGGTAATACACAAAATTAACGAAATATCACCACTATAACATTTGCCATAACCTTCTAGTCAGATTTAAAAATTCTTTGCCATACTTTCTAAACAATTCTTAATTAAAACTATATAAATCATAACATTTGTCATCTATTTCATTCACACCATTCATACATACATACATAGTTTCATTCATTCACATTTTTTTTTATTATTCAAAATACATTCAGTAACCATAATTAAAAACTCGAATAACTGTATATTATAGTAGGTATATATATTTATATACACATGCATTCATGCAAACATCATTTCATAAATAAATTGAAGTTTCATTCGGTTACGTATGTATATCATAACAAATTCCTGAGTTTTGATTTCTAGTAATGTTATGCATTATCACATGTATACAACACCTGTTGTGAGCAGCATGAGAGTATTCATGTTCTGCTAAATTCCCCTCTCCTTCGGTCATCTTCACCATCAACGTCGTCCCCATCTACTCCTTCAGCATTTTTAGTTGCGGTATGAGATAAGACCTATCATGCAAAACTGTACCACCGGCGCCCCCATACCAGTCTGAACAGCTCTGGTAATGTGTACAAATTGTACTCGTCATCAAGTAGCTGTTCCTTAAAGCGATCCCCTCCCCCAGTTGATCTAGAGTGTAGCAATGATTCAGTCCTCTCTTTATCGGATTCTCCTCATTCATTTCCACCGTCACCTCTCCCCACGACCCAACCCTGAGCAGCCGGAAGAAAAATGTTAGAAAGGGAGCATTGGAGGTGAATGGAATGGAGTGTGCTATGTATAACACTTATCAATAATAGTGTGATGTCATCGTTTCGCTTCCTTCAAATTAATAGCAGTGGTCATACGGTCGCCGTAGCAGCAACGTATGCTGCGGACATATGCTACAGCATACATTGAAGTATACGATCTGACCTCTTTAATTTTTCCCAACGTACTGCATGATAGTACAGGAATCTGATCCTTTTCAGACTATCTATTTTGCTGTCGGGGGTTAATTGTACCAAAAAGAATGGTAATTTGCGGCTACCACCCCTGTCCGCAGGCGAAGAAAACGGCTTGACCCCCACGAACTTAAGGTCGGCGCACTCATAATTCTTGAGCTCGTTTTCGAGCTCCTCTATCTTTATATTGGGATCGATACCCTTAAGCAGCACAGTTTGTCGCTTTTCTCCTTTTGGAGTGTACGTGAAGTACTCGGTTTCCGCTTTCTCCAGAGCGGTGCGCAACTTTTTGTGCTCCTCCATATTACTGCACATAATAATATGTTTGGTGGCGTTAAGCCTTTTAATATAAAAATCCTTACTAATTAGCCTACATAACTTAATGCTATCGCTTATATCTAGATGACTTACATTTATAGGTGGTATTCTCTGTTTTTTTATCTGTTGTTCTTGCTGTTGCTGCTGCTGTTGTTGTTGTTGTTGTTGTTGTTGTTGTTGCTGCGGCTGCTGCTGCTGTTGTTGTTGTTGTTGTTGTCTCTGCTGCTGCTGTTGCTGTTGCTGCGGCTGTTGTCTCTGCTGCTGTTGCAGCGGTTGCTGTTTCTGTGTCGGTTTTTGTTGTTATTGTTGTTGCTGCAGTGGCTGTTTTTGTGCCATCTGCTTCTTCTGTTGCTGTTGTTGCTGCTGCTTAAGCAGTGCTTGTTGTTGTTGCTGCTGCTTAAGCTGTTTTTGTTGGTCTTTCTGTTGTTGCTGCTCAGCTTGCAACTGTTTCAGCTTTTGTTGCTGTTGTTGCAGTTTTTGCTGGCGCAATTTCTCCCTTTTCAGTAGGAGCTCGTTAATTAGCCGGTCTAACTCGGCTTCCTCGTCGTCGTGGTCACTTTTTTGTTGTTCCCCTTCTTCGCCGTCCAGTAATCGGAAAGAATTACCTTCGCCCTTGTATCTTCCCTCGCCCCCTTCTGATTCGTAGGAGTAGCTGAGACCATCAGATTCCTCGTCTGTCTCCTGTGCTGACGAGGTTGCTCGTGACGTCATCACGTTGTCTGCCTTCGGCTTCCTTTTATATTGGAGATTTTGCGTTGGTTTTATTTTCCTCCGCCTTTTCTCGGTTTTTGCCAAATCTGTTGACTGTACCACCTTTGTCAATGCTGCGGTGCTTGTTGATGGTATATCATGTGCTGGTAGTGCTGCCGCAATTATTGTTGTTGTCGATGCTGCTGCCACTGGTGCTGCTATAGTTGTTGTTGTTGTTGTTGTTGCTGCTTCTAGTTGCTGAAGTTTTATTTTCTCCTGCCTGGTCACGCGTTTTGGCAACGGGTTATCGCCTTGCGGGACCATGGACTGGTCAGCGTCCATCGCCTGCTCGCCCTGCGGCACTTTCACAATTGTTTCTCGTTCCTTGAGCCAAATGGCTTACACTATTTTTCGCTTCAAAAACACTAGTTAAAACTTTACTTTCGCACACGCTGCCTCACTAACCAAGTCGTCTGTCCACCACGGATGCTGAAGAGCGACTCGCAGCTCAAAAGCCCTTTAGATAGGAAAGCCCTTCTAATAGTACTGCGACTTGCGAGTGCATTTGAGAGGTAAAGATGTCTCGCAGCGAATCGTTATATTGCTCATATGACCGTCAATCAAAAACAAGGATTTTTGTGAGTCAAAATTAGTCAAAATGCTTGCATACTCGTCCCTCATACTCGAAGCTACACTTCATCAGCAGAATCTGGAGCAAAGATTGAACCCAATTCGAACTGGGCAACCATTACAAACCATAGGCAGTATGATTTCCTAATCTATTCCCGCCATCCAGAAACTCCTTGCGATTCATGAATGAAACCTTAAAAAAAAAATACGTAGCTACTACAACCAGCGATCACAATTTTCGTGGAAAAACAACAGGCGCAAAAGGGAAATCATATAATAATATTCAACCGCACAAAACCACTCATATTACTGCCATGTGAAAAATCAACAAGGAAATCGCTCACAGAAGACCGAGGACAGGATACCGAAACCAAATAAGGACGAAAAGTGAAACTTATCGACCACCTTCCACAGTCACCATTCGGTTTCATTCATAAATATCCTTTTCCATCGCCCATGCTCCTTTCACTTATTCCATTCCACAATCAGCAGGGCAAACAAAAATAAAAATCTAATGAAAAGGACACTCACTATTTGGGCGGTTCCAATAAGGATCGAATTGCACTTTCACTGATTGCAGGAGAGTTTCCATTCCGAGGTAAATATTAGGAACGTCTCACCTCATCGTCCTTGATTTAACCAATATTTGACAGGACAACAATGACAGTAGTATTTTTTTTTTTTTGCAATGAAAAAAAAAACCAAATAAATTGAAGAAAAAAAAAAAAAAAAACGATGCAACCCAAGATGTCCTTCTTTGGTTTCAAGTGTTTTTCTATGGTCCTTCTGTTTGCGTTCCAAATGAGATTTGCAGCACCATCACTGAAAATAGTGCACAGGAGTATTTGGCACAATGAATGCTCGCATTGCGTAGAGCAACATCTGAGTAAACATGCGGATGATTCTCGTACATGTGTGTGTCTTGCTAAGGAGAACGCCTTACCATGGCTACCGCATAAGATGATACCCCCAACCCAGTGCAGGTGATACTTTTAGTTAATCAATTCTGCCGCAGGCGTTTTATGGCAGGCCACAAGTCAAAGTTGGCCCTTAGTTCCATGCAAATCCCTTCGATTGTAGGTATGGCGAACCCCAACAAGACAGGAAAACGGAGACACAAATCCTTTGTGCCGCCCCCGATGGCTATTCAATTTAATTTCGTGCTAGAGCACAACCTTTTCAGATTATCCTCAAAAGAAGTCGGGCGACCAGTTCGAGGTAGTACACATCCTCGGCAATAATTTTGTCACCATGGAGCTTCGGATACATATTGAATCTCTTGTAATGTTAATATCGTGTCGCGGCAGTCCTCATCATCGAAAGGGATTGTCAGGCTCAGAACCCGACACACAGAAAAGAGGAGAACGCAGGAAAATTGAGTCATTTCAAAGGACATAAATTATCATTTATTCATAGCAAGCGCGCTGTGACACCTTGTGCGGGTATGCGTTCCCAATGCCGAATCGAGACAAAGAACCACTCTGCGTGGAGGACAAAAACGAAAGGATAATCATCATCATCACATGTGTTTGACATTGTGACAATATCACGTAAAAGTGTGACGCTTATCACAGATCAGTGTATCAGTAAATCGATTTTTTATGATAATCATGTGGCGGTGTCCTTGTATTTGTTTCCTTCGTGATGTGGACGTCGAAGGACAATTTGTCTCCCTACATGCCGCAGAATTAATTTTGGTTGTGGAAGGATTAGGTTCGGTTTGGGAAAGGTGTTGCGCACGGTGCTCTTGTGTAAGGGGTATTCGGAATGGGATGATTGAATTGGGGCGGTCGATCAAAGCAATTTGATGGACATGTCCTTACAAGCGTTTGCAGGCTTTCGGTCACTTGAGTCATCCTCTTGTGTAACCTTACTCGTAAGCCTTGCTCAAAGGAATACTTAAGGAACGAGTTGCAATACTTCGTCGTCTAAGAATGAGAGGATAAGAAAAATATTCTGTTCAAACAATTGGCTCCTTCCTTAACGATTAAGGCTTGTCGTAACGAAATTGAATAAAGGACATAGTTTCATGTCTTCGATAATCGAGCGGAGAAATAACTTAACATGACGGCATGCAGTTAACAACTGACTTTAATTAATATAAAGCTTAGACCTTGGAAACTTAAATGCTAACACTAAGAGAGAGAATACACTCAGAAAAATATCCCAAGCTAAATTCTAGTCCGATCAGGTTTATTCTTAATTTTCTTTATTCTTATACGTGCTAGGTCTCAAAATAAGTCAAATGATCCTTAGAACAAAAAAAAAATGTCTGAAATGAAGCTTTTTATTTTTAAATCAATCCTATTTAAAATTAAAATCTGAATCATATCACCTGAGCTATTTTTTTACACACAAATACAGGACCGAACAAGAATTATACTCTCCAATCAAGCCGAAATAATCTTAAACTTATGATGGATTAATGTGCACAGCAATAAGATCTAAACGATCACGATATACGAATTAATATTCTCGAATCAAGCCCAATCAATGTCCAACTAAGGTCGAAACATTACAGAAACAAGAATTGCATTCTCCAATCAAGCCGGGCAATGTAAAACTTTTTGTTTTCTTTAAGTTTATTTTCGTTTAGAATTTACAATTTGTTATAGCACAATTTACATAATTTAAATACAGAGATATGACAAATTTATGTGTTTCTACTGGAAAAATGTATAAGTGACAAAAAATGAATAAAATTAGAAAAATGTTTGTTTTTGAGGGAAAAAAAAAAACGACTCACAAACCCCAATTTAAGGGGGGAAAAATAATAATAATAATATGTACTTGTACATGTTTGCGTGAGTAAATAAATAAATAATTAAAAAATAAATAAATTAATAAACAAATAAATAAGTTAGTAAATAAATAAATACTTACTTACTTAAGGTGGCGCTACAGTCCGGGGTGGACCTGGACCTCAACCAACAAGCGTCTCCAGCCAGCACGGTCTTTGGCCAGCTGTCTCCAGTTTTGCACGCTTAGTTGGTTAAGGTCCCCTTCCACTTGCGTGCGCCACCTGAGTCGCGGTCTTGCTCTACTGCGCCGTCCCTCGGGTGTGGATTCGAAGATCTTCCGGGCCGGAGCATTCACGTCTATTCGCTCTACATGACCCAGCCACCTCAGTCGTTGGGATGGCTAGGTCGATGTCGCTGTACAGCAACCAAGAGTGACCTCATCCGCTTTTGATAGAGTCCATGCCTCTGCACCATAAAGTAGGACTGGGATGATTAAGGTCTTATAAAGGGTCAATTTGGTTGTTCGAGAGAGGGCTTTGCTACTCAATTGCTTTCTTAGCCCAAAGAAACAGCGATTAGCAAGAGTAATTCTTCGTTTAATCTCAGCGCTGGTGTCAATGTCTGAGTTCATAGCGGAGCCTAGGTAGACAAAGTCCTTTACCACCTCAAAGCTATATCTGTCTATGGTGACATTCTGTCCAAGACGTCGGTGTTGGGTGTCCTTTCTTGATGACAGCATATACTTTGTCTTACCCTCATTGACCGCCAAACCCATCTTTGCCGCTTCCGTCTCAATGCTCACGAACGTGCCAGTGACATCACGCTGCGTTCTGCCGATTATGTCGTCGGCGTAGGCGAGTAAGTGGACGGACTTTTGGAAGATAGTGCCTCTGGTGTTAGCGTTTGAGGTTTTCACTATTCTTTCAAGAACGATGTTAAAGAAATCACATGACAGCGCATCGCCTTGTCTAAATCCTTTTTTGACTTCGAAGGTCTCGGTGAGTTCTTTACCGACCTTGATCGAGCAGCGTGCATTCTCCATTGTCATCCTGCACAAACGGACGAGTTTTGCAGGGATGCCAAAACTAGACATAGCTCTGTATAGCTCGTCTCTATAAATGCTGTCGTAGGCGGCCTTAAAATCGATGAAAAGGTGCGGTGGGTATCGATTTGGGCTTCCTAAGTTTTCTCCAAGATCTGCCGCAGTGTGAATATTTGGTCGACGGTAGACTTTCCTGGCCTGAAGCCACACTGATAGGGACCAATCAGGTTGTTGACGAAAGGCTTCAAGCGTTCACACAACACGGCAGATAAGATCTTGTAGGCGATGTTAAGAAGACTAATACCTCTGTAGTTGGCGCAGTTCAGACGGTCTCCTTTCTTGAGGATCGGGCAAACAATGCTGAGGTTCCATTCATCGGGCATACTTTCCTCCGACCATATTTTACAGATGAGTTGGTGCATGCTCCTAACCAAGTCATCGCCTGCCGCTTTGAATAGCTCGGCGGTTAGGCCATCTGCTCCAGCGGCTTTGTTGGACTTAAGCTTAGATATGGATATCTTCACTTCGTCCAGCTCAGGTGGACGGAATTGTTGGTCTCCATCGTCCAGGTCGAATGGTTCATTCTGCCTGACAGCGGGATTTAGTTCGTCATCGCCGTTAAACAGTCTGCAGAAGTAGTTGTTCCATATCCTCAGCATCGACTGCGATTCTACTATGATGTTCTCTTGTTCGTCCTTGCAGGCTTCGGTTCAGGCTCTGTAGCCTTTGCAGGTTGTTCTTACCCTTTGGTAAAACTTCCGAACCTCATTCCTACAGTAGCATCTCTCTATTTCCTCCATCGCGCGCTTCTCGTGCTCTTTCTTTTTTCTCCTGAGAAGCCGGGTTTGGCATCACTGGTATGAACCCTAGGCATCCAAGATTAAACAGATGAATACAGGCGGGCTGAAAAACATCTCATTACCAGGGACAGAAGTTACATGCGTCAGGTAAGGGAAATTGACGACCACTGAAAGCATTAAGAAAACTATCATGGAATCAGCAGATTGAACGTACGGCAAACAGAGCCACCATACCTTATGGATCTGTCGTCGCGTCTGCAGCTGGGGTCTTAAACCTCGTATGATATAGTGGCTTTATTCGCACGTCGTAAGATGCTGCTGTGGTTTGGCGGACGAGGACTAACGAGGTCACCACAGTCAGAAAGCTAGAACGAATTCAACGTATAGCCGGCAACTGCTTGACGGGCTATTAACGCTCCACTCCGACTATGACACTCAATGTCATCCTAGGTCTTACACCTCTTCAAACGCACATTCAAATGGAGGCTAGACTAAGTATTCACCGTCTGTACCATTCGAATAACTTTGACCCATATGGCTATCAGGGAGGTCATCTGTCTTTACTCGGCACCATGGGGCCTTCAAGCCCATTCAGCATGCCTCTTGATGACATGCTACCAGAATATGGCTTCCATAAAAACTTCTCCATAACCATCCCTCCTAGTGATGAATGGGAAAAATATAAACCCAATCCATCTTGACTTGATATCATCTGGTATACATCAGACGGTTCTAAGATGGAGTTAGAGACTGGCTCTGGAATCTACGGTGAGTCGCCTCAGGTGAACTTGTCAGTCAACCTTGGGACAAAACTTATCCATGTTTCAGGCTTAAGTCCTTGCAATTTACTATTGCGCTAGAATAAATCTAAATTCTAACACACGGGAAAAAACCAAATTTATCTTTTCAGAAAGCCAAGCAGCTCTCAAAGCTCTTGACCTCATCTGTCATAAAATCAAAACTAATCTTAGAAACATTCATAGCCATCCACGAACTTTGTAAGAAAAACCTAGTCATCCTCCACTGGATTCCAGCTCACAGAGTATTTGAGGGTAACGAATCAGCTGACTCACTGGCTTATCGGACCTGAACCCTTCTGCGGAGTCAGCAAAAACCATTTCAGAAACAATATTAAGAACCTATCTCGAATCGAGAACGAGATTTGGTATATTACAGCTGGGCAGATCTGCACCAACAAATTTTTCCCTAAATTCTCCCCCACAAATCGCTCTTCCTGATTAATCTGGACAAAAATAATTTGAGGATCCTTACGTTAATAATCTGTGGCCAGGGTCACATGAAAAAACTACTCCACCGCATTGGCGTCCCACCGGATCCTATCTGCTGGCTCTGTCTTGAGAGTGATGAATCCTCTCTTCACATACTCAAGCTTGCCTGGTTCTATATGTCGCCTTACGAAAAACATCCTAGGGAATGTGAGTGTCGATCCAGCTACTCTTGCTGACCTACACCCAGAGAAGATCCTTGTCTTCCTGAATGTCTCTGGAGTGAAAAGATGGCTCTAGGAACCTACCTGGGAAGGCACAATAGGCTACTCCAAGAAGCCGCAGTGCCAGAGCCCTTTGAAGGCTCTCCCGTCTTTTAATCTAATCTAATCTAAGCATTAAGAATAGGCACGTGTAGCAAGCCGATTTAGACCAGAAAGTT
Source organism: Cheilosia grossa (assembly GCA_963082955.1). Classification (NCBI taxonomy): domain Eukaryota; kingdom Metazoa; phylum Arthropoda; class Insecta; order Diptera; family Syrphidae; genus Cheilosia; species Cheilosia grossa. The sequence goes on along the minus strand of OY720147.1, from coordinate 38,186,602 downwards.
GAAGAAATAGTAATTTTCTCGGTACGAAGAACTTTTTCCGATCCGGAAAAAATAATAAATTCTTTTTCTAGAAAATTTAGACATAATTTCCCCCTTTTTTTTGATAAACTTTCTTTTTAATTCATAATTCATAACATTTAAGACCAAGATTGAGTTCAACCTTCAGTTTAAGTGGTAAAAAAAACCAAAGGAACATGTTGACGGTTCCGTTTTACGCATGGCTATAACTGTTTCCTAAGACAAATAAGTACAACTATAATAAGACGATGAAAGAGACAAATCATTGCGTCAGTAATAACAATAACAGACGATAACAGCCCCTACGTAAGGGCTTATAGAGAAGACGAAAAACTTCTAGGTTTGTTAGATGGATTAGAACCCCATGGGCATCACAACGGATCTACATTGATCTAAGTGTGGCGGTGCAGGTTCCCCCTGCCTCGCTAACCCGCTAACCTAACCTAACCTAACCTAACCTAACCTAAATGGTGGCGCATCAATTAGTTGCCTAGGGAAAGGGACAATACAACTTTTAGACCGAAGCAACCTTACCACGACGAACATGACAACAGACCCTAGAAAATCAGACGGAATTCACCAACGAAATTACTATTGTCGCAGGAGTCGAAAGTCGCATGGTTTAAAGATGTTCGTAGTGCTAACCCTTCACCCACGGTTAACTGGACATCCGTCGGACTAATGCACGAAGCCATTCCTGGTCGATTAACAGAGGTTGGCTTTGTCTATCTCGATGACCTATTGGTTTATTGCCCCCTCAGTCGGAGTCACATGTCAGAACTCAGGACCCTCTAAGATGTCTGCAAGGTGTCCAAATGAGACTTTGCTTACCTTTACTGCGCAGAAGAGCAAGTTTTGCTATATAAAGAAATTAAATTCTGGTAAATCAGAGCCATAAGAGCTGATAGTCCAATCATCCGGTGCGGTTTCTTCCACGCACACTTGGCTGGTGATTTGGCGTAGGCGCCCTGCTAAAATTTCAGAGCCTGCGGTCTTGTTGTTCTTAAACTTTCTTGTAGCTAAGCCAACCTTTTCTATACTGGGTGGTGGAACTAGTTCCTCGTTGACTGTACTCGGGTGCTCTTCTTGGCCTATCACTCGCTACATGATGCCTATTTAGCGCTGCTGAAAATCCTGCTCAATTTCGAGAGTAACAACAAAGGACAGTCCAGTACAGCTTTCTTGCTCCTTTTAATTTGATTCCAGATATGGCCGAAAGTGTACGGTGCATTGTCAGTTCGACAGCTAACTTGCGGTATGCGAACGAATGCACCTGATTGCGAAAGCCTCCCCCACGAACATTTCCATCTGTCCATAATCAACCCAAAAGCAAAATTTTAACGGTTTCAGTCCTTTCACCCACCCGAAACCGAACCGGTCAATAAAAAGACAACCGCCATTAAGAGTAAGACCCAAGACGCTCACTATAACAGTCGACACTTTTCCATATACCGAAACGATATTGTCATGCATAAAATCTAAGCCAGCATATTCGCCAGGATAATGAGTTGTCCTGCACAAAGTGCGTGTGACGCATCAATGGCTGATTTTATCGCCACACCACAAGATGAAATGACATTCCGGAGGATTAGGAGCGCGACAATTTGTCGCGTTTCTTTCTCAACTCCTGTCACAGTCCACTCTACTCCACCAGGAAGTCTCAAGTGAGTGTCCGAGGTGGCAGCGGCCGCAGCAGCAGTACTACACCCGAAGACGAAACAATAACACACCAGTGCCTGCAGATGATTGCATTTTTACGAGGCACTTTACCGACATGATATCCTTTTTTATGCGCGCCAATGTGTGTCCCACAAAATCGGAGAATCACTCGTGTGAAGGAGTTTTCGTTTTCCTTTCTTTCTTTTTTTTCCTCTGTCGTCCTTTAGATCTTTTTGTCAACTTCCGTCAAATATTAAGCACTTTTGTGTCGAACGCAGATTTGTTGGTTTTTGTTTTATGTCGTCCTCGATGTTGTCTTCATTGGTTTCGTTTGTCGTTTGGGGGTCCTCAGAGAGACCGAAAAATAAAAAAATAAGGAAACACCGAAAATAAAAACAAGCAAGGATTTATCTCTTTTCCGCTCACATATGTGTGTAAATGAGATCCTTTGTATCCGTATCCTATTTGGTGTGCCACCGAAAGTGGCGCGTATAAGTGCAATCTAAGGATTTATCTTGAGGATCTTAAATGCGTATTATGGCGACATAAAACCGACTTAATTCGTTCCTTCGCCGTACTATAGGTTGTGGACGGGGATTGAGCTGTTGCCATCGGTTAGTAAACACTTCCCGGAGTGTTCTTTTTGGTTTGTGATAAGGGTGGGTGTAGGTATATCTTTTGTTTTTGTGTGTGCTCTGCTGATAGGAGATGTGTTCATGCTGCTATTGCAGCATGCATGGAGGTCAGAGGTGAGAAATGTGCATAGCGCTGAGGATTCCGTTTGTGGGTACCTACCCTATTTGTTATTTTATTCCCCGATTTATTTGGGACGGGTGCACGTTTTTTATGAAGCGAAACAGAAGTAACATCAGGCGTCATTTGAATACATCGCCACCAGCAACCCGCACGCGGCTTACAAATGTGGAGAGGGGTCAGAGTGTATGCATACAGTTTTGTTAGAGGGGTTTGCTATGCAGAGCTATGCAGAAGTTAATGTTTTGTTCCAATATGGTTGACTTTCAGTGCACGGATTAAGACCAGAAACACGATCGCTTTTTGTCAGCTGCAAGTAGATTAGAGTTCTTTTTTTAACACTTGTCTTTTAGATATTTTGATAAATGCCTTAGGACGCTGTGAGTCTTCATGTTTTTATTGATTTTTAACTTACAGGTTTCAGAAACTTACAATTACTCTTTAACCATAAGTGCCACAGTTCTGGCAGACACGTCGAGAAATGCAGTCTTACGATGTTGTTATGTTAAACCCTGTTGCGTCTGAACACTTCCATCTAGCCAAGCAGCTAAAAGCTCGATGATAGAGAAGCCGACGAACCTAACCGCGCGGCTGTCACCTATTTCCCTTCTTCTGTCGTTTGGCGCTAGCTGCAGTAGTATCATAAATTTATACACTCAAATCTTTTGTAGGATTTAATTATACAGGGTCCGCCAAATAACTTTTTTTTTTTGAAAATGCTATAAAAAAAAAAACTACTCAAATTTCTTTTTTTATTTGAAAGTACAATCCTTCCGGTTAATAATGGAAAATGATTTCATTCAAATGGATGCCTCGGCTGGCCATGCAGTAGCCTACACGATCGGTACAATTTTTAAACACATTATCGATTGTGTGCAGCTGTATTTCACCAATGGCTTCACGAATATTGTCCTTTAAAGCGTCAATTGTCTCTGGCTTGTCGGCGTAACACTTATCTTTTACGGCACCCCACAAATAATAGTCCAACGGTGTCAAATCGCAGCTCCGAGGTGGCCAAACTACATCAGCTTTGCAGCTGATAATGCGATCTTCAAAAACAGGGCGCAAAACATCGAGTGTAGCTTCGGCTGTGTGGCATGTAGCGCCGTCCTGTTGAAACCAAATGTTGCCAATATCCTCCTCTTCAATTTTTGTGAACAAAAATTCGTTCAACATGGCCCGATAACGATCGCCATTGACTGTAACGGCGACTCCTTGCTCATTTTCGAAGAAAAATGGCCCAATTATGCCTCTGGACCAAATTCCGCACCAAACAGTGATTCGTTTTGGGTATATCGGCTTTTCAATGTATGCGTGCGGGTTTTCTGTACCCCAAATGCAACAATTTTGCCTGTTTACATACCCACCAAGATGAAAATGAGCTTCATCTGAAAAGATGATTTTTTTTGGCAAAATCGGAATCTTCTCTAAGTCGATCGCAGGCCCACTTAGCGAAGCGAAAACGCATTGGATGGTCATTTCATCAAGCGTATACACAACCATATTCGTTCAGCGGAAGGATAAAACTAATTATCTGACGGATCAGACATGAGCTAAGTGTTACCATTCGCGAAATAAGCACTAGTTGAAAAAAAAAAGTTAGATGGCGGACCCTTTACTTCATTACTTCTTAAAAAATGAATTGTCCTAACGAAATAATAAAAAGAGCATTCGAATTACATCTAGTATTCTTCAACCCCATAGTAATGCAGCTGCAAGTTTACGACGTGCTTTTATTGAGATCGGAATTTAAGGATTTTGTGCGTGAGAAAAATATTTTTGTATTAAGTGTGTGCTCCAGAATTTCTTATAAGGTGAGTTTTGTGTTACGCGTCTGAAGTGTCTTGTGGCCACTTTTATTTGTATATTAAGTGATTTCTGTGTGATATTTTTGTCTGATCAGACAGTGTTGGTGCCAACAAACTGCTAAAAATGTTCGATCCTATCGGGCAAGATGACATGATACCCGACCGTCAAACATGACACCGTATGTCATCTTACCCAAGAGGTAGTATTTGATTTTATTTTATACATCTTTTCATTTCAGTATGCCATTCAAGGTTACTTAAAAAAAGAATAGCAAATTCGAACCTAAAAACCCACCAGATATTTAAAAAAAAATGTTCACTACCTACAAATGAAAAAAAAAATAAAAATTCAATCTTAACAACATTTTTATTTGGAACAATAAATCAAAAACTTACAATATGTAAATGCATAATGTTTACTTATAATATCGCAAACTTACTAAGTTAAGCAAAAAGTTTATTCCTTCGCAAAGCCAAAATCTCCACCCAGTCGAAACAAATACACAAACAACAACACGCAAAAAATCAAATTCAATATTGCAAGTGTCAAACTCGAACACAAGGGATGTTACATCACCAGGTGTGTAGTAATTTAGAAAAACATGTTTTTGCAAAGAGTCACTAGAAAAGAACAAAAAATCACTAAACTTTTGAAAATTCCACTACATATAGCAACAAAGTCACTAAAACGGCAACCGTGATATCAGTATGGAAAATATATGACAAGAGAACGTCAAACAGGCATTCTTGGTCGAAAGAGAATATGGGTAATGCTATTCAAAACGTCAGAGGAAATAAATTTGGTTGGCTACTGGCATCTAAGAAAACACTAATGGCATATGTCATCTTATACCTAACTATGTCTCTTCTCAAAAGGCCGAAAGGCAATAATTTTAAGGATATTGATAAGTTTAAAGCGCTCGCTTAGAGCCAGTAAGCTAGAATAAGATAAATGTTAGTTTTAAATTAGATTTAATCGTTTTTTTCTAGTATGTAAGTTTAAAGAAAGAAATGAATACAAAATGGATTTTTAGAGTGTAAAAAAAAGTATGTCTCTTTTCACTACCTACAAATGAAAAAATTTTAGAAATGCTATTTATTGTTTTACTGAATTATTTCAAACTAGCTGACCCGACGAACTTCGTTCCCCCAAAAATCGTTATTGTAATGAAAATAATAATTCCGAGCATGCGCAATTCACTTGCTACTTTATGTATTTCGGTCAATTCAAGTTCTGTATTAAAAAAATATACTAAATACAATAGAAATAACTAAAGTATACCAATCAATCAAACCGGAATTATTGAAAAGTTGGCTGACCTTCAGCTTTTTCACTAAAGTGCTTTACGGTAAACGACGTTCAAAGCGGAAGGTTTTGTTCACACGTGAGAACGCCATTGACCATGGGAATTCAATATTGATGCAACAAATTTCCAGCGATTGTCATTGCGACTTATTTATTGTCCTAGATAAAGCGAGACACACGGAAAATTCAAGACGTATAAATACAAATGTCAAATCATGTGGAATAAGCGGAATTCACGGAATGAAAACATCTTCGTCATTGAATTTTCGCAGCATTGAGCTTGCGCAACAAAATTAAAACTGAGCCGACCTTCGACTTCAAATCGTGTAGCGGTAAGCCCAGGACATCCAAAGAATTTAAAAACTAAACCATTGAAATAAGTTTTGTTGTATTGGAAGTGACCCGTTTTTCCATCCAGTCTATTTTTTTTTCAAAGTGCGGTTCTCCATACAAAGTTCTATCATCAATCTCATCCAGTTTAACTTTTATTTTCAAAACAAAAAGTAGCATACCTATGTCCTTCCTTGGGTCAATAGAGACGAATCCACCGAACCCAAAATCCTAAAAATCGAACGATCCGTTCTCAAGTTATAAGTGCACACACGGACGTCAGTCTCTTTTATAACGGGTTTTTCAATAAGAGCGCCATAAAATAAATAAAACAAAAACGGTTTTGGATATCAATGAAATTCTTTGTTACTGTGAGAGTACGTTCGATGCCATTAAGTACGGAAATCGATTTCTTTTGCATGACCACCACGGGCCCGCTTGCAGCAGTCCAGAAGCTGAACCCAATTTTCGACGGTTTTCAAGCATAAATCGGCCGATACTGCTGCAATTTCACGTGCGATATTCGTACGAAGTTCATCAATGGTCGCTGGCTTGTTGGCATAGACCATAGACCATAGACTTGAATTAGCCCCACAGGAAATAGTCTAACGGTGTCAAATCGCACGACCGAGGCGGCCAGGCGACTGGACCATTTCGTGAGATAACACGTTCTCCAAACTTGGTTTCCAATAAATTGATTGTGACATTCGCTGTGTGGCTTGTGGCGCCGTCCTGTTGGAACCACATGTCCTCCAAGTCCATATCATCCAATTGGGGCCAAAAATATTCGGTTATCATTACACGGTAGCGATTCCCATTCACAGTAACGTGACGGTCTTGATCATCACGGAAGAAGTACGGCCCAATGATGCCGCCGGCCCGCATAAACCACACCAAACCGTAATTTTTTCGGGATGCAATGATGACTCATGGAGTACGTGTGGATACCGCATATTTTGTTTATGGACGAAGCCATTCAGCCAGAAATGGGCCTCATCGCTGAAGATGATTTTTCGATGAAAATCCGAATCATTTTCAAGTTGTTGCTCAGCCCAATTCACGAACATACGACGCTGGTGGCCAAGCGGCTTCAGTTCTTGCGTCAATTTAATCTTGTAAGGATGAAGGCCAAGATCTTTTCGCAAAATTCGCCACAACGACGTCACAGAGATGTCCAACGCTTGAGAACGACGTGTGAGAGTCACATTTGGACATGGACCAAACCATGATAAGACATCTGAGATCACTAGCTCAGCTAAAAGGTAATATCCAAAACACCAATAACATCAAGACAGATCATAACATTTTACACTGATTTGGAAAATACAGCTGTTTAAAGACAAACAATGTTTTGAAACATTGAACTAGGTGTTTCATTTGATTCAATTTGTACTCAGAGCAACGAAGTATCATATCAGCTAACAGATCCAATAAAAGCTTATATTTATTTACGTGTATTTTTTTCTGCGCATTTCAATATGTTCGACGGAATTTCAGCCATTAAAGGGATTTTCTTTCATAGTTACAAATTTCATTTAATAACGATTTTCAAACACTAGTGAACCGAACAAAATGGGATAAGGTCCATCGAAAAGGAATTTTTGAACAGTCAACCTGGGACATTCCATCATTATTCCTTCTAGGAACACTGTCTCCAACCGCCGTGGTATTGAAAGAGCACAAGAGTGGCATGTCCATGAGAGCCAATAATACCAATCAAACACAACTGGCAACCCTCCAGAGCTTAGCACTGCCCCAACCTGGCCAACCCCTGCAAAATGTCTTACTGAAATCTATATATCATTTGGAGCACTTCATATCTTTGATCTTTAAACAGTCTATACGCATTCAGCCGTCTCAGTGGCGTGGAGCAGTAAAGACAAGCCACAATCACAAAGAAAACCAGCGTAGAAATTATTAACTTCGAGAGTAGTTTCCGGCTCCGCTATCGCTTCTGTATTTCCAGTTGTGGTGATGACAACCTATCCCAACAGAAATGTATTGCCCCGCATTCATTACAAAACAAAAGAGATTTCAAATTTCAAATCCCAATTACCTTGGCAAACAGAGAGCCAAACGAGTCTTACTGGACAAACTAATTACTGGACACGATTCATTATCATGCGAGTAACCTTTTCCGCTTATCAGCCATAACTCTGACCAAATACTTGTTTTTCGGTCAAATCTGGCAGCGGTTCAGTTTCGTCTTCTTCGATTTCGGTTGCTTTCCCAAATTTGCTGTGGCAAACAAAATGATAATGCGATTTCGTCGCGACAGTCTTACTCATCGCGATATCCATTTAGCCTTGAGACTCACTTTCACCAGGCAGACCTGATTAAGGCGATCCGCCCTTTCGGCTACACTTGATAACCCGATTCCGGCAGCGAATTCGCGCACCAAAATCTTCCAACGAGATTCGATTTTCGGAAAGCAAACAGTTTCCGCGATTTGTTTGAATTGTATTCTCTGTATCAGTCCGGTCTGGGTAGGTATGGCCAAAGGCGATAATGCGCCTCGAGCGCAGTGGCATCGGTACAATCGAGCGCGCAGTGTTGCGCTGGGGGGTGCTCTTTGTTTGACCACAATACAAAGTGAGCGATTAAAAGGCAGCAAACAAATCGCAACCCTGAACTTGGCCGACAATAAATCGATGATACGGCGGGCGTCGATGTTGAATGCCGTACCCGCCACAATTAGCGATCTCGGATTGTTTACCTCGAAACTCTCTGAAGCAAACACTGCCGAGGAGTTGTGACAGTATTTTGGGATTGAAAACAACTCGAAAGTGCTTATCAGCGCAGTAAAAAATATGATTTCAGTGCCATAAATAACTTGATCGGTATGATCTTTGTTTAAAAGTAGAAAATGTTTAGCCCAAGTCAAAGTTGCTGGGTTTACAGACGAATTCTGTTACTGCCAAGCACTGGTCGGGCAATTAAAATGGCATAAGCTTATCACGGGGGTAGGTATACGTTGATATTTGTGGCATTTTTTTAATATATAACTAGTTGGGTCAGACACTGGTCGGGTCGTTCCTCAGGTCAGTATAGGAGCAACTGGTGAAACTGACTAATCGCCTTCGCTGAGTTATGGCATTTTGCACTTGTTGTAATTGAGGAAGGGCCCTGTCTGCCTGCCTGATATACTCGACCACATAATTTTTAATTAACGAGTGCAACCTGATGGCTTGCCCTTGAAAGTGAGACCGCACAGATAAATAGTGAGACCGATTTCCATTTGTGTTATCTATTTTTAGTCATATAAGTTTGTGTTCTGACTTGCAAAGCGTCGGCATCTTTCTGGCTGGGGAGTTGCAGCTATGGAAGCAGGTGGGGAGTGGGAGTACACGGTCTATCGCCTTAAAAGTATTATGACAGATAAAACTGGCACCAACAATGCGCTGAGTTATGATGAAGTACATAGAGTAGGGATTCAGTAGTGGAAACGGGTGCAGATGCGCAACGAAGTTGACTGACCAAGGCTCTTGGGTGACGGAGAAAATAAAGGGCACAGCCGACATTTGCGCAAGGCTTGTTTGCAAAGCGACAAGAGAGAGGAGAAATCATTAATCACCAGAAGAAACAGACAGCAACTAACTGAGATGGACTAATCGCAGCAGTCAACAAATTTTGAGAGAAAGAAAATTTAAATGCACGACTGGGTCGAACGAAACTTTCTCATGTAGGTAGTTAAGAATCTGAGAAGATAAAATAAGATAGAATCAAAGAGCAGTATGAGTTGTTAAGAGTTGAAGCTGTCAGTACTGGCAATTGTCGCAAGTTCGGGTTAGAGAGTTAAAATCGCCTACTGTACTATTTTGTAGGCTCTTACACTTTACAAGCATTTTTAGTACAGGACAAGCGTGGGAGGAGTTTCTGTTTTTGCACTGCTAGGACATGTTTTTATTTTTGGCTATGGAACTTAGCTTTATCCGATTTTAACTGAAGCAAATATGCTGTACAGAGATTTTAGAAATCTTAAATCTAAAGCCGTTAGACTTGGTAAACGACATTTTCTCTATTGACTGGAACTCAATTTACTATAAGCATGGAGTAGGGTTTTCCGAAAAGTTTCTTTCATAAAGACCTTCTGATAATTACGAACCGCTGAAGAAAAATTTGAACCAAATCGGCCCAGCCGATCTCAATTGAATTTTTGACACATTTTACGAAAGCTGAAACATCCTCTCAAAAGATTTAAAGTACCCATATACAGAGCTGTCAGAAGCTCATAGGGGGGGGGGGGGGGTTGTGATCCCAAATGGGAAGCTGAGAAAGCCCAATAAAAGTATTCTCATACCCTCACAAGCTGTGGTGGTTGTTTTAGCCTCTTTGAAGCATTATAAGCCATTCATATACTTAGCCTGATTTCTTAAAAATTTGGAAAGCTCAAGCTATCTCTTGAAACCCATTTAATACCTACATATGAATATCGTCCTAATCTGTTGAAGAGGCAATATAAAAAATATAAAAATAAAATTAAAATAGAATCGGAACCTCTTTTTCACTTTTCTAAAATGCATACAAAATTTTAGAACAGTTTTAAAAACGACTTCTTCGATACCAATAGCAGTAGATACTAAGAATGAGGATTGCTTAAGCCAACACAGAGCTGTCATGGCTGTATGTCAGTTGTTATACCTAGAAACGACTCAGTTCTCACTTATTCTAGCAGCCAGAACAACCTTATCCTTAGCAGAACTGTTAGCTTGTACCGTAACGACTAGGTAGCGCAGCTGATAAAAGGTTGTTGTAATCAAGCATAGATGGCTTAGCGGGTAACAGAAGATGGGTGTACGGTGGTCATACCCGACCTTTATTAAGTTCGTTAACAACCGCGACTTAAAGAGCTATGGTAACTCTTTGTTGGCTACAATAGCCTCGATTTGGGAATGAAAACCAAGATCTGGGTAAACCTGCCAAGTTATGGGTGTATGAAACGAATTTTCGGGTTTGGTACCAATATTTTCAAATTTAGTTTTCTCAGTGAACGTAGAAAAGTAAGATGGTTACACTTTCAGTTCAGATAGTACTCGTATAAACATGCGTTGTATGGGTATATGTATGATATCCAGACCCAGAGTAAGTATACATCCACACGAGCCCAGGATGTGCATAATCCTATTTGCTTTGATACAATCATACATACAGTTTGTGCACTACTTGGTCTGGTTTGGCTGGACATGTTTATTGTCGGCTCTAAGTACAGATTTTGGTATATTTTCTTCAATATACATATGAATACATAATATCGTAATAAGTTCTTTCACTTATCTTTTAAATATTTCCATACATGGATTTCTCTTTTTTTTAAAAAAAAGGTTTGGTTCATTAATTATGTCCTCCATTTATATAGTTTGGATATGTTTTTTTTTTTTTATTGAATTTTACCGGTTATATTTGTGCGCACTAACAAATTTGCTGCTTGCCTACTTCGAGTGTGGAATATAGATGGCGCCAACATTAAAATCAGCCCCTGTTCTAACCCATGTATGACGAGGTTTATAAGTAGGGAATTAGTTGAGGCTCGAAGCTTTCTCTATACATCTATCTCTTCTTTTGAGGTTTATAAAACTATAATGGCAATAGACAGCTCGAATTCCATAAATCACAATTCGTATTCTAACGCTTTTGTCAATATGTTGCTGATATCCTGGCTTATATCCTTAACGTAAGTATCTTCTGTGGTATATTCCCCGATGCATTAAAAGTAGCTGAGGAAGGTCACACCCATTTTCAAAAAAGGTGATAACAAAATGTTAAATAATTACAGGCCTGTCTCCCTGCTTCCTGTTTTTTTCTAAAATGTTTGAAAAACTTATCAAAACCAGAGTTGTGTCATACCTTGAAACTATTTCATTCCTCAGCTATAAGCAGTATGGTTTTGGAGCTGGTAAATCAAACTTCTAAGTTCTTGCAGCTCAATATTCGATAGCGTCAACAGCAAGAAGTACACGGCTGCTCTTTTTATCGATATTACCAAAGCATTTGATACTGTTGATCATACCATTTTGCTATATAAGTTAAACAGAGCGGGGTTTTATGCTCAAATGGTTGAAATCCTACATCACGAACTGGAAACAAGTTGTTAGAATAGGAGAAACATTTACTAAGTGTGGTGAAATAAGAATTGGTGTTCCTCAGGGCTCTGTTTTGGGACCAATACTTATTTTCATATACATTTCATATCCTATTTTCACGCTGAATACGAAAGGTAAACTAACAGGGTTCGCTGATGACATAGGTTGATCCTATTCTAACAGCTCCCTCTTAGATCTGGCCAGCGGATATCCACTACGACACAGAAATATTAAGCCACTGGTTCAGGCTACATAAATTAGTTATTAGCAATAAAACTAAAATAATGCCTTTTAGCACATCTGCTCTGAATTTTCAACTTCCAATTTTCACTTTTCATAGTTCACACTTCAACAATATTTTAATAAGTTCTGACACTTGCTATGACACTCGTTCTGAGGCTGCATATAATACTAACATAATTTGCTCAAGGAATTGGTTTCTTTACTCTTTAAGTAACTGGGTCTTGAAATTGACGGTAGTTTAAGTTGGGGCTCTCATACTACTTTCCTAAGAAAATTCCTACAACAAAAAACTGAAATTTTATACCATTTGAGGCTATATTGTTCGAGAAAACTTTTACAAACAGTCTATTATGGTCTGGTCCAGTCCAAACTTCAGTATGTTACGACCTGATTGTCATATCTACCAATATTTTTATCATTTCAAAAAAAAAAGATTGTAATATTGATAAAATCTATTTTTTTGGCTAACAAACGTTTTGCATAAGTTTTGCCAATTTTACAAACATTAACAAAAGTGTTTTTTTTTTAGTTCTGTTCTCATGGATATTGCAAAAACTTTGTTATTTCAACAATAAAATTATTCAATAATTGATACAATATCGATTTATTAACCTTTACCAAGAAGATTTTAAGTCCCAGGAGACGGAGTGGGGTACCATAGGTCCCCCCCAAGTAAAGTCAGGCTTAAACTTTATTCAAGTTTATTTTAATATTGCTTGTAGCCGGAATACATTAAGAAATTAAATTCGCAAAGTTAAATTCATAAGAAGCACGAATTTTTCTAGTTTTGTGATAGAAGTTGTTACCAACATAAAGATTTCTTCAATTGCAAGATTTAAATAATAATAATAATTTATTAATTTATAACTATTATTTAATTTATAAAAATTAATAATTTATTATTACTTTATCAAATTATTTAAATTATTATGTTTATTTTTTGAATTAATTTATTTATAGGATTCAAGGATTATTTTTTATAGTTTTACTAGACAAAAAAATTAAAGCAAAACTATTCAACAACAAATGTTTTCTTAAACAACGAAGTGGAGGTTACTTGGGTCCCTCTTACTTTGTAATTAATCTTTTGTTACAAAAAAATTTCCAAAAATGTGTAATCACGTTGATTTCCTTTTAAGAATACCAAAATATGTACTTGAAAAAAGAATTAAAAGCAATCATTGAGCCTTATTGTGGGTTTCGCCCGGAAAACACTTTAACCTGGCGAAATGCTGTCCGCCCGAACTTTTAAAAGCTTTTGCGAGTCTCCCCCGAACGAATGCAATCTTCGAATCGATAGTGACATTTCGAACTCAAACGAACTTAGTATAGTGCTGTAGGGTAGGGTCTAGGGTGCATTGATGGAACACATGTCAACATTATTTCGCCGTCAGCAAATAAACATTTATTCCATAATAGGAAAGGAAAATGCAGTTACAATGTTTTGCTGGTAAGTCAAAAATACTTATATCACTTGATGATCAAACAATTACCTATACTTATACAGATATGTGAAAATGAATTGAGAATTTACAATTTTTTAGCCTACAGTCAAAATAACTTATATGTTGCTTCTTCAAGTTCTTCTCTTGTTCGCCTCAAAAAAGAAAACGGAAAATATATGTGAAAAATAGCAGTTTATTCCGCCCGAAACAGTTCTGGCAATAAGGGGATTTTTTTTCGAACATCAACAATTTTTCGCCCGGAACTCATGATAAGCAAAAAGTGAAACGTCATTTTTTTCGGGTGCAATATTGTTCGGGCGAAACTCATAATAAGGCTCATTATGTAACGGAATCGGTACTCTAAAGGTTAAACTGAATATTTTGTTTTTTCTTTAATCATTACAACATTTTTTTATTTTTGTCAATTTTACCTGGTATTCTATTTTCAGTGCTGCTTAGAAAATTCCATTCTTTAACTTTTTAGCCAAAAACTGAGCATTGGATATTGTTCGGGATGCATGCAGTTATGCAGTTTCTAAAATAAGCGTTTTCTATGATTCGAATTGAAAATTGAAAATTTTGAAAACATCAATTTTATTCCAAGTACCTATGCATTTTGTTCAAAATCGTTTTTACCGTTTTCATGTAAAAGAAAACAATTTTTTAAAAAATTCCCTTCTTCAAAACCCATTGCACAATAATACAGAGAAAAAAAGATTTTTCTATTGAGTCAGAAATGATCATATTACCTTAGAAATGCATTTTTGGTACAATGGTATGGACCGTTTTCGAGATATGTCCAAATTTCAAAAGAACGTAAGCTCAAATGTCAATGTTGGTTGAAATCGTTAGATCCGCTTTCGAACAAATCAAACTGGTATGAAAATATTTTATGTGGGAAGTACGTGTATCATTTATATTGAGGTAACCACGCGAAAAAAAAAATACGTAGGCCTACAACCTTCAAATCCGAAGTTTGAACCAAACCCGGGCAGCCGTTTAGGCTGTAGGCCTCAGGTGCGAGCCACTTTTTTGAATTCCGCTCGGGTTCGAAACTTTGTACAAATACAACATCCTTCTCTTACAACGTAATCGAAAAAGTTAGAAATAGTTGGCACAACAGGTCCGTAAGGGACCCTAGGACGAGTCCAAAACCAGGCGGCTTATTGAGAAGCTATGCTTCATGACAGTCATAAAACGTGACCGGCTAAGAACGAAAAGGAACAAAATTTATATAAAACTTGAACGGTTTGAGAGAAATAAAGTAGATTATGGTTTTTTTTTGAAGCTACATTCATGTCCTTATGTATGGAATAGCACATCATTTAAATGTCCGCTTCGGCTTCGCTGTCAGTGCTTCAAGCGTTCGGTCTAATTTTCTTTGACTCGGTCCAATATGTACGACGATATTCAGCGCCTTCAAGATTGGCCTTGAGCTCGTTGGCTGAGGACTTAAGTTAGCCCCAGTGAAAATAAACGAGTGGTGTCAGTCGCACGATAGTGACGGACAAAGTGGTTCACTTAAACGATATCTCGTTCATTATTTCGAAAGAAGTAATGTCCAATGCACACCAGCCCGTCACTTTGTGGCACAGTACCCTTTGGTGCAGGGTTTTTGACATCATGTGCCTATGGCTTTAAATTGACAAATATCGGCACAGTTGCTTAACTATACCCATAGTTGAGACCTGTCTTGTCCGCAAAAATATGAAATCAAACTTCCCACTGAGGATTGAAGCACCCTGATAAAATAATCCACTTCATATAGAGGAGCGAAGGGTGAACAAGGAACACAGCACATCAGAAATTTTAAACAATTTCACTTTTCGAAATTCCCCACTCGAGAGAATAATCGCTCGCCCATATTTCATTCTGCAACTCGATAACTTATCATTAAAGGACATTCATTTTCGTTTTCAGTTTCACTTTGATTTCCGGATATTTCACTTCAAATTCGCTTTCCATTTCCATTCACCTTTTGTGGTTACAAATGAGAGCGGTTGCGGTATGGGCTGCTATTTAGGGTGTACCTGTGTTGATGTGGATTTGAATTTGATTTATTTCCTCTACACGATTTCTGTAAAGGAGGCGTGCCAATGCGGTTGGATATCTAAAACTGCACCATATCGAATGGAGAGAGCACAACAAAAAATCGGTGTTTTGTTCTGGATTTGTACATGCAGGACACTGGGCTACCCATGGCGCTGTCTATCGCCACACCGGAAATGATTTCTCAAATACACAAAACACATTCGTACAGTCCTTTCCTTTCAATACGTCTAATCATACGCGGATATACTTTATTATCAAGAGCGCCGCTTCGATTTTTTTTTATCCATCCAGCGATTTGAGCATGCTCAGCCAAGAGGAGAAGACGAGGGATTGAGATTAAATTTTGCACGCTTCTATCGAAGTGGAAAGTGGGATATTATGTTTCGGAGAGTCCTTAAGATGGACGAGCGATAGTTGGACATGTGCGTATACCTACGCTATTATCGGTTTTTGTTGTACTTGATTCTGTTGCATCATTGTGCGTGCAGTACCAAAGAAGGATCATTACGAGGGGATCATTGGTTATTGATCTGTCTCTCTACTGTAACAAAAACAAACCGCTTCCAATGTGTTGACCATATTGCGAAAAATTGGGAGATTTATCCTTCTTCTATGATCCATAGATCGCAGAGACAATAAGAAAAGAACAAGGAAATCATGCTGTGCAGTTGTCCTTTCGCTTTGCACAGAACGCACAAGTGTTCATCCTTCGGTGCGGACAGATCGACCAACTGTCTGTATTCAATTGCAATTGAATGCGTTTTAAGGGACAAATTGTGTGACAGTGTTATCCGAAACTCTTCTGCAGGTACAGTGTGGTATATCGTGCGTGGGGCAGGGACTGCCGTGTGGGAATATGATTTCTTATCGGCTATCGTCGATCAGATAGCCAAAGATGTCCTTTTGGGTTCGCAAGCAAGTGTTTAAGTAATGCACCGTTTGGTGGGAGCTGATTGAGAGGAAATTCGATGCGGAGATTGCTGATGGAACTTTATTGTGGTTTCCAGTTGAATGTTCGGGTAAATTGATAGGTCAATTGCTGCAGGTCTTGATTGGAGCAATCGGATACTTGACAATCAGCCAAATAGATCAGGATGTTCAGTTGAAGCGATCTTCATTAATGGAAATGAAGAAAGGGGCTTCGGGACAATACGGATAGGAAGTAGCTGGACAGGTTGAGAAGGTGTACTTACCGACCGTCGACGTGAGAAATATATTGTAAGAGCATTTGGTATCACAATTGTGGACTTTGCAAAGGTCCTTATGATTCCCTAACTGGATAGAAAACGACTCAGATCTTATCGCGCTCAGACTCCAATTTGAAAGATGAACTTATCAAACTATTTCGCATGATTAAGGATTCATTATCACAGAATGTGATTTGATTCTGCAATCAAAAGGAAACATGCTTTCGTGGAGTATTAGGTTTATATTAGGTGGCTGTTCAGGAAGGCTGAAGTGGTTGGTCCGAGTGAGTGAGGGAGGAGAATATTTATAGCCATTCGAAGTTCGGCCTCGTTGCGTGCCAAAACTGTCTTCAAGCTGCTAAAAGTCCTTGAGGTAAGTGCCATGATTAGAGGTCTGAAGGGCGACTAATGCAGTTAACCCATTTATATGTTTCTGTTGATGTGGGAATCGCGAAAGATAGAGGTTTCTCATCTCAGAATCTATAATTTGTGACCCTTCCCGAGTGGCAGGTGTCATGGTCTACCCGTTTAACCACAGGAAGGCTATCTTGAAGTCGGAGGAGGTCGCCTGGTATTCGAGGTTCACAAACTATTGACTAAGCACTTTCCTAGCCATGCATCACTCGTCGTTTGCTGTTCCGACTTGGATTAGGGAAAGGTTTACTCCCCTGCTCCTTAATCCGTGCTTGCGACCGACAAGTTACTCATGTAACCGGGCGGAGTTTAGCGTCCTTTGGTTTCGGCACTCATCTGGAGAAAAACTCGAGAATCTTTGCCCTTACACGCTGAAAAATTGGCTCTAACAGCGTGCGATTTTTGTTCGGTAAAAAAAGGGTTGAAATTAACCAACCCGAGTATTCGTTGTTAAATACAAATATAAATATAAATATAGGTAAAATGCATACGGTTAATAATAACACACTTTATCAGTTGTTAAGAACCAAGTTTCTAGATTAATATCAACCAGTTCGTTATATTTACAGAGTTAGTTTGTTATTTACAACCGAAAAAAGTAATAAAAGTTTATTTTTAACAAAGTTTCCTTTAACAACCTGACTCTGCTATTTGTAATCCACTTACTTTGTAGGAGCTATATTAACAGTACCACTGTGATTTTTCTGCGTGTACTTACTAGCCCCTAAAAGTCGGCATGTTGGACGCTCATGAAAGGGGTTAAGGGAGATATAACTTTAAAGTAATGAAAGGCTTAGTCAATCTAGGCTCAAACTAACCTACCTGGCAAATTGACATTAGTGCATCAGCAGGCGAAGAATCAGCAGTACAGCTCACTCCCATAGAAGCAGGAGATATTAAAAAAAAAAAGCGGTGCCGTGAAATAACGCCGAGCGAAATAAAGCCGAATTCCAGAATTCGGCGTTACTTCACTTTGTGAAAGCGAAATAAAACCGAATTTTAATGTTCGGTCTTATTTCACTTTGCTAAAGTGAAATAAAGCCGAGTCGGCCTTATTTCGCTTTGCATTTATAAATACATTCAGATAAAGATTCCTACCTTTTTTCAGATTTCCACCCCTGAAAATTAACCGTGTGAATGTATTCACACGTACTCAAACCCATTCAACATCCTGTTTTCATTTTATTTATTTAACGAAGTTTAAACTATTTATTTTGATTTTAAGATACCTATCCAGTAACTTAAATGTGTCAATACTAATAAACAAAAGAAAATCTAGGAAACAATAGCTAAGAATATCGGAGTTTAACAATATATTTTGGTGGTACTTTGAACAATTTGCCTGCAAATTGGACAAAGAATTGGATTATTAAGCTTTAAATATTTGTCTGACAATCCTGTATAACAGTTCAAACACAGTTTGAAGTGATTACAAGGTTGTAGAAGGATAGTTCGAGCATTTTTACAACATATAATGCACAATAGAGACACATCATCAACATTAAAATAATCCGGTTCTACATCATCTGGATTCAAATCGTCTTCATCTTCGCTGCTTACACTTTCAATTAACGAGTCTTCAGAAAGCAAATTATTACTTTCATTTGTCATTTGGTTAAGAAAGTCTTGGATTGATATACGTTTTTTTTTCCAGTTTAATTAAAGCCGCTTCAATTTGCTGTCCCCTGTCTTTGAATTTTTTCTTTGGTGGTTCAAAGATTTGGAATGTGCCATCAATTGACATTATAAATTCCTTAGATTTTATAACATCTTCATCCAAAAGACAGTCTACGAACTTCAAAAAATTTCCAAATTTCGCCAACTTCCGGCTTAGTCGACTATTGTACCCTTCAACAGCGCTTGTTGTTCTCATCTGAACACGGATACAGCTGAAGGAGTTTCCTAAACATACACATATATACTTATATATAAGTTTCCATTCAATTAAGAAATTCATTTGATGTTACGGTTAACAGTAACATCAACTAATGAGATGACTGCACATCGAGTTACAATCAACAAACATTGATTACGGTAAAGTTCACTTGTTTTTCTAACAAGTACAGTTGGCTTTACTGATTCTTTTGCCTTTTCTCTGAATTCGGCATTGTTTCGCTTTAAGAAAGTGAAATAATGCCGAATTGTGGAAACATTTGCTTCGGCTTTATTTCACAAGCAATGTTCGGCGTAATTTCACTTTGTCAATGTGAAATTATGCCGAATTCTAAAATTCGGCATTATTTCACTTTATGAAAGTGAAATAACGCCGAATTCTGGAATTCGGCGTTATTTCGCTCGGCGTTATTTCACGGCACCAAAAAAAGCTCCCAATCATGCCGGGGAAGCATATACAGGCTCATTCAATTCGTGGTATCAAGTTGGTAGCGCTGGCATTTGACTCCAGTCAAACTCAGCTGTTATTTGAAGGGTTATAATATTAGACGAATGTTTGCCATCTACGATAATGGATCGCTTGACAATCGAACAACGCGTTAAAATAGATGGAACTTACTACAAAAGGAGTGTGGACTACAAGATTTAAGGACAAACTTAAAGCGATGTGGAACTAGTCAAAAACGAATTACCATACAACGTATGAGGCTGAGGTGGTTAAGTCTTATGGAACGGATGTCCAGCAACTCGCCAGCCCGACCAGTTTTTATATCCAACTCAGAGGAAGTTGGCAGCATAGCTGCATAAGAATAAGATAATTGTAATATAATTCAGACATCATTAAAAGAAAAATCAAACCGAACAGTGGTTGTTTTTCATATCAGACCTTTCTTGCCTCTGTTTCTTTCGTAACAAACCTATCAGTGAGCACACGCGTATTTGCACTAGAGAAATACACATCAATGGTCCTTAGGCCCCACCTGCCCACAATCTCCTATAAAACTGAAAACCGCGACCCAGTATTAAATAACTTTGTTTGCCCTGCTGGACATACAACTCGTAGCCGAATGTATTTTAAATCAAAGAAATCGCATAGACCACACAGGCCACTTGACCCATTTCTCATCAGCATCCACCTGTTGTACCCGACTACACTCAGTCAACAGCGGATGTTTGTCCAGCAGAGGGAACCATGCACCATACTCTGTCGCTTTGCGCAATATCTACCACTACCACTTGCAAGAAAGGAAAACACCACAAAGAAAACAAACGCCAAACCACGCAACGCAACATATGCAACAGCTTCTCCCTTCAAGGATCACCGCAAAAAGGCGAGACAAAATCAACTTCCTGTGAACCCGAATCCATATAGCGACTACTCTCCAACTATGCCATGTGCAGTCG
Organism: Cheilosia grossa; assembly: GCA_963082955.1. Taxonomy (NCBI): domain Eukaryota; kingdom Metazoa; phylum Arthropoda; class Insecta; order Diptera; family Syrphidae; genus Cheilosia; species Cheilosia grossa. The sequence goes on along the minus strand of OY720147.1, from coordinate 38,166,010 downwards.
CCACTTTCCATTTCATTTCAACGACAGCGAGAACCGACAGGTCCTTTTTGTCAATGATGCGTTTATTTTTCTTTCATCCTTTGACAAGTATATGGAACCGGGACAGAAAATGTTCACACGATTATGAGTTTGGCAAATGCTGTCATGACACTTTCACCTGCAGTGACAACAATCCTTTTATCGATGTAACCATTACGACAAGTGAATGGTTGGTTAACGTTGTTTATTCAATTTGTGTGATTATGAGAAAGACTCTTTTGCCGGTGACTGTGGGAGAAAGTCATTTTGCACACACATATGGACTGGGCATGTGGGAACATGAAACGATGAAAGGGTCTATTTTTTGATTCTTTTATCCCTGATTCTCCATTGAAATGATGACGATGGAATTTTATATTTGTTATGCGCTTGCAATAGCGAGGAGGACGCATCTTTGCATTTTCCCATGGCTTATAGAGGATACCTTTAGGATGCAAAATCGTTTCGTTCTCACATTCCCGCAAGTATCGTCTTCGGTCATTGTGCAACTACATGAGTAGGTAGCCTTACCTGGGATACGACGGTCAGTACTGGAATCATCCTTCCTCAATAATATGCTGGTCATGCGTGAATCCTTTTTAAAATCGAAAATTGCGCTAGATTCGGTAAAGGGAAACAAATTTAAAAAATTCCCATGTGTACTGCGCCACCGTTAAGGGCCATCAGCGGTCTCCAAAGGACTAATGGTTCTAATTGACCCCTATAGGTATATGAACAGCGTGTATTTGTATCTGTATGTGTATCTGTGTCGAGGAGCGATATTTTTATATGCGATTGATGATAAAGGCTAATTGTAAGTAGTTGCCCTCAAGAGGTAGTCAAGATGAAAGGAGAAAGTTGTGCGTGTCCATATGGTGGTGGTTTATCTTAAAGTACGAACGTCCAATGATTCCACTTATGGTAGGTTATAGGCAAACAAAGCCTCGAGTGGAATAACAATTGATTCATATTTATTAACAGAAATTACATAGATTGCTGTAGAAATTTGAAGGATGGCGGGATTTTTATTGAGCTTATAGCTAAATTGTGACGTGACAAGCGGGTGCACGAAAAAAGATATCGATTAAATGTGACCTTAACTGGGAGGCGTCCTCATATATTTGTGGACGGGTTGGTTGAAGAATTTATTTTTAAATCACATAAAAAATCAAGACATAAACAGTGCGTGCCGTCAAAACATTTAGGACACCCGTTCTGAGAGCCAATTCGAAAAATATACGATGAGTAACAAAAAAACACGAAAATTATTTACTGGTGACCGGTGAACAACTAACATAGAGTGTTACGCAGAAAAATCAATCATTTAAATTCAACCAACTTTCGGCTAAAAACTACTAAGAAAATCTGTTAACATAGCTCCTACAGAATTAGTGCCTTAAAAATAACCGCCTCAACTTGTTGAAGGAAACTCAGTTAAAAGGAACCGATTTATCAATTAACCCTCTAAGCTTTCTCGGTCGTAAGAACCAAAATAAAACAGTTTGGTTGATATTAATTTAGAAACTTGGTTGATAGCGATAAGTTTGGACTACTTTACTGTGAATCTGATTAAAACGAATGAATAATATTATGTTTCCATAGAGAATTCTTAATGGTTTAATGAAGAAAATCTTATTAATATTTTGTAAGACTTTTTCATACAATTTTTACATGCAAAATCATATTAAATAATGCAAATTATAGGAAAACCTTGTCACTATTTGGCAACACTGACTGCCAAGGCAATTATGGGGTAGATTTCTTGTTTGGTGCCAACACAAAATATGTCGTTATTTACAGTTTTGGACAAATAAAACAAAAAATGGAAGCAATTTTATTAATTGGCAATGCATCCTTGACGCCTAGTGTGTCAAAACGGCAGCGGTATTTTCGTAAAAGAGAAACTTGACCAGCACACTCGTACTGTGGAATGTGGCAAGACGTGTGCCACGAAGCAACATCTGCACTAAGTTTTATACTTTTCAATTATTACTTGCTAATCTTTTTTTTTTATTTAAATTTTCTATGAAAATGTTTTAATTTTGTTTTGGAAACTTATAGATTTTATTAATTTTCAGTTTATTGGAAAAACGAAAGATTTGAAATCAACGCAAAATTAATATAAATACAGGGTGGCTGATTAAAGCCGCTACCAAAAAAAAAATTTTATAACTTTTTTCTATTTAATGAATGTGGTTATTTTTTTTTATTTTGCAGATTGATTTTTAGATTTAACAAAAATGAATAACTGGGACACAAACAAGAATTTTGACTGTCCACCGCTATCACGCACTGTAGTCCGTAGTTTCGGTTCAAAGAGAGTATAGGCGCACGTTTGGCGGCATTCCTCCGAGCAGATGGACCATAATGAGACTTTTTAACAATTTTGCCGAGCATGGGACAGTCGGAAGAAGACCTTACCATCGAAATCCTTCAGTTCGGATGGAGGAAACAATCGCTGCTGTAGCTGCTGCCCTACAAACAATCCAAGAGTTTCGACAAGAAGCTTATCTGCTCAAATGGGTGTAAGCAGACAGTCATTGCAGTCAATTATGCACGCAATGATTTGGACTTATTCCCATACAAAATTCAAATGGCCAACTAACTGAACTGCCGATTCGCTTGGAATTTTGCCAGAAGATGCTTCAAATGGTGGAAGAGGACGGAAATATGTTGAACTGTATTTTTATGTCTGACGAGGTCTATTTAAACGGCAACATAAACGAGCAAAATTGTCGAACATGAAGGGCTTCCAACCCACAGATACTCCATGAGACGGAATTGCATCCACTTCGTGTCACAGTGTGGTGTGCAGTTTCCATTATTTAAATTCCATTATTTTTAAAACTAATTTAGCTATATTTAATAAAATTTAATGAACAAAATTAATTCCATACACTGAAAAAAAAAAAACACAGCCACCCTGTAAAAAAAAGAAAGATTGCATTTTTATGATGCCACCTCTTAGGAAACAAAAAGTATATTAAAGGAGTAACAATTTTACAGTCTGTTTTCTATTTATCAGACCAGCTGAGCTTTCCACATGGTCCTTCGAGCCGGATGGAATTAGAGAAAATCATTTCAATCTATGGCCTTTTACACTCTCAAGAGCTTTTTTATTATTCCTGTCAGCTGGTAAAGATACATCAATTGATACATCAATTCGACATCTAGGATGAATTAAGTCCTGGCTATCAAATATGATAGCTATGTCACTTGAAGAAATTTTAATGCAAATTCTTCCACTAGGGGCCGTGGCTATCATATTTGATAGCCGGTATTATATTTGTGTGTGCTTCTATAAATGAGCACTTACACGCTAAGCTATGCCCCGAAATCTGTTTCGGTCTTTGCTATCTATGCTGCATTTCAGTACTCTTTGTGGCAGCTGACGAATCCGACCGTTTGACAAAAATAAGTGGACTTATCGAAATTTTGTAAAACAAATTCCAAAATATTTTCTTCCCCGGAGAAGATCGGCTTATTTTCAGACAAAATACTCCTAATAAGACGCTCCGCTATGGAGTTAAGCTTTTCAAGCTATGCTCAATAGCTGGGTATACTTGATCTCTGAAAGTTCGTGCTGGAAAATCAGCAACAGGGGACCGCGAGGTCGGACTTGCAAGAACTGTCTAAAGACCTTATTGGCACATTAAGGGAAAACTAAACAAAATATCCCAAAAGTAGTCCTACTCGCTAACTTGGCCAGAGGAGATATTGTTTCAAGATGAAAATGGCATCGTAATTTTGTAATGGAAGGACACCCGTGACGTGCGAATGCTCTCCACTAAACATGCTCCTGAATTGCAACCCATTACACGGCGAAACCTTTCATCAAAAATTGCATCAGCCAATCAACCAACGACCTGTACGAACCCTTCTACAGATTAAAGGCCAAAACAACGAGTAGCTTCCTTCAAACCCGCTGCGATACTTCCCTACAACACGGTAAAATCGGGATAGATTTATCCGACCCAGATGGGTTCATATACCTCTTCTCTTAGAAAAGGTATCAAGTGGTATCGGAATCTTGGCATAGAGCTCTTATTAGGAGTTGGAGTTGTCAACGAGTTTGAGTTGGATTTGTCAAACATGTTACAAAAGCCAAAGCTAAAAGCCACAAATTTAGGGAAATATTCCCCTACTGCGATAGTTGTCCCGATCAGACTCATGTGTTGGGATCGTTTTAATTTAAAACACTAAACATGTGCCCAAAAGTCTGAAAGACAGTTACATAATCTGATTTCTGATTCATCTGATTCCTGCTTTTAGTTGGAGCTAAGCTCTTCAAATGTAATGAATTATTTTCTATTATAAAAGTTTATAAATGCTTTTTTTTTTTAAATGCCTCAGTCCACGGTGAGGCCATACCTGGCTTTCATATTTGTTAGCCATGGTACCAATGGAACTACCACAGGCTATCATATATTTAATAAAAAAAGATCGTATCTTATTAAAAAAAAAACCTCACAAAGGAGATCTTCTCAAATTGATAAGCTTTCTCATTGAAATTTTAAAGAGATATCACATATTGTAAGTGGCATTTTCACATTGCATGATAAAATAATATGTATAAAAACCTTATAAATATTCCTTTCTGATAAGAAGTACTTATTAAAAGTGCCTGTTTTCATCGGTAGAAACATAAAATTGTTAATGCATTTAAAGTAAATATATGTATAACGTATAACAATTTTGAATCATTGATATCGATACCCTTCATCCCGAGACAGGAATTTTGCTTTTCAATAAATACGACGTTTAATGAAAGACGTAAATTTAAGAGGTAATCTTTTGTATACAAATTACAAAAATTAGTATTTTCTTAGATTGAAAACTGCATCACGTCTCTCCAGCTGCATTCAAAGCTTCTTCAACTTATTCGCTTCCAGAAAGGATACAAGGAACAAATAAGGCTGCCACCAAGAATTGCTGTTTTGAGAACACAAATTCAAGAAATTCTAAATACAACATTATTATTACATCATTTTAAGATACACATAAATAAGTTTCGCAAATAAAGTTTTAATAAGTTTTGCACATATTTTGAAAGCGTTTTCATATACTTTCGATGCGTTTTCCCAACTGCTGCTAAGAGGTTTTCAAGACTTTAATTTAACCTTTTGAAGGTCATATTTCGAAAACGAAAATTTTAGGATGTTGAAGGAGTAATTTTCAATCAAAAATTAAAAAGACCAAAATTTTAGAATGCACTGTTTTAAGAAATTTTATTATTTAAATTCTTTAAGACAATAAAATTGACTAAAATTTTCGTTTTCGAAATATGACCTTCAAAAGGTTAAATTAAAGTGTTTTTTTCTTTTTTAATGTTTTGCTGTTTTGACAGTTCGTTGCCCTAGTTATGCCAAGTTTTGCTTCTGTCTTTCGGAGTTAGTCGCGTTGCCAGGTTTGTCAACACCGGCCATCATATCAATATTGAATGGGATGTCTTTTTCAAAATATGTGGCTTTCTTATAGAAAATTCATCATCATTTTAATAAAAAATTTTCTATTGTTTTTTACGACCTTCTTCTTGGATGAAAACCATAGAGACATCTTATGACCTTTCTTCTATTTTATGTGGTTGTTTCCGCTCTGTGGTATAAAGTGTGTGTGTATTTTTTAACAGTATGAATTTAACCTTTTTAACAACGAATACTCGTTTTTGAATTGAATTTGAAATTTTATTTTCGTTTAGAATTTACAATTTGTTATAGCACAATTTACATAATTTAAATACAGAGATAGGGAAAATTTATGTCTTTCTACTGGAAAACTTTACAAGTGACACAAAAAAAATAAAACTAGAAAAATGTTTGTTTTAGAGGAAAATCAACGACTAAAAAAGTTTTTAAATAAATAATTTATGCATGAATGTATAAAAAAATAAATACCAGTATGAATTTAACCCTTTTTTCACATGAAACTCAGTTAATTTTGAGCCTTTTTTAACCGAGTATAAATCGCACTCTGTTTGAGCCAATTTTTGAGCGTATAGTGTTCAAGACGAGTATCTTTTCCATTTCGGACTCCGGGAACATGTTTCTGTTGTGTCAGTCCTCTCAAGAAATTATTTAACTGGAACCGGATTCTATTTATAGATAAACAGTGAATAGGGTAGTTGGGTTTTTTGGCTTACAGACAAAGGGTTTCTGGCCTAGGTTATCTATTCAACTTTGATTTGATAAACTCGGAAGTCAATACATAAGCCTCTCCAGATGTCGAAAGACCGGAGACTGAATTTCACGGATTCGCCAGCAGTCAACAGCATCCATGTAGTATCAGCATTATACTGAGAAATGAAGATCACAGTGAACTCAAGTTTGAGTTGCTGTTTTGTTACCATAACTTCGTTTACTAAACCTCTTTTTTCGACTCACTAACAGTCCATGTTGTTACAAAATTGTCAACAAAAATTACAGAAACTAGCACAGGCTGTGCAGCTATTGAGATGGATACCATTTCTTGAGTCAGCCCTATTGGCTGTGGAGTTGATGGTGGCAGAGGAGGTGGATTTGTCGCTTGGGTCATAGACTCCAAGTATAACTACACCTATATTAATGCGAAGGCGCACAGTAGGCTCCTTTTAAAGAGGCCGCAGTGCCAGAGCACCTGGAAGGCTCTCTAGGTTATTGGAAGCTCTGCTTTTGGCTGAATGAGTTCTGTTCTATCGTCATTCATCACGTTTGTTTGCAGTCCGCCCGGTGTCATTAGCTCGCATCATATACGTACTATAACTTTCCACATTCGGAGTCACTCAAATTTACATCATTTCTTATTACCCTTATAACATATTAAGTGACATGACTTATGGGTGACTACAAAAAAGAGACCAACTTCAATACAAAGAGCTCATTTGCTTATTGCATTCAATTAGCGCCAAGTCAGTGTGACCGACTTGTTAAACATAATTCAATGACTAATCATATCGCACCCCATTCAAAAGTCATTCCACGACTGTAACTACACTCTTCACCGTCAATGAACCACCATGATTCGAATTAATCTAACCGTGGAGAGAAATTTGCCATAAACAAAGATTAAAAGCCATTCACTGGGTGTACCCTTAATCTGGACGTCTCCTTCTTCAATCCAACCACTTACGATTGATTAACAATTTATTTATCCAAAAAGAATGAGGAACAAAAAAAAAAAAAAACAGAAGCACAGCAAAAATTTTTGATAGAATTTCACTTGAAGCATTTTTTTTGCTGGCTCTCACATTTTTACCTACCGGAAATGCGGGTCACTACAACAGGGAGGGAAATGGTATACATCAGCTCAGCATCGCAGCATCCCTCAGCGTATATTCAAAAAGTACGAGTATGTAATTATCGCGTTTAATGGACCGCTAGTACAGGAATTTGTGTTTGCATGATGCTGTACTGATGCATCACGACGACCAATGGAACACAAAACAGAAAAGTGCCACTTAAAGTTGAGAGGCCGTTCGGTGGGGGACACTTTTGTTCTGGTTAACCGAACTAACCCATAGTAAGGGGTGGATCTGTTGCCTGTACATGCAGATCAGAAAATCGGAGTTTTTCGATAAAAATTAATAGTTTGTCGTTGGTTGGTTGGTTTAAAATTTGGCATAGAACTGGGATAGATGCGGGAATGTTTTGTTGTTGGAGAGGGAACTTATTTGCTGCAGTCGGGGTGTACCTAACTCGTGTTTCGATATAAGAAACATTCAAAATGAACTGAGATGTAGTCAATAAATGATCTTACAACTGATAGGGATGAGTTAAAATAAGGTTTGGTAATATTTTTCGAAAAGGCGGCAATTTTCCAGCTGAGTCAGAACTTGGCAGAATATATTCTGGTCAAGTGGGCTTAAGAAATTCAAGTGAATGACAAACTCAATTGTATGCAATTAGAGAGCCTTTTACGTCACCATTTGTCGTTCTATTTTCCTTACTTTCTTTATTCACATTCGTGTAATATTTGTTAAGGGTTCATCTTTAAGAGGTTTTTCCGTTTTTGGTAACGTGGTTGGGACTTTTATAATTTCCTATATTCTATTCTATTCTGCTTCAAGGTTTTCGATTCATTTTATAACATATGGAGATTGCTTACATGAATGGGCTGAAACTATACAAAACCTTTTTAGTCCTCTTGACATTGTAGATAAATCAATCAACTATCAACCCTTTTCCAGCCTTCACAGTTAATTTTCATCTGTATCGAACTCAAAGATTTCCACAAACTAACTTTGCAAGTCTTTATTAGAATCAAAAAATAAACGTATTCCACTTTTACTAGTTTCGAGAAAAAAAAAATGCAGATAGAGTCCTTGTCATCACACATCGGATGTGAAATTTCTCTCGCTAAATGTGGATGTTAAATTTAATTGCGTTGTAGTTGAATTGTATTAAGAAATTTAATTTAAAAATCAAATCTTTGTAAAAGTATCAATCTTAATACAGCGCAGTAGATGAGTGTATTCATTCATTAAAAAAGTTTTCACTACGCAATCCAATCCGATTTTCATATTCTTAGAGTTTTTGTTTGCATTTTGTTTTCATATCGTTACAACTAAGATTTTATTTCATCAATTGATTCAGTTGTCTAGTGTCTGTGTAAGACCCAGCCTTATTAGTTCACTCCCCAGGTCCAGCGTGTATAAGTATTCATTTTAAAAATTAAGTTGAACGAATTGAAAAAAATGCTTATATTTTTGCAACCTATCGGGTCCAAAAATAAACTATCTTTCAAGCTGCAAGCAGCCATATACAACCACAAAATTTCAATAAAATCGGTTCAGTGTTTTAGGAGTTGAAACGGCGGCGTAGTGCTAGGCACAGGCCAATTTTCTTCACGGCATCCCAGTCGATTTTACTTCCAATAGACGTTTCACATCAGAAACAGTTTTCTATCTTAACATGTATTTTAAAACTATTTTAAAAAATAATTTATTGTGGAGCTGCAAGTCATCTTGGAAATATTTTCGAGTGCATTTTGGAATATAAAGGGTTTTCCAATGAGAGGTGTTATTGTGAATGACCCGCTATTTCGGTAGCTGTCACATTTGAAGCTTTTATTCTTTGAAATTTGACAAGTAGAAACTACGCCATTACTAAAAATGGAACGATACACGCTTCAACAACGCATTGAACTTATTAAAATTCACTACAAAAATGGTGAAAATCTTACAGTCACAGTTCGCAAAACTAAAGCATTTTTGGACGTCGTGAAGCACCTTGTCGGACCGCAATACAGAAATTGGTAGAAAAATTCAAGCTGTTGGGACAAGTTAGCAAGTTAGTGATGTGAAGAATAAAACCCGTGCACGTCGCTCAAGAACAAGAGAATATTGCTGCTGTAGCGCAAAGTGTTGAAGAAAACCCAGGTTTGTCCATTCCTCGTCGTTCTTTGGAATTGGGCATGATTAATGATTTTTTATGGTCGGAGTTGGATGGTATTGATCTGGACAACGTTTACTTTCAACAAGATGGCGCTACGTGCCACACAAGCAACGAAAGCATTGATCTTTTACGGGAAAAGTTTCCGGGCCGTTTTATCTCTCGAAGAGGTGATCACAATTGGCCACCGAGTCTTGTGATTCAACACCTTGCGACTTCTTCTTTTGGGGCCACATGAAAGATAAGGTCTACGCCAACAGCCCAGCGTCGATTCAGGACCTCAAAGATAAAATTCGTGCGGCTATCGAGGACATAGGGCAGCCACTTTGCGATTTGGATATGGAAAATTCCATGAAAAGGATATGGTCCTGTATGCGTGCTCGTGGTGGCCATTTGGCTGATTTTGTTTTTCATTATTAACGGCATACCTTCCTCTTTATTATGAAATAAACATCCGATCATTTATCTTTGAATACCAAAATAACACCCTTTATAACTCAGATGATGAAATAGCTTTGGATTGTGGTTTTTAGGGCGCACCTATTGATTAAGTGATTATGAAGTATGTGAGGAGAACTTTGGTCAAAGATATTTTCGCTCGGTCTATGTTTGAAAAGCCATTTCTTAAAGTTCTAGGTGCATGGACTGTGGCACCATGCAAAGTCGCCAATAAGTGCGAGACATTTCCATGAGCATCGTTATTTTTGATTCCAGCCCAACTTATCATAGTTCAAGTTCAACACCTTTCTTTCGTTAAAGGCGCACCAATTTCAACATCTCAACTGACATAAACGCATTAATTATAAACAAGTCTGCTCAAATGGCACACAAAAAATACTTTTTATCAGCATATTTTTGTCATATACGTTTCTAATCGAATCCGAATGGATGCGATTTGCTCGAGGCCACGTCTCTAAGAAGATGGTTTTCCAAATGGTTTGGAAGCTATTCTTAAAAACAAAATCTCGCTTATCAACGTTAAAATATTAGCTTGGTTGCTTTGCATTATGCTGTGGCTGCTGATAAACATGTCCCAGTACCCGCAACCGGTGAAGTACATATATTTGTACTTGATGGTTCCACAGCAATGCAAAAACGTGTCTGAGTAAAAATGAATGATTATTTTTGGGTTTAGCATTGACTTGGCGCGGCATCAAGATCAAGGATTTAGCTAGGCTTATCTGAGGGTTGGGTAATGCACCTAACACAATTTTGTACTGTACATAATTAAGTGCATATAAATTAATTTCATTATTCAAAGAGTGCACACTCTTGAGTGATTATTTTTGCGAAATGAACTTTGCCACGGAAAGATTGAATTTTTTTTTTAACTCCGTGATCCATGCACATAATGCATGATCAAAGTGTTGTGGGGCATAAACAAATTGGAGTTGATTTGAAATGAGAGTGACCCGTGTATGATAAGGTTATCAGCGGATGTCTCCTTCTTTCTTTAAAGTCATATGCTACATATGTCGAAGGCAAGTGAATATGTTGTTCTAAGTAGGCAACTTGGTTAAGTTAAATGTTAAATTGTTTGTTGCGAATATCGTATTGCCATCGCATTTTAGCTCCCAACGGGTTCACCACCAGTGTAGAGTATATAAGTAGGTATACCTGGTGGCACATTTACATGGGCTCTTCTTCAGTTCTAACGTGCCTAAGCCAGGTACAGTAAAACATCAGCATAAAAAGTTGCAACAATGCTTGTGCGACATACTTCAGCGACATAAATAGCGTCCGCTTTGGGCCTCCCAAAAACTATTGGTCATAAAATTTTAAGGAAATGCTTGAACTTTCACCATGTAAAAATTAATTTTATTTCGCTACAGAGGAATCCTAGAGCTTCAGCAAAACAAAATTGTCTTCACAGGCCTTGTTTTTTTTTTAATTGCGAATGTTCCAAATATCAACAGCGAAAGTTTTGGGCATTATTTATATTTGGCTGATTATGATCATCACTAAAAACCACTTGTTAACAAGCTTTCTTTATTGAGTGAAAACTATTACAACTTGCGACAGGGCTTGCTATCCTTGCCCAATATTCACCTTTTTATGTTTTTAACCCAAACAAGGAAATTCTAATTGAAACTAACGCGTCTCAAAACGTTATGGGATGTTCCAAAATACTAACGACCATTTTTAGTGTACAGGTTTAATTTTTCGAACTCACAATGCCGATATTTTCCATACAAAATTGCATATTGTGACCTACAAAATATATAAGCTGAAGGTTAAAAATGATTATTATTAAGACCCGTTGACTGTGATACCATTTCACTGTGACCTCTGATCACAAACCTTTGGTGGCTATATTGAGGAAGGATGTGGGTGAAATTAGATCTATTCGTTTGCAGCGAATGATTTAGAAATTAAACAAGTTTTTATATTTATATAGCTGATTCATTATTAAGAAATTTTTTAAAAGATTCTGTAGGATCTCGTTGACACAGTTAACATGAGTGATCCAAAAAAGAAAATATTCGAAGAGGAGACAAGAAAGGATTTGGTTTAACAATCTTAAGTAGGGCTGTATAAAATGTGTTGGCCGCTAAACAGCGTTGCCAGATGGTCAAATTATTTCCCCCCAGATAAATCTGGAAAACCCCCAGATTTGGCTTTAAAAAAAACCCAACTTTTTGTCAATATTTTCTTAATATGCTTTACGACTTAAAAGTAGAAATTTCAAATTTGAAGCGTCAACATGTTTGGTCATACGAATGCAAAAGTGTGTCCCAAATATTTATGACGGTGAAAATGTCAACGCATGCTGCTTTTTGAAACCATTTTGTAGAAATTTACACAGCTCCAACGCGTGATAGTGTTGTTTATAAAATTTACTGATGAGGTTGGTGCTTAAATCCGGAAAAATATTTAAGGAACTATTACAAAAAAACTATAACTTTTTCCCAGTGAAACTGGCATTATCTTTTTTTTTTTTTGAAAGACTTCTTTTGAAAACGAAAGTCGTGCAAAAATATCAGAATTTTCACCGTAAATATAGCTTTAGAGTATCGATTGATTATTTTACAGCATTTTAAAATAACACACACATTTATTTCATCCTTTATTTCAAATTTGAGTCATTTGGTAGTGGACAGAAAAGAACGACGAATGTCCACGATAAGTCATTATTAGATTTAAATCACTCAGCGTTCTTTACGTTCGCAAAATGCGGATGCATATTTGAAGGTTATCAAAAGCGAGTACAACTAAAATAGAACTTAAAGAAAAACACCAGATCCACCCCCTCCCCCCCACCAGATTTACCCCTATCAGCCAAAAAAACAAAAAAACCCTAAATCTGGGGGGAAAACCCCCAAGCTGGCAACGCTGCCGCTAAATAAGCTATACTTGCCAGACAATGCAAGGTTATTGCTGCAATTTAGGGAGAAGATTCATCAAGAAAATGGTTACAAGAATCGTATTCGCGTTCCCCAGGCTTTAACTAGTGAAATGTTAAATCTTTTGCACAAATCTCACATGGGGATTACTCGAACTGCGACCAAAGCTAAGACGACTCTATATTGACCTCATATGGCTAGAGATATCGAAAATATAATTTTAATTTGTCGAGAGTGCGAAAAATACAGACCAGAAAAAAAAGAAGCATTTATCAATTCCACATCCAATACCTAGTAGTCCGTCCCGGCAATTGGGAATGGATTGTCTTGACTTGGAAGAAGAATTGTATCTGGACTGGTTGCAATCGATTATTATTCAAATTAGATGGAACTTTAACCCATTGCAGGCATGCATGATAATATTTTTACTAAAATTAATTAAAGTTTATCTTTATATAAATTAAATTTTTGTTTTTTTTTGTTTTTCAAATTAATTTCGTTAGAAAGCAACGGATGTGAAGTTAGAAGTAATCTATTAAATATCTCTGTATTTGTTGATAGCCTAGATGTTTTTCGAGTATTGTTCGATCAGAAAAATTTAGCGTCTTTGTTTTTTGCTTCTCCTTAACAATTTGTCCTCCATGGATAAACACTTTATGTACTGGGTACCAGGAGATATTCCTGTACAATTTCACGTGCAGTATCTTGCGCATATTTCTCCAAAAGCTTGAAGATCGTCTGTTGACTGACAGTCACCCTTATTGCGGTTGTCAATTAACAACTATTGAAAATTGAGTTTGTTGTGGATATTTTTTGTTTAAATTAGAATAAAACTCAACCTTATGAGGTACCTATGAGTTCTGTGGAAGAGGATACTTTTTTGGAAGTAGCAAGAAGAAGGAAGCAACTAAGGGATGCTTCAAACCCTCTAGAATTGTAAGAACAAATGTGGATATTCTTTTCTCTGAAGTCATACCTATCATCTTAAAATTCCTTTTCAGCTTTTTATCAAATTTTCGTTTGCCGAAAGCAGCGTTTACATAAATATCTTATCGGAAATGGGAGCCAAGATTGAAACACTAAAAAGATGCACATAAAATTTTATTTTTAAAATTAAATTAATTTGTAATATTAAATTGTGCGCAGCATTTCGTTTCTTTGCGCAAGGGTCGTACCAATTAAGTGTCGGGAATGCATTTTCAATTGGCCTAGCACAGTCTACATTATCAATTATTTTAGAAGATGTTGTTGATGCCCTGGATTAATGTATTTCTCCCAAAAGGATCATACACATAAAGATGAAATACGTCGGGCAAAAACGTATTTTTTTTTTTTTCATATTTTTCTTTGAATAAATTCAAATTTTTCATGCTTTTTTTTTCATATCATCGATCACCCATTATATTATTCATATTATCATAGAACTCTTTCTGTACAGAAGTTTGAGTTTCGAGTAGAGTCGTGCGTTCTGTTTTTACTCTTTCAATGCGCCATTTTATTCTGGTATATTTTTGGCCAAAGTCATCAGGATCCTCCTTGGATTGGAAACAGCAGCATCTTCGGTTTCATGTTCATACTCTTGCCCAAATTCTCCGCCAGGTGGATTGATGCAGGTTTCCATTTCCAGTATTCTTATTATTCACGACAAAATACACAATAGATTAAAATATATGGTGAGTTCATTTACCCTTTGTCATTTGTGCCATTCACGACAGCGTGGACCCCAAAATGATAAGGTCTGTTGCGATGTCTATCCACTTTTTTTGCGTCACTGTTTTGGAGCACATTCCTTTGCCTAAGTTTTGTTCCATTAGCTCAACCAACCGACTCAAATACTTTTTGTTGCCAACTATTTTAGCCCTTGTGCTAAATAGTTCAAATCAGTTAAATAAACTAGAAACTTTCCATTAAAACCTTACATTTTGTTGCAGTCCCGTACAAGTTAATTTATCAATCAGTTTTTTCCAGTTGAAATAAATGGATGCAAAATGATAGAAAAGTTAATAACAATTGACACTTGACATATGGATTTTTGTATTCACAATCAAAAATTAATAGAAATTTTCAATGAATCAATAATTCACTGACAATAGACAATCACAATTCCGATTAAAGAAATTCGTTGATAAGTACCAAATACCAATTGATAATTGACAATTGAAATAGGGGCCAATGCTTCACAGGTCAGGCAATATCACCACCTATTGCAGCAATGCTAGCAATTCGACTTCTCTTAGTTCGACACGAACTTTCTCAAAATGGCTTCTTTGGCCTACCTTGTTTATTATCTATTTATTTCTATTTGGCTCTCTATAGTTTCGAAGTCTTCGATGTAATCAAGCAAAGATAAAAACACGTGAACATGAATTCAATTTTATAAGAAAGGTTTTGCTTAGAGAAGTTATCCGTTTCTGGTGCACAATACAATATTGCAAGATTCCTTAAAAATTCTCCATGTTTCATTACATGCACTGCGACCTTACTTCGCCCTATGCCACAAATGAAAAATATCAATACGCTTGATCATATTACTTGAATTTTTTAAAAAAAAAAAAAGGAAAATATTGTTTCACTTCGGGTCAAAATTTTATGTTGTTCTCAAATTTGATCAAAAATAAACGTATATATTCCTAAAGACAAACAATCAATCTTAATTATTATATACAAATAATTATCGTGGGAAAATGTGAGAATCACAACATTCGGCTGTTCAAAAATAAACGAAATGAGGAAAAAAAAAACAATTTATGCATCACTTTCAGTAACGATTTTAATAAATAATGTAATGTTTGAAAGAAAGAAAAGTATCCAAAAACTATCATAACACATAGCTCTATTATTTCCATCACCTTTTTTTAGAATATACTTTAGTAAAAAATTGACCAAAAGTGGTTAATGTCAAATGATAAGATTTCAGTATTTTAAAGATATGTGAAAAAAACTGAACTTCGCGACGCGTCTGACTGCCAACAACTTATTTTAGAAGAGAATCTATAATACCACTCTGTTGCCCAACTGTCACAGACAATAAATGTATTAACAAAAATGAGTTTGTTTGACCCTGATATTTGACCTTTAGCCTATGGGAGAAACCTCGCAAAAATTGAATAATTCTGATATTGAATTAAATATAGATTATGATAATGTGAAAGATGCCCCATCGACGTCTAACAATGCAAACCATGTCGATCCAGATTTATTGCCTCAGCCTGCAGAGTATATCACGAGAACGGGTCGGATAAGTTAAGAAACAATTTCTATAAACCTTAAATTTGAATGCACTAGTTTCAATTCTATATTACAGTATATAAATATTATTATATCACGTTTAGAGTAAAAGCCCAGCAGGATATAAACAGACTTTCGTATTGTACGCTTCAATATAACCTAGGTGACAAAAATTACTTCCACGACCAAAATACTATCAACACAATCTCGATGACATTCAAGACCTGAGGGGAACTTTTGCAGTTAGCCTACAGGCCGCATATCACTAACCGTAATGAGCAGGCAGAATGTTCTTTATGCAAACTGCGAGCTATTGAAGACGTGCATCATTTAATCGGAGTATGTCCAATATTGAAGGTGATTAGAAGAGCACATTTTTGAAAACATACGTGAACAACAAGCGAAGTCATTCCAATACTAAATGGCGAAAATTGGAGTAGTACACTGGCTATAGTTACATAGGGATATCTTTAAAAGATCGATAGCAAATAGTAGATGAAGCTTTTTAAATTAATGTCATTGGGCCTTACCAACAACCAAACAGTAAACTCGAGTTTAACTAATTTCGAAACCAACTATAGTTTGCAGGTACCAACAATCAAATTAATCGGAACTTTAACTACATCTGAGTTTATCGCAAAATTATTACAGTATAACTCAAATGCGTTATAATTTTTTTCTGAGCTTTCAAAATCGCACCAAACAGTCACACGTTGAGGATGGAGAGGCTTCTCAACAATAATTCTTGGGTTTTCCTAGCCCCAGATGCGACAATTTTGCTTGTTGACGTAGCCACCGAGGAGATGGGCCTCATCAGTCAAGATGATTTTTCGATGGAATTCCAGATCATTTTCTTGCATTTCAAGTACCCAATCAGCAAAGACACGACGTTGTTGAAGCGTGTATCGTTTTTAGTAATGGCGTAGTTTCTACTTGTCAAATGTCAAGGAATAAAAGCTTCAAAAGTGACAGCTACCGAAATAGCGGGTCATTCACAATAACACCTCTCATTGGAAAACCCTTTATTATGAATTATATTCTTATCTCATTATTCTCTTAAATCGACATATAAGTTTTAATGAATAATTGTTATGTTAATTAAAAGAAGGGAGACGATGTATATTTGGCTGATTATGATCATCGCCACAAGGATTACCTTAAGCTATATTTGCAAGCATTCCTACCTTACCCATCGCACACGTGGTTTCAAGAAGATGGAGTGATGAGCTTGCTGCGTGAGCACTGCCTGGGAAGGCTCTTCAGTCACTTTGAAGACCTCGCGTAGTCTTCCAGGTCTCCATAGGTACCTCACTTGGTTTGTTTTATGGATGAACCTTAAAATTTGATAGCCCACGAACCTTGACGGAGCTGATGGCGAATACCGCCTGTGAAATTTTTGATTTTCATCAGCCAAGACTACTGAAGCGTATGGCTTCGAACTCAATGGGTTGTTTCAAATGCTTGTTTGATGTCATATTGTAAAAGAAAATACTTATCCAATAGATCAAGTATTTTTTATTTATTCACGTTTAAAAAAATAAACTTTCCTTCAGTCACCAGTTAGTCAAACTCTGTTGGGATACACCCTACAAGCCAGGGGAATAACTGAGACACAACTCGGCGACGAATGGGGTATGCATTAAGCCTATAGTACACAAAGAGTGAATAGGTTCTCGTAAACGCCTGTTTAGTAGGAGAATAATCGCAGAAGCACTTACAAAAGGAGCTCCTGTCAGGATAATAATATTAGCTGACAAAGTGCAGCTATTCGTCTACAGTACTGAGCAAGATGCTTTCAGCACAAAAGCTTGCCAGCACAAGTGAATTCCTAGAAGCTTAGAAGAAGGAAGGAAGGAAAGTCCTATGCTGAACTGAGCATGAAATTGTTGTCGAATTCAACTAGTGATTTCAGGTTTGGGGAGTGGGGCACAGAGAACCTTTTTGACCGGGACTTATTTTCTATTACTTTGGAGCTTATATTTGAGGAAGTAACCTTCTTAATTCGAAACATATTTACATTTTTCCAAGCCCACTAATCTGACGTCTCCGTTCAACTCTGATCCTAGCCTTTTGCTAGGGACTAAACTAACATCCTGTGGGCTCGGGCATTACCGTTCCTTAGAGCTCGTATAGGTAGAGTTCTCGCTAATAAGTGCCCCCTGATGCTGAAACAAAAAATATCAATTCGTAGATTGCTAAGAATATCAAGTGAATAGCTTCTTTCGGACTTCAGCTCTGCACACTTAAGTGATGTCTTAGAACTTGCTTAAGACAGCTCATCTTGAGGGACGAGTGTGACGAGTATATACATAAGAAAAGGACGTACGGCTTCGTTTGTGTACGGAACTTTTTATAGTTGAAACTCTCACTTCTTGCCAAAAGCTTAACTGAAGGCTTACAATGCTTGCCTTGCCGAATTAGGTTGTCGAAATTTAACTTCCAGCTTAAATATTCGCGAATAAATGAACAATTATGGTGCAGCCAGGAGGATTTTCGGATTCCAGTTCAAGACGACTGAGAAGACCGAACCTTTGTACCCAAAGACCAAGTCATCGCTAGTGGCAGAGGGTTTGGTCTAGAGAACTGTAAGCAAGTGCCTGGGATCTCGACAGATGGAGAGCTTATCGGGTTGGGCGTCTCTTTAACTAAGTACTAGCCCTTAAGCTAATCACTCCAAAACGCAACATTTGAAGGCACACCACACGTCCAATTTGAGGTTTCAAGCTGTGTCAACTGCCACCCCAAACCGATTCATCTCTGCCTGCATAAACATGTTGCAGGTATTTTTATCAATTCGCTGTCCTTTGATCATTGTATACTCAGACTTTAATACTCCCTACTGGCTGGCAACCCAAAAATCAAGTACCATTGACATATCGTTAATCCTTATTTGGTATTTCCTAGAGTGTTTATTTTTTTAAATTATTGGAAGAGAAAAAAAAAATCGCATATGTCTTCTCTGCAAAGGACACCCACTGACAATTGCACAATAGGTGGAACAGATGAAAAGATACATAAAACGACCAGGAATGTCCTTAAATGACCAAATATACGGAAAATTTAGAGGAAGTGATGCAAAAGAATGCGAGGCGACGTGTATTGTGCAGTGCCGGCGTATATTACGTGATGAAGGACGAACTTTGTCCTGATTTCAATTTTGACAGTTTTCAAAGGAGGAATATCCTTCCGCTTTCCATTCATATCTGTAGCCTACTTCTGTGCATTCTTTTGTGGGAGGAATAATGCTGTGACCTTCTGTGAAATTGAATCGAAATAAGGATTAAGATGCAATCAGGATTCGGGAGTTTGAAAGCAATTGCAACGAACGTTGTTTGGCAGTGCGCGCACACTGACCAAACCCCTAAGGCTATTCAGGATACGACTTAATTGAGATCCTTGACTGCACACCTTGGTTTATGTGTAAGGTTTTTAATCGGATAATTAATTTGGGGGCTGCATTGTTGGGCTGCTTGGGTTTGTTGGCAGATAATGGCTGCTAATAGGGAGCAGCTGGTTGCAGCGCAGATTAAAGGCGATTTACAGAGGATCTTCGATAAATATTTGTGGCGAAACAAGAAAATAAGACTCTGTTGAAATAAGAGTCCGCTGGTGATCGCGGGGCACACACGTGCTTTGGGTAGATCTCCATGCGCATATGAGTTGGTATGGCTGCATTTAGCAACGACGTTGGTAAAAATCAGGATTTTATGTGGCATAGCACTCAGTGATGTTTTTAATTTAGCCCCTTTGTCGATCATGTAAAATACCCGCTAATGTCGATCAGAAAAACCTACTGGTTCACTGCTGGTGCATTGAGGGGTAAAGCGAGAGCTTTTGTAAGTGATCAGAGTCCTGCTCAATGTAATGTTTCCTTACATGTTGACGTAGTGTCTTTTTGCTGAGACTAAGTCTTTTTGTTACTGCAATGACTTTCAGGTTTGTTGCAATGCAATGAATGATTGGCGTGTCGGACAACCTTCCGCTTTTTCACTAAAGTGCTTTACGGTGCGCGACGTACAAAGCGGAAGGTTTTGCTCACACGTGAGCATGGGAATTCAAAAATTGATGCCAGAAACATCCAGCGATTGTCCTTGCGACTTATTATTTGTCAAATTGAAAACGTTTAAAAACCAATGGCAAATCATTCTGAATAAGCGGAATCCGCGGAATTATAATGTTTGCCTTGAATTTTCCAGTCAAAATCGCCGTTTCCATGACATTTGACTTCTGATTTTTCATAATCAAATCAAACGCGATCCGATAAAACGTTTCGGTGGATTGGGGTTGGTCACAAAAATTATAACTGAGCCGACTTTCGATTTCAAATTGTGTAGCGATAGACCCATCCAAACAACATCCAAAGAATTTAAGACTTAAGCAATTGAGATAATTTTTTGTTGTATTTGAAGTGGCACAACCAGTTTTTCTATCCAGTCTAATTTGTTCAAAGTACGGTTCGCCATACAAAGTTCTATCCCCAATCTCATCCTCTTAAACTTATATTTTCACGGCAAAAAGTAGCATATGTCCTTCCTTGGGCCGATGTTGAATGTGAACCACACCTAAACGGCAAGTTTTTTTCTGCATTTCATTTGACATTTCTCAATTTCAGACTATCTCAATCTGAACCATGGAAAGATACACAATCGAGCAACGCGTTAAAGTTATTCAGGCTTATTATGAAAATGGGCGTTCAAATCAAAATGCATTATCGTGCACTTCGTGATTTTTTCGGTCAATTTAATCGGCACATATTCCCTCAGTGGATTCGTCAATAAGCAGAATTGCCACATTTGGCCGAATGATAATCCAAGAGTGATTGTCAAAAAACCAATGCACCCACAAAGAGTGACTGTTTGGTGCGGTTTATGGGCTGGCGGCATCATCGGGCCGTATTTTTTCCAAAATGAGGCCGAGCAGGCAGTTACTGTGAATGGTGTTCGCTATCGTGAGATGATAACGAACTTTTTATGGCCCGAATTGGAAGATATGGATGTGGACGATTTATGTGGTTTCAACAGGACGGTGCCACTTGCCACACAGCTAACGAAACAATGGCTCTTTTGCGGGAGAAATTCAACGGCCGTGTTATCTCACGTCGTGGCGATGTTAATTGGCCGCCACGATCATGCGATTTGACACCGTTGGACTTCTTTGGGGTTATTTGAAAGAAAATGTGTACATCGATAAGCCAGCAACAATTCAAGAGCTAAAGGATGAGATAATTCGGCACATTAACGGCATAGAACCTCAATTATGCCTCAGCGTCATCGAAAATTTGGACCATCGGATGGAGGTGTGCCGGCGAGGTCGCGGCGGTCATTTGGCCGAATTTCGTTCCATACATAATTGAACCAAACCAATATTATCATAATAAAAAGAAATGACAATAGTTTCCTAAATAATTTGTGTTTTATTCAAAATCAACATCGGCCCTTAAAACTTAACCACCCTTTATTTTAAAATGTATACTGAATTTTTTATAAACCTCTCTTGACTATTAATTAACAAAAACAACTGCACTCTATGTGTTTTTGGAACACAAAAAGTGATCAATATGATATTTTTTCACTAATCCGAGTATTCAACATAAATAAAGAGCCATAATGTATATAGGATTTTTGTATATTATGACCCTCACCAGCAACATAGTTAAATTTGAAAGCTAAAGTTTAAACGAAACACAATATATTGATTTTTTTTTTTTTTACTTTAACAAATATTTTGTTTCAGTGTGACTTCGAAATTGAAAGGATTCAAATCAAAAATATACAAAAATCTTGAAGTTACAAAATCTCTTTTAACAAAAGTACAAAAACGTGTTAGGTTTAGTTCAATTTTCTCTGATTAATATCATATGAGATGGATTCCTGATAGATATTGACCAATGATTATTATATTTAGGTATTTGGCATTGCACGCTCAAAAATTGGCTCTAACAGAGTGCGATTTTTAATCGGTTAAACAAAATGGGTTAAAACTAACCAAGTCTCTGTTGAAAAACACCGAGTATTCGTTGTTGAATATTTACTACCGATATAAATAAGTAAAATTCATACTGTTATAAATAACACACTTTATCAGTTGTTAAGAACCAAGTTTCTAGATAAATATCAACCAGCTGGTTAAATTCAACAGATTTAGTTTGTTATATATAACCGAGAAAAATTAATAAAAGGTTATTCTTAACCGAGTTTCCTTAAACAAGTTGACTCGGTTATTTGTAATGCACTAACTCTTTAGGAGCTACATTAAAAGTATCACTTGGTAGTTTTCAACCGAAAGTTGGTTGATTTTAAATAAGTGATTTTTCTGCGTGTGTGATAAATTTGAAGGAGCAGCAATGTCCCGGCCAACAGAGTCTGAGATCAACCCGGACAGACAACACAATACAATAAAATCTTCACCTTAGCTAGTTCGCAAGACTAGAAAGTGATTAAGTTGGAGGCAGTTAAAAATAGATCGAGCTAACTAATGGACAGTTTTATTGGTACTTGGCAATGTTGCACCGAAACCAGTTAGTAAAGAACGGAATGAGTCATGGTGTTCAACCGGAAGTATAGTTATAACTAAGGACCGAGCTGGTTGGAGATCTCTATATCAACTTAGTAAGTAAGTAAGGGCCACACCTTTAACCGCATTTAGTTGGCTAATCACCGAAAAATATGGAAAATTTAATTGGTTGAAGCCAAATCTAACTTCAAACTGTGACGCCATCTATGTACGTAATTCTCCAGTTTGTTCAGCGGTTTTTGTAACTCAAAAATTCATAAGGTTCCACAAAGAACACAGACCTAGCGCGTAGCCTTGATGGTGTAGCATTTGATATTTTATGTCGCATAGGCAGCTTTACCTGTAAAAATGCTGCAGAACTACCTACGATCAGTTTTTTGATGAATTACTACTATTTGAATATTTTATTCTTCTTGGTAAAATAGTATACCTACCCTCTGGGATAAAGCTGGATTGCCCCACTAAATCAACTCAATCATTGTTCAGAAAAACCGACTATAGTGGAGCTTGTTTGACAATTTCTTACTTGAACTTGGCACATTTTTAGCTGTAAGTTAAAAGGTTTTTTTTTTTTTTACATTTATTGCATTATGGGGACGAAAGTTATGAACGTTTTCTAAAAATGGGTACAGGTTTTCGGTCAGTCTAAGCTTTACTTTGTAGTTCAACAAAACAACAGAAAAAATATCTTCTTCAGTGTGTTTTAAGGTTTTGTAGAACAAACTCTGGTGGCGTATGTATGGTTGCTCCTCCTTATTCATAAGCTTGATGCATAGTGAGCTTTTATCATTTCAAAAGCTGGTACAAATGATATGGGAATATCTTGCGCTTTATATAGAAGAAGTATGTAATTGCTGACCCATCTAGCTAGCCCAAATATGTCACAGCTGCTGCAAGAGTTGTCGTCTATTTCTATAAAGATTGTCATGTACCCACGGCCATTACCTCCTGCATAAAAGTTCTTAATAAATGCCCTTCCTCAGCTCCTTCGCAAGGTAGGTGCAAACAGTAGCTGTTTCCCATCCTAATCAGCTTCCCCTTTCGGTCTTAGTCTCCAACTTGTCAGAATGTACCGATCCAGCACGTAATTATAATATGTTCTATACACAACCTCATTGACAATACATACTAACATCTGTATAACTGTGAACATTGCGCTTCAGAGCACTAATCCCAAATTTAATTTAAGGGAATTTTGGCGCCAATCTGTCAACGCAACGAACACTATTCAGTGCTCACCTCTTAACCGGCTCAATCAGTAAATTAAGTCAGCTGTAACGGCTTCCCTGTGCAAGCGCGTACAAACTGAAACCCTACAAACTCTCTAAGCCCGCCGCACACGTATACCAAACTGTCATTGCCACTCATCCCGTATTGATCCAATTAGAGGTGCCTTGTCCGCAAGGACACACCACTAACGAACTTCCAAAACTTTATTCCAACCGAGAAACCTTAAAACTGGATTTTGGCGGGCGCCAGCTGATTACTCGTATCCTACCGCAGACACCGCTCTCACTGATTCCATGAATAACGGCAAATTGTGCCACAAAGTCAGAATTTCGTTTCGGAAAAGTATCAAATTTCCACGTGGAAAACTGTCAACAGTCATGTCACTCGCACACAGAGTGATTTTTGTGACGAGCCACTGATGACATTTCTCGTTGACATGGGATTTTCAACGGTTTACTGATTTCCCGAAATAAGAATTCAAATTAACTGCACGACATGGGGTCATTCTTCTCGACGACTACAATGGTGTGCACAAAAAACCTCCGATGATATGTAAATTTGGCCAGCAACTTTCATTTCAAGGACCTCTCGCAAATTGAAAGAGTTCCAATGCGGAACAAATTGAGATTTACCTCGGTGGTGAGTATCCTTTGACTGGGTGTCCTTATTCGATCCGTTCAACTGTTGATACGATAAATCATCTGATGCTTTATGGAGTTGTTAATAATTTCCTTCGCAGGAGTGGTGCCACTTGGATATACCTTACAAAAAATGCAGAGAGAATGAAATAAACAAAAAAAAAAAAAAAAAAATCCTTGAGAGCTGCTTGATTTATGAATGGCAATGCAACCGTATATGAAAGTCTGAAGTAACAATGTGTCCCGATAGTCCCCAAGTGATGAGGAGTTCTCCGTTTAGCTGTTGAATGAAAGTGTGTATGTCCTTTGGTGTGAGCGCAGTTTATTATGTTTTGTTGCGTGGACAAGTCAAAGGACTTGTGACGAATTTTTGGAAAATACCAAGAAATGGATAAACCATCGTCGATTCGTCGACTCATTAATCATGCGAGGGAAATAAATAAAAAAGTCGCACGTCATCACGATTTTTATGGTTCGTTGTTAAGTACTCCTACAGGATCACCATCGACAGTTGCCTCGCTAAGGTGCGATCGATTTGTCATATGTTTGTGGGTGGCTGATACATTTCGGAAGGTACCTACCATTCCCAAAATGAAGGATTCAATTGGCAGCTGGTGCCTATCTAAAGGTTTAAAGAGATGTGGTGGGTCCACTCAGTGTGTTTTCTATGTGAAATCGAACGAGTAAAAGATTACGGAACTGAATTGGTAGGTTTTAGGGAATATTATATTGAACTGGCATAGTCAGATATGTCATATCTTCAATTTAAGTATACAAAGGGGTATTTTTCCGGAATTACTTAAAACAGCTGTTGTAATTCTTCTCATAAAAAAGGTGATACTATGTATTTAAACAATTACCGTCCTATATCCCTGTTATCTGTTTTTTCCATATAGTCTTTGAAAAAGGGGTCAAATCTAGGATGCAGTCTTTCTTGGACAAAACTAATTTGTTTAGTAAATATTTCACAATTTGGCTTTCGAAGTGTCAAATATACTGAGGATGCCTTGTTGAAGTTGTGCGGTGAGATATCCCTGCTACCTTATTCATTGACATCACTAAAGCATTTGACATGGTGGACCATAACATATTGCTTAAAAAACTTTATAACGCGGGTTTCAGAGGTTTTATCCATGACTGGTTCGCTTCTTATCTTGATAACCGTAGTCAGAGAGTTAAGATTCGAAATAGCTTAAGTGAGAAAAATCTCATTGAAATATAGGTGTTCCACAGGGCTCTGTTTTGGGTCCTATTTTGTTTTGAATTTTTGTCAATTCTCTTTTTCTTCAACCTCTTAGGGGTAAGCCCACAGCGTTTGCTGATGATACTGTCTTATTATGGTAAATGTCACTTTTCTTTGTCCTCGCCTTTTTATAAATATATAAGATTTGATGACGAAGCCATCCTTCCCAAGGAATCCATGTACCTTCTAGCAAAAGCCGAATATCCGAAGCATGATTCATGTGTTCGGAATTGATTTAAGTTGCCCATTTGGAGCTGTGAAGAAGTTCAGCTCGAAGCAAAACCTTCTTCTCCATAAAGCACAGGACTAAAACTCATTTTCACCTTTTTTGATGACAGCACTCTTGCATTTTCTGTGAATGCAAGTTCATAACAGAAGTAAATGTTAAAATAGGGAAAGAAATCTTTATTAAAGATACTTAATGTACAGAGGAAATGTAGTGATCACCAACTTTTCTTAAAAAACACCTTCGTCGACTATAGGTACTTTTTAAAATAGAGTTCGCCCAGTGGTATAAATTCTACCATTTTAGTATCCCCGCTTAAACGCCAAATATTGGAGAACAAACTACACATAGCATTGCATCTCTGCTGTGCACAATCTTCCCACCAAAAAAATCAAGCGAAAATGTTGTGTTTAAGGCAGTGGAAGTGGCTCTCAACTATTTATTTGACTTCGCCTATTTATATAAAAGATTTGATGACAAAGCCATCCTTCCCAAGGGTTTTTGCGTTAAACTTCGTACTGCTCCTTGTTAAAGATTTGCTCGTTATGATGGTCCGTAGTGAGTTAAGTCTCGGTAAAAATAATTACATCATATTGCTCAGATGATAAGAACAGCAAGACATCACGCAATTTAGTTCGAAGGCCTACAGTATTTTGGTAGTAATACGCCACACTCAGGTCAAGTTTGACCCATTGTGATATCCTTCGGAGGAAAGGGTCTATCCCTTACCCGTAGTAACCTATTCAGTTCGTCTTATTGTTGATTAATTAATAATTACTTATTGTGTCATTACATTCAAATCATTTTGAGGATTTGATGAAATTCATGATTTTGTCCGTTGGTGTGCTAGAAAGCTCGTTCAGATTGTGGTATAGAAGAATTTTCCAAGGAATTTGTGCCTGGAGTGCTGGAGACCTGGACAGTGACATATGAAGTGGGTTGTATCCTCTATGACTCCCTCGTCACCTGCAAAGCTCTTCTCGGGTCAGTCGCATTTTCTTCATGTGGTATCGCAGGGTGTTCTGTCCCGTTAGGATACCTACAAGCATAGAGAGACATTTCCGGTTGTTCCGCATGGTTCTCTCTGTTCTGGTTTTGCAGAAAGATGTCCATAGTTTTCTTTTGCTAGCGCACGTATCCATGGTATCCCGGTATTCGTTGAGGAGGATTAATCTCTGGTCGACTTCAGCATCACTGATGATGTTACTTTTATTTCCAGGCTTCCTGATCTGAGGTATCCAGAGTTTGCGCTAAGTTAATTTCAACCCATTTCTATTTAAACCGAGCAAAAGTCACCCTAGGTAAGAGACACTTTTTGAGCAATTATGTGGAGGCCGCTTCTTTGCATGGCTTATACAGTTATCTGGAATGTTGCTGTGACCTAGAACACAGTACAGGATAAATTAACTTCTGTTCGCAATTTCGTTAAGATACTTCGGGCATTATTTTACCAACTTTTACCTGGTTGTTAGAATACTCAGGGCTTTTATGGCTGCCTAAGTGTTGATGCAGAAGACTATAGTCTTTCCGTCTACATCAAAAGGCAGGAGACGAATTACCGCATCCGTGAGCGAGCCATACGTCACTGAATTTTGTGGATCTTACAAGCATAACAATAACAAATTCAGTCATGTATTACTCGATCACGGATGCAATAATTCAACCCCAGGTCTGCAGGCTGCATCGGGTATAGCCATCGTTTCCAAGTGATCAATAGAACACTTCCTGTGCCATCCGCCATTTTAGATCCATTAGTCCAAATTTCGAGTGCGGACTTGTTGCATGTTCTGCCATTTCCCCACTTGAAATTAATTTGACGAAGATATCGGCAGTGGCAGGAAGTGTAGAACTGAGTCTTGAACCTACCTAAGTGCGCCTTCGATACATAAACTTGCATCTTTGCAAGCGTTTATTAGGTTTGATATTGCATGGCCACCAAATCATGATTCCGTAGAGCAGAATAATTCTAACTACCGCTATAAAGAGTCAGTTCATTACCAACCTTAGGATTTAGGCCCCAACTGGAATGTAGGACTTTTTAAAAGGTGTGCAACCGCGGCCTTTCTTGAGCGGTCCTGAATATATCGCGTCTTGCTCAGTTTGCTGTCATCTGCCTAGACATTTGGAGGGACGTGTAAATCAGAGGCCATTATTTCCAAGCTTAGGCGGAGCTATGTTGGGAAATTTACATCTTTTTGGGAACACCATTAGTTCTGCCTTGGAGGGAGTTACATAAAGTCGAACCATATCCGTCTATTTCACTACCTTGTTGGAACACATTCCACAAGGATCCTTGAAATGTTAGAAAATTTGGCAGAGACAGCAATGGCATTGTCATCTGCATACGCTAAGCCCTTTCAATCTTCATTTGTCAGGATGGTAAGTGCTTCTTTCACTACTAAGATCTAAAGGACCTAGTACCGACAGCATTTCCACCCATGGCGTACCAGTCTTCACAGACATCATGGTCTGACAGGTCTCATATGCCAACATCATCGCTTATTTCAACATCGTCTCTATTATTTAAGTCTATGCTGCAGTTCAAAGTCTAGAGTTGATCAGCTTTTTAAGCTCGAATTTCTTCTATTACTTCAATTCAGCGCTGTACTTATTTTAATGGAGTTTTCCCTGGCATAATGGAACTTCAAAGTCCACACATGTCCTCTTATGATGCCACGATAAACCATCGTCCGTTTTTAATGGTTCGCTAAAAACATCATTTGCAAATATTTCACCTTGAGAGGGGCGCGTCTTTCTCCTTTTTTTATAGCGCTCAATCCCATCTAGGTAGCTAAGCAAACACAAATCCTCTGGATCTGGATTGCAAACTCATATGCAAATAAATAGATTTACTACACCGTGTACCAAGAAAAAGTACATCCTGCAGGACTCACTAATATATATAGGTTGCCTCATAAAAATTCACGCAATAAAAATCAAGTAAACAAGACTAGGATTAGCCAGGAGGTTGAATGGATTTATTTCGATTGCCCATAAAAAGACGGGCGCGTTTAAAATTGGAACAAAACAAAAAATTTAAAAACTTTCAACAAAAAAAAAATTACTTCGGCGACGCATTGTATCCTGCAGTCAAGGTCATGTCCAGGTTGGCAAAATATTTTGTCTTATCTAACGTTCCCCGTGCTAGGCCTTATTGTCGGAGGATTTTGTCGCAAAAATAACTGGCGGGCGCAACAAAAGACTGCAACGTAAATAGAACACCTCCAAATTTTGCAAATCATAAAATTAGGACACAGGAGAGCAAAAAGTCCATAAACCTCTATCCTTTTACCTGCATGGACATTGCACAGATGATGGACATGGACATCAGTCGGGCATGTGAATTGTTATCACTGAAATGACCAATTAAGCGAGTGGGAAAACGAATCCGTTTTAGGGTCGTTTTATGTTCTGTTTGGGTGTGGGATGGTCAGGAAATAATTTTAATTGCAAACATTCCTTGGAAGGGTTTATGTTTCTGTACCTGGGCCGGTGGCCGACGACAGTATTAGCTACTTTATGCAGACAATTTATGGTGGAACTCTGCTTCGGGATTTTTATTACACAATTTAGCAATGTTTTGGATTATATTTAAGATTTCAATGTAAACTGTGTGCCTAGGTTGGTAATGGCGGTTCCATAAGTATAGTAAAAAGTGCCTTATTCACGCCTCTCTTGAGGAGACTTCGCATAGGTTCGGGTATGACGATCACTTTTTAAACAGCCCAGGTTGGGGCTCAAAACTTCTCAGCCACGCAGGAGAGTCCCCAAACAGTTGCTGTAAGATGCCACATCTAAAATGGTACCGTACACTTTCGTTGACTTGAATCTCTGCCCATTGCATCAATTATAAAACACTTTCTTGTCAGAGTGGTGAAGAATGGTCTGTGGCGGTGTCACTGTTTCCCGTCGGGGCTCAAACCCAGTCATCATAGTACTAGCTTTAAGGATTGTGCATAACGATGTAGAAATCTAAATATTCTACTGTCAGAGCAGATATCTTCTCTTTTTTTTTTGTACAACATCGCGTGTCGGGAAGGGTGACGTTTAATAAGGCCAAACAATATAAGGACGAATTTAGTTCCTTCGGTTGGTTTGGTCGTTTTTCCAGTGGCTGTTTGGAATCAAGACCCGTACACGGTCGGCATTATTTTCCATTCAAGACCCAAATTTGAAACGCTAACTCTCATGCTTTTCCATATTTGAAGGCAGCTATATATAGACTTAGTCAAATGGGCTTTCTTAGAGGGATTGATCAACCTAACCTATCTTTGCATGTTCCCTCAGTTTCATTCTTATGTTAAGCAGTGTGCTTCCATATGTTCCGCCACTTTTTAATTAGCTTAGTTTATTTTAAATGGCTTTCTTTGGGTAGCCACTTTGTCCAATAATCGGTCGATTGTGAATACCATCGAAGTAAGGTCGACTGATACCATTTTGATCAACCTAATCCATTTGTTTCTATTGATAAATCTAAGGGCATTATAGGCGGTGGTGTTGCAATGACCGATTACTATAGATCGCTAAGATCGTTATAGAGAAATAGCTTCCGACGTTTTTTATTAAGAAGGGGACTGGGGGGCTTGAGGGGCTGCTTCCTAAAGAGCCTAAACCTAAGTGATATATTGCTAGCATATTCTTATCTACTGCCCATGTCTAGATTTTATTAGAGGAAGAACATTTAGCATGGTTTGTAAAAGTTCGGTTGTGGAAGTTCTTGGTGCAGCTTTGGTTCACAAGCAAGCCAAATTTTGCTAGTTGGGAGCTTCTGTCCAGGGTTTTTTTTTGCCTTTTTTTCTTTTTCAAAGACATCGAGGCTGCAACTTTGCACCAAGAATGATCCACATAGAACAGAAGTTCAATTAGGCTATAATTTCAGAAGCTACTAAAAAAACTGTTACTTTGCACTCAATGCAAAACTATGTGAGGACCCTCTGAAAGCCTCTGAAAGCCTGTAAGGTGGTCGCTGTTAATCTTCAAATTATTTGTTGAAAACTGGGTCTAAAACGCCTCAACTGACAACCATATCTGATTCAGTGGGTACTATAAAGAGTCTTGAAGTCACCCGCAAGACTCTCTGCCCATAGATGGTAACCAAAGCCTTTTAATAATATAACAGTAAGCCTAAGTTGTTGCAGCCCTTCTCTGAGTCCATTTCAATCTCCCTCAACTGAAATCTTTGAAACGTGTTTCTGGTTAAATTTAAAAAATAAAAAAAAATTTAATTTAAACCCGCTCTGGTCGGTATGCAAAGTCTTCGCTTAAAGGTTCCTACCCAATGTCGTATCTTTCCGGAACAAATGATAAGTAACCACCGTCTAAGATACTATTCACAATACATAGCCCACAAATTAATAAGTTTTACGTAAAACTGACCAACAACTTAATTAACCCTTGATTGCAAAAACATAAAAGGCACTCAAAAAACTCACGCCTAGCATAGAAAACAAACAAACTCACCCGCCCCATAAAAAGCGAACGAAAAAAGAAGACATTCACAAAAAAATCATAAATACTCACCAAAAAGCAAACAAATGCTAAAAAAAAAAAGTCAACTCCTGCAATAAAAACTGAAACTGTTCCGTTTTTTATGTTCGCTTCCACTTTTTTACCACTTAGTAGAGCACACAAAAAACCATTCCCACGGAGGCGTGCTATAAAAAAACAAACTTCGAGGTATGACATAAGCCCACATAGCCTGCAAACCCAGATGCATACTTGCGAATCCCTAATGGATGTACTTATACCTAGCTAGTGTCGTAAAAAATCCACTCTTGAGCCTTAAAAGATTCTTAAAAACGCCAAATGCTTACGAATCCTTTGTTTTTTTAACAGGAAAAAAAAAAAACTATTTACTTGTAACTGTGCATCCCTAATAAAGTAGGTCATAGGGAAATTTAGTTTTTACCGATTTTGTTTACGACTTGCATCATCTTATACACGTTTGGGATGGACCTTGCAGTCTTTTTTTTTTATTTTCTTAAGCCTCGCCGCAATAAATGATTTGCAAAACAAATTATTTTAATTTCATTTAGGGCTTCTCGGAATTTGGGCGAGCGTTTCTCTCTTGAGGATGTGTGCGTGATTGCGCCCCTATACCATTGTGTAGGTAGATAGGCAAGGTAGTCGCGCGCATTTACCTGGTGATTTTTGCAATGTTGTGGAGATTCATAATTATAATCCGACACACGATGGGATTAGTTGCAAATTTAAGTCCATATTTGTTCTTGGAAGATTGTCCTCACCGATGACTGTGACTAATATATGTAAGTTAAAAAAAAATCCCCTTGCGATTCCTCAAGGATTCTGTACTTCCATTTGGTTGTTATGGTGGACCTCAATCCAGGCAAGGTTTTATTTGAGGCAAAAAAAGAAGCTAAGTACGCGAACAGACTACTATGCGAAATATGTAAGTGTCAAGCACTAAAAAAAAAGTGAATCCGGTCAAAACTGACCGAATGACCGATTTCTATTTTTTTTTTTAATTCGGTCAAAAAATCCGGTCAAAAGTTAAAATAATAATTTTCGACCAGAAGTCCAGTCAAAAATAGAATAAAGTATATTTTAGCCAAAAATATTAAACAAAAACTAACAAATATTATTTAATAGTAGTTTATTTATTTTGCCAAACAAAAAACAAAGAATTCATTCAAATGCTTAGCATCACAACGTTTTTCAGAAAAATCAAATTCAGGCTTCTAAAATTTTTCTAAATGCATACATATTATTGGAAAAAAATTACATTTATAAATTATTGAAAAATTCTTTATCATTCAATTCAGTCTTGTTTGCACACCCTCAGTCACAGTTTTGGTGGGAGCATTCAAATGAGATGATATGAGACTGCCGCGTGGTATTCTAGGATTATTCACAATAAATTGGTTTCTGTATGAAATTGTGAGCGTGTTTGTTAAGTATGGCCAGGTTTAATTTAAATTATAGAAATTTAACTTTATGTCTAGTCATAGAAGAATATTATTTTTCCGGTCGAAAAAGGGGTTCCCGGTTAAGAATTTTTTGGTTTCGGTCAAATATCGGATAGACCAGGTTTCAAAATTTTCTCCGGTCAGAGTGAAAAGATTTCGGTCAGATATGACCGGAATTCGGTCAGAATGGCAACACTGGTTAGCAGGGCTCTAATCGCGTAAGCACAAAACTAACGAACGAAATCGTCTCGATGATGCTTCTAAAGGGTGTCTAAGAGGTGTTATTGTGAATGACCCGCTATTTCGGTAGCTGTCACTTTTGAAGCTTTTAGTCTTTGACATTTGACAATTAGAAACTACGCCATTACTAAAAATGGAACGATACACGCTTCAACAAATTATTAAAATTCACTACAAAAATAGTGAAAATCTTGCAGTCACAGTTCGCAAAACTAAAGCATTTTTTGGTCGTCGTGAAGCACCTTGTCGGACCGCGATACAGAAATTGGTGGAAAAATTCGATCTGTTGGGACAAGTTGGCAAGTCAGTGATGTGAAGAATAAAACCCGTGCACGTCGCTCAAGAACAACTGAGAATATTGCTGCTGTAGCCCAAAGTGTTGAAGCAAACCCAGGTTTGTCCATTCCTCGTCGTTCTTTGGAATCGAGAGATGATTAATGATTTTTTATGGTCGGAGTTGGATGGTATTGATCTGGAAAACGTCTACTTTCAACAAGACGGCGCTACGTGCCACACAAGCAACGAAAGCATTGATCTTTTACGGGAAAAGTTTCCGGGCCGTTTTATCTCTCGAAGAGGTGATCACAATTGGCCACCGAGATCTTGTGATTTAACACCTTGCGACTTCTTCCTTTGGGGCCACGTGAAAGATAAGGTCTACGCCAACAGGCCAGCGTCGATTCAAGACCTCAAAGATAACATTCGTGAGGCTATCGAGGACATAGGGCAGACACTTTGCGATTTGGTTATGGAAAATTTCATGAAAAGGATATGGTCCTGCGTGCGTGCTCGTGGTGGCCATTTGGCTGATGTTGTTTTTCATAATTAACGGCCTACCTTCCTCTTTATTATGAAATAAACATCCGATAATTATCTCAAAAAATGACATTTTTCTGTGAATACCAAAATAACACCTCTTACATTACTTCGTGCTGTTGCACCAAAAGCCGATAACCTTAGAAAAGATTGGACGATCATCGTTTTTTGTTGCTTCACGTTACTAATTCAACAGTCAAGTGCTAGCGACAAATCGTTTCAAATTATCGTAAATTCCGCGATTAGAGCCCAGCTAATCTTGCGAAATAATTAGTAGGCTGCTTGTGCGGAGTTGGACAAAAACTAAGAATAAATCCAGTAAACTGGAAGCTATGGAAGCCCTTCTAAAAAAATCAGCATATACGACTTTCATGGCTATTAGTACTCAAAAGATGACTAGTATAACCCACTAAAATACGGACATTCCCTAGTAATGGCCGAAAGAACCTAAAGAAGGGTAATGACAACCAATGTCAAAATGTTTACCACTGACATATTAAGAAAGTTCTACATTCTTAAAAGAACTACACAAGTCACTCATAACAGAGTTATTATAACCTTTTGGTGCCCTCATAGCTCCTTAAAAGATCTGCAGTTTTCATCAAAGTTGCTCTTTTAACTTCACCAAAAAGAAGGGATCGTATAACATTTTAAAGGAGCTGTCGTGCTTAATAACCTAGATATTTTTACATCTTCAGAGAAATGGAAATCCAAATTTTCATAACCCCTAAGATGATCTGCAGCTTACGCATTTATTTACATACTTTAACCTCGACGGAGAGCCAAGGAGCCCACTTTGGAGGTGATCAGTGATGCCAAACCGAATCGAAGTTTGCCTAAGCCTGAACAAAATTATACCTCCTTTAGTAAGAAATATATTTATATATACTGCATATTTTACAAAGTCTCTGCAATGAACATACAAGGTGCTTAAAATTTGTTAACAGAATGTTGGTCAATCCATAGGTAGTTAAACTTTTTCTGATCTCTGTAATCCAAGGTTTGGGTTTGGTGAGTAAGTCAAGTAGAGAATTGGAAAATAAGCAGGACGCACAGTTGTAAAGGAAAATTAGTGATACGTCTTTAATCAAAGAATTAACCATATTTACCAAATTCAAAATGTATTTGTATGAATTGATTGTAAGAAAGAATTCACATATCAATAATTCACATTTAATTCTAACCTGAAGAATCGGAACTATGCCTAAAAGGCAAAATCTACGCATGAGTTGGCATAACTGGGTCAAGCTAACAGTTAGGTGGAAGGGAGACTTGCTGTACCTACTTTTGTTTGATAGCTAATATAGCATGTTGATATTTTGCGATAGTCTCTTAGAAAGATACACAAAAACCATTATAATATGGATAAGCTTATGTAACAGGGTGGTATAGCTATTTTTAAAATCAGTCTTCTCAGTGCGGATCACCAGTTGAGAGTAAGAAAGTGGTATAGGTGAAAATGTGTGTGTCTGGTTCAAGTAAGCATACACTCACACATAGGAATTTTGACATTTGACAGTTCGCTATGCACACCGCTCTGCTATTTTTTAAATGATCTCATCGATAAAACAACTCGGACGAAGATTTTATTTTAAAATTTGCGGTCAACACCAAAAAAAAAGATCATTAGCTCAACAGTGATAACGAGTCGCTCTGAATATTAACCCTTTGGTAACTTCTTTTTAGTTGTAGAAAAATAAATAATGTTAAGGAATTATTTTTTGTCCGTTTGTTGTTACTGGGGCTCCTAAAAAACATTGGATTTGTTAAATGTTTGTTCTAAAGTGGTTTCTGGGAACGTTGCCATATGGCGTCAATGTAACAAGTGGCAACAGAGAAAATGACGAAATTAATATTCTTTTTCAATTATAGTTTTATTTATTACAGAATTGAATTGCTTACTTACTTACTTAAGGTGGCGCTACAGTCCGGGGTGGACCTGGGCCTCAACCAATACGCCTCTCCAGTTAGCGCGATCTTTGGCTAACTGCCTCCAGTTGCGCACTCCAAGTTGGTTGAGGTCCCCTTCCACTTGCGCGCGCCACCTAAGGCGAGGTCTTCCTCTACTGCGTTGTCCCTCCGGGTTGGAATCGAAGACTCTTCGGGCCGGAGCGTTGGTGTCCATTCGCTCCACATGTCCTAACCATCTTAGACGACTTATGCGTACTTTTCTGAAAAATAGGCAGCTCGGAAAATATTAAATAGTATGTATAAAATATTAAAAATAAATTAAAAGCAGAAAAAAAAATACTTATTTTATTTTTTACAAAAATTTAAAAAATATAAAAAAAAATATTGTTGGTTGTGTTTTTACACTCGATTTTCTTCAAACTGATGTCATACACGCACCTATTTTTATGGATATGTAAAAAATATACCTATTTGTAATAATGTGATGATATAAAAAAAAATCAAAATCTAATATCTGATTTATTATTCGAATATTCTGAACATTTTTTTTTTTTCTTTGTTTAACATTTTTAGAGCTCAATAAGATAAAACGGCAACAAAAACTAAAGTTAAACAAGAAATTATGCTAAATGACATCAATGACAAACAAATTTACACAAATTTGAATAAAAGGTGCAAAATCAAAATTTTACCAAATCGAATAGACGGAACTAAGATTTTTATTTTATGTTTTTATTTGAGTGCCTGCTTTTTTTCATTCAAATAAATTCGAAATTGATGGTCGATGTGAAAAATAAATAATAAAAATAGTCTTTTCATGAAAAAATTCGAGTTCTTCAATAGACCTTTCTTGCACGAGAGCTTAAAGGAGAAGGACGTCAAACATAAACCAGTATGTTTGACTCTAATTAATTAGAAAAGAAAATCCAAAATCGGAGGCAGAGAATGAACGATATGAATACTCATGTTGTCATTTGGCATCAAAATGCCGAAAGGGTTAATCAAGATCATCTTAAAGTGGACTCCTTCAGACGATCATCATCATACCTGATCAGATCCCAGCAGTCGCTGTTTAAAATAAAAATCCACCACTCCATATGTTCACCATGTTCTCGACCTAACTTAGAAATTTCCTGCCGAAAACACGGTAAATACCGAAACGTGATCACTGATCAGGATCACACACGAACAACATGTCTCTCAGCCTACTTAATGCGAACGGATTGAATGGATTAAACCACAAAACGAATTCCTCTACCTGCCTGATTAAATGTGCGTGGACAGTTTGCCAGATAATTTCTACTCAAAGGGTACATCTACAACGCAAGAAATCTTCCTTCCACTCAATTGTATTTCCTGGACCTAGTTAGCGGTTGACTTAAGCACATAATCCACCTTAAAGACTTCCTTTCAGAAATTGTCTTTAAATTCATTAATGCAATTCATAATCCCTCACAATAATCCTGTGGTTTCCTAATACCTCCACTTAAAAACAGTCTTCAGGAATTCTGCTTCCCTAATGAGTGGGAAGTTCTCTATTCGTCCTTTGTTTGAACACATGAAAGGATTATTATTCTCCATTCAGGCCATCAAAGGGCTTCTATGTGTCGCACGTCCCAATCGTGTATACCCTCTAGCTGATCGTTCAAACAGCAACATAATCGACTGCTACAAATTGAAAAATTTGTGGACAAATAAAGGATGAATATCCCTTTCCCCTTTACTAGATTTTTCGATTATCATCCATACTCACACCCCTTTTATATTGAAAAATCTTCTCCAGCCCGCACCCGTGTGTTGACAATCTGAAGTATGTGTTTTTGTATTTAGCCACCCCAGTCCATGAAAAAGGACATTTTTTCTCGATTTTTTCGCAACTTTTTACCACATAAATGAGACATGCCAGGGTATCTGTCACCCGTCAATAAAAAATAACTGTTCTACTACTGCCCCCTAATCCTCATAAAAAAAAAATATTTGATTCACCAGTTCCCCTAAGGATACGTGTGCTTAGTGTAGGGAGTGAATACCCAACAAAAAATTGAAGTAAAAAAAATCTTAGCTGCGCGCGCAGCATGCGTTTGGCATACGAGGACGATTATTCTCTAACATGGGACGAGGACAATGAATTGAAAAGAAAAAAAAGTCATATCACTTTTTACCTTAATACCACACACATATGAACATGTAGGTATCCCTGCATCGCGTGCTCAGATAGAAAAAAATGAATGCAAAGAAATCGAATGCCTCTTCAGATGCAGATCCACATATACGAACACAAGAATGAGTTTACCATTACCCTATAGGTAGGGTACACCAAATTGCTTGGCTCCAGCAGTGAATGTTTTAGGGAACCGCTTTTTGTTGTAAGAATTTTTTAAATTCCACCCCAGTTAAAGGAAAGGACATTGCTTGTGCTCCTTGCTTCACTTTTTAATCTACCGGCACATGACAATCAAAGGTGGTTCCTAAAATGCATTTGAATGCAGAAAGGAATAGGAAAAAAAATCAAATTAACAGGGACAGTTGTAGAAACAGGAATCAACATCTTAAGGCGGCGTATCGGAGAAGACGAAGGCACGCGCGGTAAAAAATGACGCATTTTCCAGAAGAACATGCCAGAGTGAAATCAAATGAGGTAGGTATGCTAGGAATTTAGGTCTCCCAAAGATAAATGGATTGCTTGGCTGCACTTTGACTTTTAGCATATGGACGGGAAAATTGTTAATGAATGGGATATTTGTGCCTGGTGGATGGTTTGTTAACAGTCGGGGCTTTTGGGGATGAAGCCGTGTTTGACATTTTTGTATACTCCTGCGCAATCCACCTAGGTGATTGGTGGAATCTGAATTCCATTGCCAGTTTAACGAACAATAAAATACTTGTGGCAGATAATGAAAACGTGAGCAAAAAAGGAAAAAACAAATAATAAAGAATTCTTGAATATTAAAAAACAAAACAAATCATAGATATAGATAGATTTAAGGCCGAAAGGCAAACATTTTTGGGATAATGATGAGTTTAGAGCGCTCGCTGAGAGCCAGTAAGCTAGAATAAGATAAATGTTAGTTCTAAATTAGATTTAATCGTTTTTGTCTAGTATGTAGATAAGTTTAACTAAAAATACCAATAAACATTAGTCTAAAATGTAAATTTAAAAAAAAGGACAAAATTCCCTTCCAGTATGCCACTGACAATTTTGCGGATATCTTTGGTACAGTCGGAATCGAGTTCTCGAACATATACTGTAGGTATAGCTTGTATAGCTTTACGCACAAGGATATTTTCCCTGGACACTGATCAGATCACATTAGCCGCCATCAGCTTCTTTAAGCAATTCAACCCCTGCAGTGGGTCAATGGTAAGTGTGCTCGACTGTGCAAGTGGTCTTGAGGTCTTTTGCACTGCGTCACCTCTTGCGAATGTCTGACAAATATGCGATGGTAAACTACAACGAAAGAGCTTCTCAACTAGCCGATCGGTCTACACCACTGTTTTTGTCAAAGTCAACGTTTGAATAGCTGAAACTTGTTGAACAATCTTAAGAATGGATGGAAACGATTCAATATTTGTGAATATACATAATGGGCCTCACTAAAAACATTTTTAGTTCCGACTTTAAATTTAAGTAGTTCACAGTGGCTATAGTTTCCATACAGATTTTGCAATTGTGGGCTTCCGTTAATTTTAAGCCGAGACTAAAATTTGTTATTAGTACGGCGCAATGCCAACTTGAAGTACGCACACGCAGGTTCAGGTCCCAATGATACACACGATAATCGGCGGAAACAATCGTTCTTTCGAGTTGTGAAGCTAAGTACGCTGCTCGAAACTAAATTTTAGCTACACTCCAACTTTTCGCTCCCAAACATCAGCTAAAATTCTTGGTAAATTTTGACATAGTGAACCTATGCCGTGGATAAGTGTCACAGAAAACAGTATTTTTCTTTTAAATTCCTCCGAAAAATTCGGTTCTCTCTTATTTATACCGTCTCAGATTCTAGGTACTCCTCATCTATAAAAAAAAAAAATTGTTGGCGCAACAGGTCCGTAGGGACCCAAGGCCTAGCTTCTCACGCGGCCATCCGTTTTGTGTGAGTTATTCATTTGTGGAACGAATGGAAGGGATCTACAATTTTATGCCGATTCCAAACGGCTAAGAAGCTCTTCTTAAGACAGTTATACTCTCGGATGTTTGTCAGACGTTCGCGAGAGGTGGCGCAGTGTATGAAACCCTAAGTTGGAATTTGGGTTTTTGCGGGATTCGAACCTCCTCATCTACCTCGCTATAAAAAAAGCTCAGCCTTCCTAACTTTCCGCAACACAAAAGCACAACAGAACTCACCGATCTGTCAAAATTTAGCTTGAGAAAATGTGTCGACCATTTAAATGGGCACGCTAAATTTTGGCAGACACATAAATGATTAGCTCGAGCTGAGTACCACTTGACTAAGGTGATTCACTTTTACCTCAGAGTCCTACAGAGTTAGTGGATTAAAAATAACCAAGTCAACTTGTTTAAGGAAACTCGTTTAAAAATAACCTTAAATTAATTTTTCTATGTTGTAAATAACAAACTAACTCTGTTGAATTTAACCATTTGGTTGATATTTATCTAGAAACTTGGTTCTTAACAACTGATAAAGTGTGTTATTTTTAACAGTATGCATTTTACCTATTTATATCGGTAGTATTTAACAACGAATACTCGGTGTTTTTCAACAGAGACTTGGTTAATTTTGACCCTTTTTTTAACCGAACAAAAATCGCGCTCTGTTAGAGCCAATTTTTGAGCTTGTATGACTTCAAACATTCAGATAAACCAAATACTTGATTAAATAGTTGAAGAAGCGATTTTTCAAGATCAAGCAAACTCAATAAATCAGTCAAAAGGCTGACTTCCGG
Organism: Cheilosia grossa; assembly: GCA_963082955.1. NCBI lineage: Eukaryota > Metazoa > Arthropoda > Insecta > Diptera > Syrphidae > Cheilosia > Cheilosia grossa. Next base: position 38,125,407 of record OY720147.1, on the reverse strand, counting down.
TGCCTTCACTAAAGCTACCTTTCGGCTATAAAGCTATGGCAAATTTTTGTTTTTCGTCCAAGATATAAATGGTAGCTCCGGTGGGACTATCCAAATGAACCAAACTGTGTGAATATACAAAGCGTAAGAGACAAAGCTATTTAGGTATTTTTCAATCACTGACAAGATCTAAAACAATATCATTTTCACCATTCTTTTTAAACAATTAATCCACCAAGGAATACCTATAGATGTTCCAAACTTCATATGTAGCATTAGTAAGTCCCACCGCCACCATTTATAACGAACCCACTCAAGTTATACCTACCCAGGACGACAGACCTACAACTCGGTATGTGACATTCAACAACGGATTTTCTCGAACTTCCGACAACGATCCTTCAACGCATCATTGGACCTTGCAATTCTTTTAGAACTTAGTTCATTACTTGCATTCCATTAGCCAGATAATTATTTCCCGCGGACAGTCGTGGTGATTCAGCTTTCAGGCGCCTTCTTTGTTTTCATTTTAATTCAAGGAACATTTCACGAACAAAATCCTGTGACTTTGGCTGTTTCCTCTGCAAGAGCCACCACAAAAGTAATCAGTGCGTTGAGGATTTTCCTTTTTCCAACAACGATTTTCCAATCTCCCTATACCTATACCATTTCCACTCACACTTCTTTTCTCCCCATACTTTGACTCCGCTCTGTACTCAGCAGCAGGGAATCATTTATCACCAGCCACACAAATATCTTGCGCGGTGCTGGTGTGTATAGGTTTTCCTTACCTTTATGTATCCATCAAATTTTGAAGCACCCATGTGTTGATATCCCTTTTTTCCTTGCCCGAGCTCTCTATCTACTCTATCGAAGGAATAATGAAAGCAACCCCCAGTTGCGTACACGCATTGAAGAGCTCTTCAAAAGAAGAGAGCCAAGGCGGACATCCTTTTCGGTTTTTTGCTCTGGTACTAAATATATAGATTACCCCTTGATTGAAGGGAAAGTATATACTACTCTCACTTTTCACAGGCTCTATATAATAAATGAACTCATCCCTATAGGAAATGAAATAGGAAGAACGGGGAAATTGTTGCGCTCTCTTACGACAAGGGCGGGGAAGTTTATGCTCAACAGAAGGACACAGTACATAATATCCTTTCTTTCCGGTATCCTTTCCTTACTCGATTTTAGTACGTTTTGAGTGACTCAACTGAGCAACTCAGAGTTGCGTACTATATTTTGTGGTAGGTCAGTGACCAAAAAAAATATTACGCATAGACGTTCGGTCTGATAAGGAAAAATATTTGTCTTTGTTTTCTATTTATGAAGAACGCGTCGGAAATAATTAAAAAAAATTGCGGTTGATTATCTTTGCGGTAATGGGTTAAGTCATTCGGATTATTATTTTTTTAGAACTTTGATTATTCAAGCCCGCACTGTTATCAACTGAGTCTTGTGGTTTCTCAAGGCAAAAGTTATTTTTTTCTTACACATTAGTCTACGCATTTGTGCGTGAGTTCAGTAAACTCGAGGCCCTGCAATTCCTTAATCTTACTACATAGTAGGAAGTTTGGTGTCAAGTTCAAATCGTTATACAACATGCCGATCTTGACACCGTAGTCTACTGAGTCTTACTTCGAGTTGCTCTTGGTGTTTGGTACTCATTTATTTTTGTGGTCGTTTGCGGTGTCTGTATTTAATCAGGCGTATGGCTATCAATGGTCAGCTAAATGTGCTGTTTTTCCTAAAATAGTTGTTTTTTTGAGACAACCCATTTTGCGCACTTAGACATAATTTAAGATTAGCAGCCTATTTGTGGATGAACATTTTGAGGTTGTCAGATAGGCGATTGGGTGGCGAGTAAGTCCACAGATTGTTGACAAAAAATGTAGGGTTAGATAATCGAGAACCTAATGAGAGCCTCTATCAAAATAGTTATACACTAGTCGGCAAAAGTATTTTGACAGAAACGCAAGTCGCTTTTCAAATTCCTAACGGCTACGGATTAACTGTCTACAGTTTTCACTCTGTAATTGCATATGGTATGACCTATGATTGTGTGTGTAAGCGAGATCATTTGAGATCCATCGCTGGATAGCTCAAGCCTATTTGGGGTTAAGGTCCGATTATTTGACTGGCAAAAGTTTACGAAAAATTCTGTTATCGTTAAAATTTAAATTAAATGTGAATTTGATTAAGAAAAGGGGGAATACGACAGAGTTAAATATGGAAGACTAGCTTTCGTAGCAAAATACGAAGGCGGTCTTTCTGTAAAAAAATAGGGGAAGAATTTAATTTGTCGAAGCAAGCTGTAAATATCAAAATCAATAATCACATAAGAATGATATTTGTGCAAAATTTCCCTCGCTCGAGTTGAAAACGAAAAACTTATAACGAACAAGGAAGACGGAGGGTATATTTTGGGGAAGTTTGTTAAAAATACAAATTAAAGTCCCAAAATTCTCGAGCTTAGTATGAAAAAATGTGCGGAAAACACGATTATCTAAGGGATAATTCAGAAGCGCCTTGCTGAGCTCGTTTTGGATACATATCCTGTAAGCAAAGACCGTATATAACTTCAAAAACAAAGTAAAGATGCTACAATTCGCCCTAAAGCTTAAAAATTAACCCATAAGGTGTTGAACCGGGTCTTATGAACGGAAGAGACTTCATTTGAGCCTCATGGCTCACCGTAAAGAAGATCAGTTCGGAGGCTGCAATTGTCTCGTGAAAAATACCCACCAGTCGTTCGGACCAGTTAGCAAGGTGCGGGCTTATAATGTTTTAAGGTTGTATACCGTCCAGCGGTTGTGCAGATTTGATTCCAATCGATGGCACGATGATCCAGCTCAAACTTCAGAAAATTACGCATTACCATCTGGCGATAATCGCGCAGTCATTTATTCTCCAACAGGATAACGCTCCTTGTAAAACAAGCGCAATGGTGATTTAACTTTTAGGGGATATTCAACCAGAAATACACAACTGTCCACCTCGACGCGCAGATTTAATGCTTTTGAATATGAATGATGTTGAATTAAAGGAAAAAAATGTTTTTATGACATCGAGCAGAGAGGAGAGCGTTTTTGTAGTAACAAAGCCTTGGGATGACGTTCCTGCAGATAGTAGGTCGTTGAAACGTTTGCAAGACAGTTAAAAAATGATATTGAGCCTAAAGCAGATACATTTTTATTTAAAAGAATTTTATTTTGTTCCAAAAATATATATTTTTTTTTTTTTTAAAGTAAAACTTATTTGTCAAAATGATTGTTATTCGTTAACTTTATTTATTCTAATAAATTTAAAATAATGCATTTAAAACTGAAAATGACAAACTGTGTATTAATTTTTTTTCATTTCTTCCCAGAATTCGAAAAATTTAACTTTTAGTTTTGTCAAAATACTTCTGCCGACAAGTGTACCTACTGTTGCATGTTTGGTAGACATTCTCGAGAAATATGACGCAGTGGAAAAACCTCGAGATATAATTTTTTAATCTTTTCTCAGGGGTTTGAACCTGAGACCCCTCGCTCGGCTCAGTTGTCATTGCGCAACATTTAAAATTCATTCGGAAAAATCAGATAATAATATTTAACAGCACATATTGTAAATTGGGAAAGGAAATTGTTACAGTCTTTTAAACATAAACTATTTTACTACTTAGATACAGGTGGCGCTACTATCTCGGACGTTACACTGGGTCTCAGCAAACACATGAGCTAACTGCCTTTCGTTCCTCATTCCACGCTCATAAGAGATATTCTTCGACTTGTGCAAGCAGCCTCTATAGGTTGAAGTCTAAGGCTCTTCACGTCAAAGGGTTAGTGTTCCTTCGCACTGTATGTCTTAGTTTAGACAAATGACAACTATGGCACCGCCGATGTGCAGCTTATATAGAGTTCGCTGATAAATCTTCCTCTCCAGAGCCGATCAACGCAAACAGGGCATCAAAAATCACTCGAAGATTGCATCTGCACTATACTGAGATAGACTATGGATGATGAGTGTTTTGTATGGAGCCTACGTAGAGGTCTTTAGACAAGGCTTCCCATATACGAGTATATCTCTTCCCTTTGGTAGATAGAAACTGCAATTGGCAAGCATAGTTCTTCGCTAGATTTCTTAAGTGATTAGCTTCCATCTGATTCGTCGGCCTTGTATGTCCCTTCTGTTTGACAGCATTAACTTGGCTTTGCCGTCATTGATAACTTAGCTTATTTTGTCCGCTTCTCTTCAAAATATTTGCAACTATACATGGAATTGGATAGACTTTGAAAAAGACCCTTTATGGGTAATCTCTAGAAATTTCGTCAAATACAGCCTTAAAATTGACTTAATGTTTGTACGTGCTGAATTGGATGCTTCGGGTATCCTCCAAGATCTGCTGTAGTGTGCAGATATGTACTGTTGGTTTTGGGCTTATCGCCAAATAATTCGTTGACAAATTTACTGCAGCCATGATCTTGTATTCACGTCGTCCGGGATTGACCAAAAGGTTCAGCTATTAAAAACTATCCGGCCGCCTTATTGTTTGTTGATGTATGTATAGTTGCCTTTTCACGTTCCTTGCAACTTTTGGCTAGTCCAACGCATTTGGCTCCCGAAGAAGTATCAGTCAATACCTCGATCAGAAGCCATTGTCCTTCATATGGTAGCTGATGCAGATTGTGAAACGTGGTCAGTCAAATGAATTTTTGCAGGACATATGGGTATGGCCGAAGGATTAGAGCTAAGATGTACTAATTGTTTGTTTAAGCCTGCACATCGAGAAAGTAATCAAATTGATTAATCAACAACCCTAGATCCAACCGTTGATTTAAATAACCAACTCCGGAGCAATTCGACCCATTCATTGCCTTACTGACATTCCCCATCCTCAGCAACCTTCCATCTACGTAAGTATGAGGTATCTACTACTACAGCGACTGGCATGGATATGCACTCATGGAAAAAAAGAAACAAATCAATTTCTCCTAGGGCAACAAAGTGTAGTGCAATCCAAATTGAAAACTGTTATCATCCATAAACGAATTCCGGTTCGAACATGCTACGACTACAAGTATTAGAAGCAACAACGCAAGTTGTTAAAATTTCCCAATTACAATAGGTAGACACATTACCGAGAATGCCCACCATAATGTTTTGTATACGTAACAAACGACCTACACATAAATAACTCGCAAATCATGTTTTATGCTATAGTACTATGTATGGGGTTTTTTGTCCAAAAGGCAAACTGCGAGTATAGAGTCGAAAAATGTCACCAAAAAGGTAACGTCTTAGGAGAGCGCATCCAGCACTCGAACAATGACTAATTCATTATCAGTCTTGTACACAAGACTCGGACAAAGCAAAAAACTGAAAAACAAGCGAAACGCCTACTTCCCAAACTCGGACTCCTTTTACCCTAGTCAAGTCATAAAAGAGATAGTTCCGATGAATCACAATTCTTTTATGGTATTTCGAATTTGCATGCGAATTTCTGGTTCGAAAATGTGCAGTTTTTACTCTCGCTGTTGTCTTAAGAGTTTTCGAACGAGTGACAGAAAAGGGTATAGAAAGGTGTAGCGGACTGAAAAGAGACAGAACGCGATTGCGTGTTTTAAGGTCGCTGGAACTTTGAAAAAAGAAAAAAAGAAAATGCAGCTAATCCGTAATTGTATTGTGAAAACAGACCTATCCATGTTTTATGGGTTGTTTTCTAGTTTCTTCGAAAGGTAGCTCAGCCATTGGCAAATAAAAATTAGAGTCACAAAAAAAGTCAACTTTAATTAGTTTTTAAGTGCAGCGTTTTATGGGGGTGTTTGATTTTTTTCACGGGTCATACTGATGATTGCTTGCCTTCTTTTTTTATGTGATGTTTGTTCAAGTAGGGAAGACTTATGCTTTTTTTAGCGGCCGTCGCATATTTTTTACCTGTCCGTGTTTGTCGGTTTTTTAATGTTTGTTTTGGAAGAAAGAGTTGGTTTTTTAAACGACAATGCCTACAAAAGAGAGGCTTAGGGTTTTTTATTAGGGATGGTAGGATGTTGACCTTAAAAAAATAGCAGGTTCTACAAGACCTATGATAGTGGAGACTGCATAAAAAATTAACGGGTGGGATATTTTCGTATCGATATCGTAATGTGTAAATTTGTCGTTGTGTTTATTGAGAACTGGGTGCAATTCGCGTCAATATCGTGGTTGGCGGTCTTGTACCTGCTCACATTAAATCGACAAGTCGACTAATTGAAAATTAAATGGGGTGCCTACCGGTTTTAAGATGCGTTCTTTCGTTTGCACTTAGGAGGTTTCATTTTCAAATACATACCTAGGTACCTATTATTTTTTTCTAGCCGCCATTTTCACGATTTTTAAGGAAAGTTATGGAAATAGAACACTATGCCTACGATTGAAAACAAAGGTTTTGAATATTTATAACAAAAGAGGTTAAGAGTTCGCGGATACGAACGAACATTGAGGACCACTTTTTTTTTACTCAGGCCTTCCCTGTACCTACTTTATTGAGTTCTGGAAAAATTATTCCAAATTATTATTCCCATTTATTGACACTGAAAATAAAAGTATTTGAAACAAAGTATTAATTAGATATTTTAGTATTTATTTAATTATATAAACAAACATATACAAAAGATAACAATTACGAATCTTTGAAGATTTCAGTTGCGACGCTATTTTTCTTAACATTTAAAAGCCTCTCAATCAGACCTTTTCGGACTAGGCATAGAGTTATATGATCCTTCGTTCGCCTCTAAAATTCGAAGCTCGCTAGCGATAGTTTGTGAAAATCCAAGCCTGCAATATAACCTATTGTGCTAACTATGTACTTAATTTTTTTTTTCAACAGCGCAGTCTTTCGAAAGCATTTTGATATGATTGCAGAAGGCGTAGTGAAGATGTCTTGAGTCTTGAGTCGTTTTGATCTCAAATCGCTTAGAGTTATATTCGGTTGTGTTTATGTTGCCGGGCTTTGCAGAAAAAGACATCCTCTTCCAGGAGCACTCACAAAAGTGCGAATCATTCGTCTATAAGAGGATGTCTATTCACACCGAACCCAAAACCGAGTTTTCGACAATAAGCGACTATAGGTTTCATTTGACGTTTCGATCAGCTGTGAGTGATATCTAGTTAGCTTTGAAATTTCTGTGGTAAACTAAAGACCGATTTTGGTAGCCAAATTTCGATCGCATACCTACCTAGATTAACAAATAAAATTTATTAAATTCAATCAAGTGCGGAGAATGACATGAGTACCAACATTGGTGGCCGATTTTGACTTCCAAGTCGGCTTATAAAAAATAACCTTCGTTTCTCTAGTTTAGAAACCCCAGAAGATCAATCCCATTCTTATGAAAGTGATTGCGAATCACACCCGACAGAACTGATCTGGATGGTTGTGAGCTTCTAATTTGCAGAGGTGCACTACTACTTTCAACTTTCTATGAAAAAGACGTGACGGATAAAAAATCCTGTAATGAGCTCTAAGTTAGGAAAAGTGCCTTAGGAATATGTTCCATTAAGGCAGACGATTGCGTCTGTCGGTGGAAAAAAGGAAGGTGTTCGTTTTAATCGTAAAAATAATTTACCTAAAAGTTTTGACACTCTCTGAAGTCAAAAAAATCTGCCACAGAGTAACAAATAATAGAAACTAGTACAACTTATTTTATTCGGTTCTGTTAAGTTCGTTGAATGATGCGAAACGTAGGTATAAACCGGATTCGAAAGCCCAACAATGGTTAGGCATAGTATAGCTACCGATGAAGTTTCATCCAAAACTGCTTCGGTAAAACAACTAGGTATGAGAAAACTTCTGTTTTTGATAAAGCTTTCGAGTTTTTTCGCGAAAACTCAGTATTCGGTTCGATGTAAATTTTGTAATTAATGAAACGCGGAGTTCCAACGATTGAAAGGGATACCAGCCATAAGTACCTAAAAAACATGTAGGTACTTCATATATAATCATAAGAAATATTGGCAACCCATGTATAGGTAGGTAGGTAAATAGGTTTGAGGTTGGTTTTAGCTTTGGCTACATAGTTAGCTTGTTTTTTTAATTCACGCCTCAAAAATCTTATACCTACTTACCTCACAATAAAAATCAGCTCAAAGATTGAAAGCAAAATGATACCTACACCTATTTATATATTCTAAAACAATTCGTACGAAGCTTGAACAACAAACCTATCTCTACGTCCTTGATGATTGTTAAAAGAATTCAACTGGAACAAACCCAAAGACTGCAATCAATCCAGAATGCCATCCCAAGATCTAGATATAGTGATTTCGGCTTAGAAACGTGCAGTCCGCATTTCCTGGTGTCAATTTAATTTTGATATCACAAACCTAGATTAGCTTTGCATTTAATCGGAGCCATATGAAAGCCTTTCAAAGATGCGAATGATATAGGTATCCACATATCGCGTCAGTGCGGTGCTTGGTGTGGATCTCGATGGAAAACCTACCTATTTTTAGTGGTGACTCCTTTGCCAACGTTGAGGTTCCCTAAGTAGGTCCATCACAACACAAGTTATAAATTCAAATTGGCTAAAAAAATGATCGCCCACTGATCGAGACACCCATCCAGCAGAACTTCAGATACATTCATTCATCATCAAGTGCGGATCCACAATTTCCCATCCATACCTAACCTCCTTCCTTTTCTTTTTATCACCACAAGCCGCACGAGCGCAACTAAAAAGTCAATCTTGACGGTCAATAAAAAGTGAACCCTAAAAAACTAAACGAACATTTTGCTATGAATAGAAAACTGCGTGCGCCGCCTAATCTACCGACAAAAAAACACACACACCCCGTAAAAAAACGTCCTTGTTTTTGAATGAGCTTAATACCATAAAAAAAGGAAGCCAGCCCATTATGTACTCTATTTTTTACCATCTTCCGAGTTTTTCTATTTTTTTATTATCTCCATCCATTTGTTTTTTAATGATCTAGGAAACTGTCAAAAAAAAAAATGCATTTCCATATGCAGTTCTGAAAATAGCATGCCACAGGCTGTTGCAACCCACTCCCCGACAGTCTCTCTCTCTATAGGTTGTAGGTACACTGCCTGCTCGAGCAGTTTGCTATATACTCGGCATAAAAAGAAGCAAATAAATAATAAAACTCAACTCAAACATCAGACAACAACGAGAAGAGGGAAAGTGAATTGGGAAAAGTGGAACCATGTTCTCTTTGAATGAACCAAGCCATGTACGATGTACCTATAAACACATAGGCTAGGTATAGAGGGATGTGAACGGAGAAATATTACCACCAACAGCAGTATGATTGTGGAGCTCTTTTCTACCCCTAATAAGTTTCAGATGCTATGTATATAACTCCAACAATCCAGCGGCAAAGAGAATCAAGTATCAAGTGTGAATGAGAGAATCACAACTATCCACAAAGGCTTACATAATAATCACCCAAAATATTCGTCTTATTATTATTTTCTTCTTTTTTTTCTTCGGCATTTCTCGTACTCTGTCTCTCTTTCGCATTCAATCCGGAACCCGGTGTATAGAAAATAAGGTATTAAACAAAAAAAAAAACAAAAAAAAACACAACCAACTCACGCACACAAAAGCAACCCTCTAACGTTCAGTTCAGGTATATGCGCGCCGCTCATAGATACGCATTCTAAATGTACCTACACCAAAAAAAAAAAAACAAAACAAGAAAAGTACCCATCAGCCATCACCCTTGTAGTGGTGCATAACTGGACTCTATCGAGGGGTTGTTTAGCAAGCAGTCTTTCGGTTCACTATATGTTTAGGACCATCGTTTCGAATTATGTCAGTCGTGATTTGGCTCTCATCGAGTTGTGAACCGTTGTAGAGAGTTAAAGTTGTTTCTTCGTTTTTTTTTACACACGCATACACATTCACAACTGTGCAGTATTTATTAGATTTCTTGTGCTGTTCAAATACAAAAGACACCAGCAAGGATAACCAACCAGTCGCAAAACTATTTAAGAACGTGTAAAGGATACTCAAGGAATCACTCGACTAACAAACCTCAAGAAACACGAACGTGTCTTAAAGAACAAAAAACAAAAAAACAATTCAAGCGGGTTTTTGTTGAACAAATCATTTCACAAGAAGCAACTTTTTTAATTTTACCTGTTTTTCTTTTTTGTTTTTAACCGTGCAAACGAAATACCTCAACTTACCTACCTCACGCGTTAGAATCCACAAATTAAAGAAAGAATTTATACAACGCGCGTACAAATTTTTACAATTTAAGTGCTAGTGCAAAAAATAATTGAAAAAAAAAAAAAAAAAAAAACAAACCTACCTCCATTCAAGTACAAAGATTGAAAAAGAATTTATTATAAACAAAATTAAAGTGATGAATCAAACAAATTGCCAACTGGGATTACATTGTTAAATAGGACAAGTTCCTATGGTGTTGTGAATTTAAAGACAATTGTGCAGAGTTAATTAATCAAACGAAGGCGACTTACCGATTCCGTCGGCAGACACAACTAAGAAGACTATCACGTTGAATATGGCCCTGTCATTGCTGCAGGACGCGCAAACAAGAGGTATGTACTATCAATCTAAACTGTGATTCGGACAACCCTTTCCAATAGCTAACACTTTGTTTGAAATGATTTTCCGTCAAACAAGTCTGAGAGGATAAAAGCATTCGTCGAAAAGTCTCTGATTTTTAAACCGATTTTAAAATTCTCACAATTTCCCTGAAGTTTGGGAAATAATTTCTCCGCAGAGCCCTCAATTGTTGTTAACAAATTCCACAGGGAATCCTTTATCCATTTGAATTTTTAGGTCTGGAAGCATTTTCCAATCTTTAACTTGTCGAACAATTTCAAAAGCTCAAAACGTTCCCGAATTAGGTACCCTCAAGCATTTCTCATTTGCATTTACGTCTACTTTCACTATCCTGCAGTTGACTGCAGTACTTCGAACGTCCATTTCTCTACAATCAACATCCTTGATTTCGGTTAGTGCTTAGCTTTTAGTGCCACCCTCTTGCACACCTCCATTTTATGTCCCTCGTTTTGCTATTTCTTTACTCCTTTTTTATGTGTAGCAACATTTCGGGTTATAAAAATCACCCCCCGCGTGCCGCCCTTTCAACGACAGCACACATGTCTAGCGACAAAGCAATTACGACGTCTCAATGGCAGTCACTCTCAGTGGCTGCCGGTTGTTGTCTGCTTTTGTGCTGTTTTTTTTTCCAAAATGTTTGTATTTTTTTTTCTTCACTCACTTTGGGGGGGAAAGTGTTTTCCTAACACGCCCCCAATTCACCCCTTATCGACGAAACGAAAACTTTTTAAGAGAACCACTCATATGCACTGCACTGGCACACATATGCAAGTGGTGCTCTCTTAAAATCCCAGTCTCAGGCATGTGTGCGTGCGGATGAACGCATTTCCCCTTTCGATTCATTCACGGTTTGCTTCACTCACATATGACAGCACGATGTGTAAGAATATCCTTGAAAAGGGACGGTAATGTGTGTCTACTTTTCCGCCTTTTCTCTGTGTTGCTCCGTTCGGATCAAAAGGTTAAGGTCCTGTCAGTTACATGTGCGTCGCAAAAACGCACGTGCCAAAAAAAAAAAAAAAAAAATTCGCAAAGGAATAGAAAGCTAAAAAGAGCCTAAGGACGAACCGAACGAACCGAACAGATTTACTTTCACCCCGGTAATGTCCTTTTTGTATTGTATTACTTAACCGAATCACCCTCAGGTCAGTGACAGTCACAAAGAGCGTTCGAAATATCATGTCCTTGCTACAATTTTCACAGCAGGTCAGCACAGACTCGCTTGTGCCTCCTGCTGTGCCGGGCGTTCTAAAAACCCAACTCACCGAGCCTTTTCTTTGTCATTTCAGGATTAGCTGCCGCCCTAGCCGGTATGAAACGTGAAGAAATCGACAGTCTCTCGATGTCACCGCCAATGTCGGGCAACAATACACCCTCGATGTACCAGAGTGGTCAAGCGATGCAAGCTGCAGCGGCATCCGCGTTTGGAATGCTTTCACCACAGTTGTTGGCCGCAAATCGGTCAGCAGCGGCAGCATTTATGGCCGCGCAACTGCCAATGTCAACACTGGCATCCACACTATTCCCGCATCATCCGGCGTTGTTCGGCGGTTGGCCGCCGGCTTCGGCCGCAAATCTACCTCTGGGACCACACTCGCCGCCGGCCAGCCCCATTTCTCCGCCAATGGTGCACAAGCCGAACTCCGTTGCACATCTGATGCAATCGCCCACCACCGGAGACGTGACGCAGAAGAAAACTCGCAAGATTTCGGTGAAGAAGGATCTTCAATCACCACAGGCGTCAATGGACATCGGCATCAGTGGGGATATGTACCACACGCCGGGTGGTCCTATTTCGCCGCCGTCTAGTGGATCGTCGCCAAATTCAACGAACGAGGGCCCCGTCTCCAACAAGGAAGTCTCCCGTGATAAGAGCTTCACCTGCAAAATCTGCAGCAGGTCGTTTGGTTACAAGCACGTCCTACAAAACCACGAGCGCACCCACACTGGCGAGAAGCCATTCGAATGCCCCGAGTGTCATAAGCGTTTCACCCGCGATCACCACCTGAAGACCCACATGCGCTTGCATACAGGCGAGAAGCCCTACCACTGCAGTCACTGCGACCGACAGTTCGTGCAGGTGGCCAACTTGAGGCGCCACTTGCGGGTGCACACTGGAGAGCGCCCCTACAACTGCGACATTTGTGATGGCCGCTTCAGCGACTCGAACCAACTCAAGTCTCACATGCTCATCCACAACGGCGAAAAGCCCTTCGAGTGCGACCGTTGCCACATGAAGTTCCGGCGGCGTCACCACCTCATGCACCACAAGTGCGGCATTCAATCGCCCCCAACGCCAGCCATCAGCCCTGCCATGTCCGCCGACTACCCAATGTGCGACCAAAAATCCGCCATCAGCTCATTCGGTGGATCTGAAGAGTCTATGTCCGCAGCAACAGCCACCCCGGTCAACTACGAAACGCCTCTCGATCTGTCCGAAGACGGAGCTATGTCGACGAGCGGCAGTGTAGACGGAGAGAAGCGCTCCCGCAAACCACACGACATCCGTCGCGTTTTCCGCATACCACCCCAGATTGCGCTCGTCTCCACAGACATCCCGGTCCAAACCGAGCCCGAGGACCTCAGTATGCACTCGCCACGATCACAGCGCGGATCCGCGTCCCCAATGTCCTCTCACCACGACGACGACCTCGACGACCTGGACGATGCGGCTACCCTGTACATGAAACACCAGCAAAAACAAATGGAGGAGCAGATGATTGCGTTCAAACGGAACGTACACATCGAATAAGCCACTTAAATGCTTAACAAGAAGTTAAATTGTAAATACGTTCAAACATATACCAAAATTTTTTCAAAAAGGAATTTTCAAAAAAATAAAACAGGAATTAATCTAAGTACAACCCCTCAAATCACATTAAATTTTATATATAAACTATTTATGAATTTAAATGTACAAAATATTGAATAAGTGAAAAAAGAAGAAATTAGTTCCAAAAAAGTAGTCACTTGTGCCATTCTTTATAATTTTAATTCTAAGCCTATTCTTAAGTTGTACTCTTAATCGGAAGACATTTGTACATACAGCGAACAAACCAATTGTAAATTTTCGGAAGTCATTCTTCCAACTCAAATTGAACATAAATATGAACCTAATTTTCTTTTTACTATTTTTAATTTGCATTTCATTACATTTTTTATTTTTTATTTCTTTTTGTAAGAAACAAATTGTTCTGAAAGAAACAGTGCTTCAAAGAAAAAAATAACCACAATCAAAATTAACTATAAGTTATTTTTACAAAATCGAAAATGTTTTTCTTTATTAAATTTGTTTTACGCTAAATTTTTGCATTAATAATAATGAATTGTTTTTGTTTTTAGTTACATTATGGATATATATATGAATTTATTACTTCATGGACTTATGCAAGAATTTGTGAAATAAAATGCAAACTTACCAAGAGAATTATGTTATTGTTTCCGTTTTTTTTTTGCCCCCAAACGTTATTGGCACAAGGATCCATTTTGCTCCCTTCCTCTATTTCAAAGACAAATCCAGGAATACCAAATACCTCCAACGAAAAGTTATTAACTTCATAAAATTTATATAAAAGAAAAACACAGCTAATATTTATATACAAACCTATATACATATATATATATATACGTAGCTTATATATTAATAACATAATAGATATAAATATATTTATTAGTTTGGCAAAGTTTCGTATATATTTTTCGTTTTCGTTTTCAATTTATTGTTTGTAACGATATGAAATTCTTTCGTTTCAATCATTCAAAAAGTATGGTATACAAGTTCCTCAGAAAATAGTGAGAGAAAAATATAAATTAAATTACTAATCTTTCTAAAATCAAAACAAATAAGAAAACTATATAAAAATTGTACGATAAACTATAAATAAATCAAAAAAATAGATGTGTATGATTTTTCTGTTTTTTTTTCTACCGTTTTATTTTTATAGAAAGAAAACGTTATGGTTTTGTTTAATTGGCAAATTCAAAAGGGATGTCCTTTCTCACAAAATGTTGTTCTCATTTCTTTCGTTGTTCTTAAGTGTACATAATAAATACTGTAGTATGATTAATGTGTAACAATCGATGTGCAATATTGAGTCTTTTGTGTATATGTAGTAATAATAATAATGTAATTAATTTACTTAGAGAAATTTAAATTTTTATTAGAGAGCACTTAGATGACGCACTACTTCACAGAAATTAAATTAAAATTGTTGATGTTTAACGTATGTTTAGGTAGTTATAAAACCATAAATAATAAGGCATTAACTATATTAAATTAAATTGCAAAATATAAAAGGAAAACCAATTGAAAATAAAATAAATACCGAGAAGTAAAAATAAATTGCTAAAAAATAAATGATTAGTGTTTTTAGACGTTTTTTTGCAGAAAGCTTATTGCCTGCAATATTGCAGCCTTCCATCTTCTGCGATTCCAGGGACGTTCCTTGATTTGTCCATGCAAAGTTTGTCAATCACCGTGGGTTGGTCTCTGTATTTGTACAGAGTTTCTTACCGCCTCGAACCTGTGATCAGGGATTCGAACTTCCAGATATCCTTTACATAAAAGAAAAATGTAGATTAGTTGCCACAACAGGTTCTTTGTACCCTAGCCTTTAACAAACCTTGTGACAGTTTTTATCTTTGAGACGAATGTAGGCGACCTATACGATTCCAAGACGAGTCGCTGTGTTATGGCTGAACCGAGAAGATCTATCATGACAATTATACTCTGGGGAGGTAGTTCGGCGTTCGCGAGAGTGAAAAAACCAAAGCACACTTGTGCTTCCTGGGGATCAAACCTGAGACCAATCAGCACACCAACCACAGAGCCACTGCAAACGTTGATTTTGCTGGCTGGAAGTTAAAAAGGGACCATGGCAGCACTTGACTGTTATAGAGTCTTTCAACTGTCTGAAATGATACATTTTCTACATATCTTCTTTAAGGTTTAAGGTGCAGATCTCAATGGCACGCACTTTGGTCCAAAGAATGCAGTCCCACTCCAGATTCCAACATTGAACTGTGGGTCAGCCATGCCAGGTCCAGTGCCGGTCTATTGGTCCATATGCATTTTTTACCTCGCATTATTTGCCACAACAATATTTGCCCAGTAGGGGAGACGTGGCTAAAAGTTTTAGGGGTTATTTGTAACATTTAAAAATTTAAGGGGTTTCCCTTAAAATTAAGAGGAACATGTTGGTCATCTGCAAAGCAAACGACGTGCCTACTTAACTTCTATATTGATCGTCAGTTCTGGGTATGGGCCGGAAAACTTTAAGATTTGTAACTTTCTTTATGTGTGTATTTTGGTAGAAATTGGTTTTCAAGCGTCAGTTGTTTTTATTAGCTGTACGTTCATTTTTTGGTGAGTTTTGGGTACATATACCTAATCATATAGGCTAGCTTTGTGCGGACTCCGCTTTTTATATCATATAGTGTTCGGGCGGGACTCACTAGTTGTTACACTTGCGTGGGCAAATTTTAACATGCTGATTTTGATGGGTTTAAAAAGAAACTAGAACCGTTCCACTAAATTAACAATTTTTTAAGACTGCGACTTATTGTCCGCTTTCGTACCTTATCGACCCCGACTGACCCAGCTAGAGGGCTGGATCAGAATTCACATTCTTTGGGCCATAACCATTATTTTTGCAGTGATAATTCGGCTACTGCTTTAGGGCTTATAGACGAGTGGGAACTACAACTCCCTAAACTACTCGGATAATGTCCTGGATTTAAGGCAGTCCAAAAGACTTATTTGGCCCTTCTCCTAGAAGAAAATCATAAAATTCAATAAGGAAAATATTAGAAAACTAGTGGGCATTCTCACAGGCCACTGCGTCTTGATATATCATCTTTATAAGTTGAACTTGTATCCGGAGACAGAATAACAAAATACAGACTCTGTGTAGACTCTAGCGGAGAAAAACTGTCAGGAACAATGCCAAAATCAAACTAAGAAGACTTCTTTAACGTTATAATTTTACTCGCCGACTGACAGCATTTTTAGGTAAACTAATTAATTTTATTCAATGGTACTTGAAAAGTGTTACTGAATCATTAATTCATGTATAATTCTTCAACATAAACGAGCTTTTCTTGAGGAAAAAAAAATAAATAAAAAAATAGCCAGAAACGTCACCAAAACCAAACCAAAACAAAAAAAAACAGGTGAAACAAAAGACGTTAGCTTCTTGAGTTTTATTTTTTAAGTAAATTGTGATTTTATTCTTTTATTAGGTTTTTTATATAAATTTTCTTAAAACCGATTACACAATTTTTTTTTTTTATTATTATTTTCATATCAAACTAACCACTTACTAACTCACACCCTCCCCTATACAGAAACCTATCCATTCTTGAAATTGAGTCAAATATTTTGTATGAGGCCAAACCTCATCATACCTAGTCCATCACAGAGCACGGGAAACACAGCGAGAAGAATTCGTATCCACCACCTCAGTTGTCTCGACACGTCAGACGAATAGCTAAGCGAGAATCAACTTATAAGAGGATGTTGGCGTTTCAAAATTTCAAAACCCGTATCAAGTGCATCACTTACATTTGCAATATTTTTTTAATTGCATCCAAAGTCCACAACTCATTCCACAAATCCCGTCAACCAGAAAAAAAGAAAATTAATGAAACGCCAACAGAAAAGCGAAAAAAAAAAATCAATACTCCCTTTTAATAAAACAACCCCTATTAATAATGCCCACTCCCTTGAAGGCCCCATTCCCCCCAACAACAAAATTCGACGCAGTTAAAGGGAACAAAATTTAAATTCAAATTCTAATCTAGACAAATACTTGAACATTTTTTTTTGCCGCCCAAAGCTAAGCGAGAATTTCAGCAACGACGAGGACCCGATATGAAAAACAAAACTCCAAAGAGAGAGTAAGAAAAAAAAAAATCCAAAAAGAATGTCAACCCTTGGAGCTCATCAAAGCCTTGCTAACCCCCCCCGAACGTCTCCAGCGCTGCTGCTTCTTTGCTGATTGTCTCTTATTACCGTTGCGTGGAATTCTCGTTCCCCCCGAAAATGTTTTACTCCTTTCAAATCGCGAAATTGTAACTGGGTATGTACGTGTACCTACTACCTACCAACACCAGGATGTCAACCTTCCATCCATCCACCAGCCACCGACCCACCCACGTTCACCCTTATTTATATCCGAAAAAAGAATGGCAACGCGTAATCATCGTCCTAATTTAAATAAATTTCCAGTCGTTGTCCTTTGAGAGCGCGATTTTCTCTCGCGCGTTTCCTTGCTGGGCCGCGTCGTGTAATCGGATGGTGGTGGTGTTGTTTTTATTTCCTCCTTGCTCATCTACCCTTTTTGGCGAAAACCTTCCCACCGCATTCATTTGCATTAGTCGTACTATAAAAGCACCTAACACCATTACCACTACCACTACAATCAAGGAAATCGTCGTCCTTAGACACAGCTCGGCTGATAGAAATTTGAACTCACATTTAGGAATCACATCACATCAACAAAACAATCAAAAAAACTGGCATTGCCATTAAGAAGTTGTACACCTTTATAAATCGAAATTCATTGCTCTCAATTGAAAATAAAATTATTATTTACAAAATGTTTTTCAGGCAATCCTGTTGTGTGGTTGGCAAGTAAAGGGTGCGCCATCTAACATTTTTTTTTTCAACTAGTGCTTATTTCGCGAATGGTAACACTTAGCTCATGTCTGATTCGACAGATAATTAGTTTTATCCTTCCGCTGAACGAATATGGTTGTGTATACGCTTGAACAAAGCTGGGAAATATAGCGACATTACTTTTAAAATCATGGTAATGTTGCAGAATGTGTGCGAAAATTGCGTACGGAAAAATCATCTTTTCAGATGAAGCTCATTTTCATCTTGGCGGGTATGTAAACAAGCAAAATTGTCGCATTTGGGGCACAGAAAACCCGCACGCATACATTAAAAAGCCGATATGCCCAAAACTAGTCACTGTTTGGTACGGAATTTGGTCCAGAGGCATAATTGGGCCTTTTTTCTTCGAAAATGAGCAAGGAGTGGCCGTTACAGTCAATGGCGAACATTATCGGGCCATGTTGAACGAATTTTTGTTCACAAAAATTGAAGAGGAGGATATTGGCAACATTTGGTTTCAACAGGACGGCGTTACGTGCCACACAGCCGAAGCTACACTCGATGTTTTGCGCCCTGTTTTTGAAGATCGCATTATCAGCCGCAGAGCTGATGTCGTTTGGCCACCTCGGAGCTGCGATTTGACACCGTTGGACTATTATTTGTGGGGTGCCGTAAAAGATAAGTGCTACGACGACAAGCCAGAGACAATTGACGCTTTAAAGGACAATATTCGTGAAGCCATTGGTGAAATACAGCTGCACACAATCGATAATGTGCTTAAAAATTGGACCGGTCGTGTAGGCTACTGCATGGCCAGCCGAGGCAGCCATTTGAATGAAATTATTTTCCATTATTAACCGGAAGGATTGTACTTTCAAATAAAAATAGAAATTTGGGAAAATATTCAGTAGTTTTTTCTTTTCTTTATAGCATTTTCAAAAAAAAAAAATTTATTTGGCGGACCCTTTAGCAGTGTTGCCATCACCGGCTATTTATATCCGATTTGGATACTCGGACTTTTCGCTGGCTCTTTAAAATTGCCCTAATTTAGACTATTAACTTTAAAGTTTGGTGATTTTTAGGCTCCTTAGGTATTTGTAAAAAAAAATGCAAACTTCAATTACGCAAATTTTCTTTGGCTTTTTTTGAACACTTAAAAATAACGGTTGAGCTCAATCTTGGTCTTAAAATGTTGCTATGAATATAAAGTATTTTTTTTTCTTAATTTTCTAGAAAAATAATTTATAAATTTGTCCGTACGAACAACTTTTTCCGATTAACTTCTCAGTTAATTCCACAAAAAATAAATCATTCCACTGAAATACTTAATTTCTTTACTGTTCCATCTGTCAGGAATTTTTTTCTGATGGAATCCTATCGGTGGTAGTTGATTTGTTTTAATTATTTTCGAAAGGAAATTTTCTCAATTTTTCCTTGTCCTCTTAACGTATCAAAATCTATCGTACAGGGCTTTATACGAACCCCTACGCCTGGTAGATTTGCCTTAATATTGTGGACGTTGTATTCTACGTAAACTGCCTGTGGTAACTCGCCTGATTCCAACTGATTGCTACTTTTGACAACATCCATAGCATTAATCACACCATGGTTTACATTAATGTTACGACGTTACATTACTCGAAATCCAAGACCAATGCTGATTGTATTGAGAATGCCACCTGTTTTGTTTGGATCATTGGGTATGTACTATTTCCTAGGACACTGGCCATATATGCTTTTGCTTCAAATGAAATATCAGTTAAGTTCTAAATATTTCTAATAAAGACTTATAAATTTCGGAGGTCACGCTGACGGCATATTAGCGATGGCACTCCGACGAAGATTCCGAATCTTATGACACCTCACTCTTCAAAATCAAGCCTTAAAGTCTATATAAAAGTATTTTTAGTTTCGACTTCAATACTAACTCTGTTCGTAGAGATTATTCTGCCAATTATTCTACCATATGTAATCCATGCCTATAATCACATCCTTACAACAGGTCTGTTCCCTTCAGTCTGGAAGAATTCTAAAACCATTCCTGTGCCCCAGAATGGTACAGATAAAGATTTTCGTCCTATTCTTTTCTTTCCAAAGTCTTTGAAAGAATTATGCAGATGCAAGTTAAAAGGTATCTTAATTCAAATAATTTATTGTGCTCTCATCAGTCTGGTTTACTTGCTAAGCATTGTTGTGCCACTGCACTTTCAACTGCGGTTGACGACATAAGACAGAACTACTATGCAATAAGCTTACAACTTCTCTTCTTCCGCTGTGCGTTTAATATCTTCTTATCTTATTGATCGTCAGCAAGTTGTGTATGTGAACAGTAGAATGTCAGACTTTCTTCCCAAAATATGCGGAGTTCCTCAAGGTTTCATCCTACCACCCGTATTTTCCCTGTATATCAATGAGTTGTCTTCCATCGTCACTAATTCTTATGTTGAAATGTATGCTGACGATACTCAGCTACACACAAGCTGTTCACCTGACGCATTCGATCACTGCGTCAGTTGCATAAATTCCGATTTGATTAAAATCTCTGATTGGTCGCAACAGAATTCGCTTCTTATTAACCCTAGTATTCCCAGACTTTGAAGACTGTTTTCCCCTTTTTTTATCAGTAAAAAACAAAAATTATTTTTTCTCCCCTTAGAGAAATTTGCACTGTTTTCATAAGAAAAATTTTAAAAATTGTAACTTTCTTATTAGCAAGCTTAAAAACGTTTCATAGACTCTTACAGTACCGTACCATTTTAGTATTGCATAATATAATTTATACACGTCAACCCCGCAACCTTTTTAACCGATTAACGTTTTGTGTATCCATCAGAACTAGACAAATTTTATACCCGCGCTATTCTTCTTTAACGCCTGAACGTCAATTTTTAAGGTTCCGTACCCAGAGGGAAAAACGGAACCTCTGCAATTCCTTACCGCGCCAAATCAGAGAAATAGGATTGAAAAAGAGATTTTCAACTGAACTAAGATCTCTCTAGTCAGCCAGTTATTTTTACTTGTTCATAGTAAATTTATAATTTTTGTAACTTTTTTTTTTGTCTTTATTTGTTGTACCTTGTTTTATGGTAGTCCTCATTGTTTCTTGTAAATCAATTACTCAGCTTATCCCTATTTTAAAACATATTATAAATATCTTACCGTAAGAAGTGATCTTCCGTACCTCTCTAAAATTCGGATACACTCCTGCATCATGCAAAAGGGTCAAGGTAGTCTTCATACCAAAGTGTGGCAAGACCTCACATGTGTCCCCTAAGGATCTCAGGCCAATCAGTCTTTCCTCTTTCTTCCTAAAGACCCTGGAAAGGCTCATTAACTCCTATATTCGAAAGCACTTAACAGCTAACTCCCTGTCCGATTCCCAACACGCCTATCGTAAGGTTTTTCGGTGGAGACAGCTCTACACTCACTAGTAGGTACTATTGAAAAATCGCTCTCAATCAAAGAGTATGTGATGGTATCCTTTCTAGACATTGGAGGCGCCTTCAATAATGTCAAAACAGAAGGTATCTCCAGCGCACTCCGTAAGCTGAAGGTTGACAACTGTATACGCGTCTGGATAGAAAACATGCTTAGTAGCAGAAAGCAGAGTGATCTTATCCGAACTAGGGAGCAGTCAAATCAGACGGTCAGTGCACAAGGGTACACCACAGGGGGGAGTGCTGTCGCCGCTACTTTGGATCTTAGTAGTTAACGAAGCACTCATCATCATGAGAAACATGGGGTGTAAAGTTATAGCCTATGCAGATGACATCGCTATTGCCTTATAAGGCAAATTTCCAAATACAAAAAGAGACCTTATGGAATCTGCTTTGTACAAACCAGTCAAATGGACGGAGACAGTTGGACTTGATGTCAATCCATCCAAGACAGAGTTAATCCTGTTCACAAACAGATACAAAATTCCCAGTATAACTCCTCCAAAAGTTAGAAATAAGGAGCTAAAATTCGGCAACCATGCCAAATATCTAGGTATAATATTAGATAGTAAGCTTAGTTGGAAGCTAAATATTAAGGAACGCACAAGAAAGGCCGCGGTAGCTATCCACACCTGTAGGAAAGCCCTAGGTCCCAGATGGGGCCTTCAGCCTAGGGTAACAAACTGGCTTTATACCGCGGTGGTCAGACCTATCCTGTTTTATGGCATCCTGGTTTGGTGGCCCGCGCTGGAGAAAAAATACAATTCTAAATCTATTGAACGTATACAAAGATCAGCAAGCATTTGCATCACAGGCGCGCTCAGGTCCGCTCCTTTGGCTGCTTTAGACGCAATGCTATACCTTCTTCCTGTCGATATCTACGGGAAATTAGTTGCGTCTATGGCAGCCCTAAGGCTCAAAAAAGGGCCAACTATCAGAAAGGTCATATGAATATCCTCCGTGGCTCAATCCCGGATAAAACGGATTATATTATTCCCTTCGAGAACTTTAACATTGAATACAAGGCAATAATCCCAGAACGTTCCGAATGGGAGAATGTGCACAATAGTAAATACATACGCACTTGAAATCTATACAGATGGGTCCAAGATGACGGAAGGTACGGGAGCGGGAAATTATTCTCATTCACCTGAAATCAATATCGCCTTGCGCCTCCCGGACCACTGTAGCATTTTTCAGGCAGAATTGATTGCTATTCGAGAGGCAGCCTACAAACTGGCCTTGTCTGCGATAGACGGGAAAGCTATCGTCATCTACATAGACAGTCAGGCAGCCATAAAAGCCCTGAATACACCAACAGCCAGATCAAAGTTGGTAAAACAATGCCGGGAATCTCTTAACGAGATTGCGGACAGATGTTCAGTAACCCTGTGCGGGGTTCCAGGTCACAGCGACATTCCGGGCAACTGTAAAGCGGATGAACTAGCCAGAAAAGGTAGCGGCCTTCACTCAAACGGCAACAGTAAACCGTACGCGTCATATCCAAGCAGATCTGGCCAAAACTAGATGCTAAAAGGACTCAGAGACTTCGCTCTACAAGTAGAAACAGAATCAGCTCCGTAATGGGAGTATTAACAGGACACTGTTTGATAGGTAGAAATGCTCGCAGAATGGGAGCACCCCACAACGACTTTTGCAGAAGCTGCATGGATGAGGAGGAGAAAGAAACCGTTCTTCATCTTCTCTGCACCTGTCCAGCTCTGGCACATCTGCGCAAAACCAGGAGACTACTTCTTCGATAACCTCAATGACTTGTCTCACCTAGAAATACGCTGTATCAGCAAATTCATTAGAAAGACCAAATGGCTACAATGAGTTTTTACGTGTCTACTCAACGTCAGTAGCTGACCTTATCGACTAGTGGCCGTACCACCTGCATCGCATAGACGGGTTGTTTATAGATAACAATCGGGGGGAAGACTGCTTCGGTCATCCCTCTTATATATCCAAAGCAAACCGTCACTCGGTCAAACCTACCTCCTTGACCAATTTGAACCAACCCGCAATAGGCATAGCAAACCGGTCGAGTTGCTACATTCACCACTTCTACTACGCTGTGTGCCACTTTTCGCCATATTCGATAAGGTGCTAGAGGATGCACGCGAAGGTCTAACCGATACGGGCACCACTCGCATATCCGAAAGCATACTGTCGACCGGTCATCCCCCTGACCAACCATTTTAAGTCTCCAGTAAGGTGCATAACGACGTATAGCGGCTTACGTTATTTCGGCGAGATGTCGGAAGGATGTAATCGATGGGCACACTGTTTCGGTCACCCGTCGCTTATCCGAAGACACATCGTCAAATAGTCATCCACAGTCTCATCTCTTCAAGGAGTTGTCTGAAGATTACAGGCAGGGTAGGACTGTTTCGGTCACCCTTCCCGTAACCGAGGATAAACTGCCCCCGACTCTCACTACGAGACGTAGAAGAATTGCACACGCAGAGAAAATGTCACACGCACAAGAAAGCATCAATGCGCCCATTAGCATGACCGGCATAGAGAGTACATGGCCTTCTACAGTAGCCTACACGATCGGTCCAATTTTTAAGCACATTATCGATTGTGTGCAGCTGTATTTCACCTACAGCTTCACAAACATTGTCCTTTAAAGCGTCAATTGTCTCTGGCTTGTCGGCGTAACACTTATCTTTTGCGGCACCCCACAAATAATAGTCCAACGGTGTCAAATCGCAGCTCCGAGGTGGCCAAACGACATCAGCTCTGCGGCTGATAATGCGATCTTCAAAAACAGGGCGCAAAACATCGAGTGTAGCTTCGGCTGTGTGGCACGTAGCGCCGTCCTGTTGAAACCAAATGTTGCCAATATCCTCCTCTTCAATTTTTGTGAACAAAAATTCGTTCAACATGGCCCGATAATGATCGCCATTGACTGTAACGGCCACTCCTTGCTCATTTTCGAAGAAAAAAGGCCCAATTATGCCTCTGGACCAAATTCCGTACCAAACAGTGACTTGTTTTGGGCATATCGGCTTTTTAATGTATGCGTGCGGGTTTTCTGTGCCCCAAATGCGACAATTTTGCTTGTTTACATACCCGCCAAGATGAAAATGAGCTTCATCTGAAAAGATGATTTTTCCGTACGCAATTTTCGCACACATTCTGCAACATTACCATGATTTTCAAAATAATGTCGTAATATTTCCCAGCGTTGTTCAAGCGTATACACAACCATATTCGTTCAGCGGAAGGATAAAACTAATTATCTGCCAAATCAGACATGAGCTAAGTGTTACCATTCGTGAAATAAGCACTAGTTGAGAAAAAAAGTTAGTCAGTCTTTAAGATCTTCTTGAACTGCTACAAGAAAAAAACTTTTGAGCTCAGTCACCCTGCATAGATTTCTCCACGAAAAATCTCCAACAAAATATTTCACAGATTTTATGAGTGGAATATGGTGATCTTGGAGAAAAATTTGGTTGTTGCGGTCTCATCTGAATGATGCTTGAAAAATTAAAATTATACTTTTGAACATTTTTTCTACTGAAGCGACCACCCGCTTCTACTGCCATTTATTTTTTCTTCTTCTTCGTGCCACACGAAAAATTGTGGTTGTGAGATATGCAATCGGCAATGGCCGCAGGAAGACCCAACCCAAGACAGGTTCGGGTCCCGAGACAACATTCTCTGAGACTTGCTTCGCATTATCTCATCGGGAATCTCATTTCCTGCAATCCGAGTGAGACCTGGGACCTGGTACCCGCATACAGGAGTAAAGGACTTCAGTTTTTCGACTGAATTCAGAAAGCTCCTGCAATCCCGAGCTATTCTTCAACGGATTACAGACTGCCGCTGCGGGCGCAGATATGAATATACTCGGCAGTCGTAGATCTCCGCTTGTAAGACAGAGGCAGGCTTGCTAGAGAATAGAGAAGGCTACTGTAGTCAATACCAATGAAGACACAAGCACCGGACCGGTGATTAGTTTCGAAGTCATTTGTGAAGATTCGACTACACCACAATCGAGACTCGAATTTGTATATCAGCCCAAGTTTCAGTGTACGACATTTTTCGTGGAAACGGGGTCGTTGGATATCTGCTGCGCAAGTTTATCCAGCCAAAAGCCACAACACCCTAAGGCTTAGGCGGTAGAGTGCTTTGATACTACAGCCTATGATAAAAGTGACAGTCTAGACCACAGCCAGGCATATTCGGAAAAGCTCCCGTGCAGCCGAGACCAGGATGATCTTAAGAGGTTAGTGCAGAAGACGGTCCATTATTGCTTACATCCGACGGACATTTTTCGGAGACAAGCCAAACGCACCCATACAGTGGCTGAGACCTATTTTAATATCTTCGACTTAACTCGGTTTGATTATAAAAGTTTTTCCATCCAGGATTACTCCCAGTATGTATTTCGTTTCATATCGTATATGTGGATAGTCCCGCCTTTAAGCTGGCTGGCCAGTCCCTTGTCTAGTGAGAAAGCAACTTCAGTTTCAGAAGATTGACCGAATGCCCAATATAAAGTTCAAAGAAATCTGAGCGGTAGCATAGGCCGTCCGTAGGCTTGATACGACAGAAAGTATGGCAACATCATCCGCGCGTTCCTGAGCGAGGACGTATGAAAAATGAAACAGTGAGTCAACAACAATGAAGCCAAAACGTCACCTCTTGGGGACACCCTCAGTTTACTTTGCCTTGCGAATAGCAATAGTAGGCACTCGACATGGGATACCCTCTATAACCGGGTTTCCCTTAGTCCATTCTCGAGTTCTAAGCCTAGTTGGACGACACCTTTTACCTGATTGGCAAAGTTTATCCTTGAATTTTGAATATCGATTCGGGGACATCTTGCGGCAGACTATTAATTTCGTGTAACAGTGAATACTGTTCCTAAACTGTCGGCCTTAACCAGTCGAAAATTGGATCAGAAGTAAAAACACAAAGCCTGTTTAGTTCTTGTCGGTCAGTCAGTGAAGCCTACTTTATGGGAGCTTATTGCTGTCCCTCTATATTCTTCAAGAAGAGGTGAGCTTCCTATAAACATGTAATCAGCGGTTACTTCTTCAGCTAAAGGACCTTCCTCTCCTGATATGATTTCTGCTGCGATGCAGGTTGGATACTGTCTCGCATGTATGCCTACACCAAAGATAAAGTCGACCGTTATTCGTCGGGTGCTGTCCACTAAAATTCGTAATCCGAATATCTCTCAAAGTAGCTTGCGTTTTTGTCTCGCTCATTTCATCCTTCTTAGAAACCCTTTTTCACCTACACAGCACTTCAATTCTGTCCCATAATGGTTGTCCTCCTGCCGCCCCCATTAACCCCATTTGCATAGAAATGAATACGACGAACATTTTTGGAACCGAAAAAAATAAAACAGCGCAAGCGGCTTGAGGAACGTAAAACCAAAAAGAAACCAAAAAAAAAAATCCTTCAAAAAACTTTCTCATTTAAATTTAATGAAAATGTCCTTCTTCCTTTTTCGTTTGGGTTGCATGTTGTTTTTTTTTCTTGTTCCTCATTTCTTCTTAGACTTTGGAAGAAGCACCAGCAGCAGCATTTCAAGAATTCTTAATATATATCCTTTTCCCCTTTTTTTTTTTTTGCTTGTCTATCTCGACTTACTCCTTCACTCCTTCATTTGCACTTTTCCGTGGGTACAATGTACACCAACCCCCGCAACCACCCACCGGCACTGTATATCCTCGCCTTTCATTGATTATGATGGTGTGCGTTCCTCTTTTTCATCAGCATCATCAGGATATGCAAAGCAGCCCTTTCGTTTACTTTCTCTCTACAATCAGAGGACAAAATATATTTCTACTTCTATACACATTAAGCAGAAAGGACTTGTTTCTTTGGTATGCGCGTTAGAATTTTTTTGTCGGTCTTTTTTTCTTTTCGCTGTTTGTTCCTTCTTTCTTTTAATTCGAACTTTTCTTATGAAACCATCTTGATGGAGTTTGTGTTGGTGATTATACCACCGGCGATGCAGGATAGCAAGCAGCAGAAAGGAAAGCATCCTTTGAAGTCTCTGGATTTCACAAAGGAGAAACCAGCGAGCCGTGTGTTACCAACCTGAGCTCACGACCTGGTACTAACAAAAGGATATGGGTATACCGTGGGTGGGTGGCGGTCGGGGATTGTCGGAGGGGCGATTTATTTTTTGCTCCTCTTGTTTTGCAATTTTAAATAATTTTTTCTCTACGTCTACTCATTTACTTTGGGTTGGCTGTCGCTATTGCTGTGGCTGTCACAGTGTTGGTGAGGAATTTGAATATATATGACACAGAGCAGAAGTGTGCAGATTCTTGTAATGAATCCTTACGGGATCATGATGTAATGTAGGAAGAATTTCGAAATTAAGAAAACGAACTGGAGGACAGGATAGGCATGTATAATAAGGAAGTTGATACATGGAATGATACTGCAAAAGATAAGGAGCGGGATGGGGCACAGGTGCGAGGGCGGTTTCGTTGTAGCTCGAAAGGATTGGCAAGTGGTAATTTTTGTTTTTCTATTATAAAATCGTCTGTGGAGTGGCCCTGTCTGTTCATCTATCTACATTGTAAGGGTGGCGTGTCAAACGTTGCGGTTTTCGGCTTGCTTCCGCTTTTAGTTGGGGGCACAAAGTTCTGTTAAATGTTGAATGGCAAGGCTTAATCGAAGCAGGGGACTTAATTTGAAATAGGTATACAGGATCGGGGGTTGTTTTGAGTTACAGCTAAAGATTTCTCGTCAGTTTAGCTGACAGGTAGGCTACTTATTGCATTAGCCTGAATTTTAACAAAATTTAAGATCTATGTGTTCCGCACTGACCGAGCGGAGGGCTCAGTTCGATATCGAAGCAAAATGGACCTGCAGCTGCGTTAACCTCCAAAGATCTGCTGGTAGCAAGGCAAATGCACGAATTTCTACAGACTTTCTGCTCAAGAATGTCAGTAACAATAACAAACTAAACGTAGACAGATACCCTCACGAAGGAATTGAATAATTTTATAAATTTTGGACCACCTAAGGAAGGTAAAAGAGTCTTCCCTTGCGGCAGCTATATACCACAGATTTATTAAGACCATTTGTTGAAGGTTTACCCATATTGCTGGATAATGCAAAGCATTGGACCTTATAACGAAATAAGTTGGCTAGGTTTTTAGATCAATATCAAGGTGACATTAAGATTGAACAAGCGATATTGGTTGACCCTACGGAGAAGGTAAATTCGGAGAAAGGACTACTTCATTTAAATAAGAATGTAATAGATTGCGATTTTTCGATGATGCTGATGTCAACTCAGTTTTCAAAAACTTTTTACAGGAGGCAGGAGTCAAGCTCTGAATAGATTGGTTTGAACCATTTGGTCAGGCGGGACCCTCTCTATGTCGTTAATAGTTAGAATTAGGCGAACTTAAGCGGCTGATTGTTTCCCCCTTAGGCCAAATGCGATGGCCAGTTAGGGGAAAATTCTCGTAGATGGACTCCATGTAAGTAGATATCTACCACTACAAAAATGGTGAAAATCTTGCAGTTACAGTTCGCAAAACTAAAGCATTTTTTGGCCGTCGTGAAGCACCTTGTCGGACTGCAATACAGAAATTGGTGGAAAAATTCGAGCTGTTGGGACAAGTTTGCAAGTTAGTGATGTGAAGAATAAAACCCGTGCACGTCGCTCAAGAACAACTGAGAATATTGCAAAGTGTTGAAGAAAACGCAGGTTTGTCCATTCCTCGTCGTTCTTTGGAATCGAGAGATTATTAATGATTTTTTATGGTCGGAGTTGGATGGTATTGATCTGGACAACGTTTGCTTTCAACAAGACGGCGCCACGTGCCACACAAGCAACGAAAGCATTGATCTTTCACGGGAAAAGTTTCCGGGACGTGTTATCTCTCGAAGAGGTGATCACAATTGGCCACCGAGATCTTGTGATTTAACACCTAGCGACTTCTTCCTTTGGAGCCACGAGAAAGATAAGGTCTACGCCAACAGCCCAGCGTCGATTCAAGACCTCAATGATAAAATTCGTGAGGCTATCGAGGACATAGGGCAGCCACTTTGCGATTTGGTTATGGAAAATTTCATGAAAAGGATATGGTCCTGTATGCGTTCTCGTGGTGGCCATTTGGCTGATGTTTTTCATTATTCCTCTTTATTATGAAATAAACACCCGATCATTTATCTCAAAAAATGGAATTTTTCTTTGAATACCAAAATAACACCTGTTTATTTTAGCAATGGGTTCAAATCAGAAGCAATTTGAAAATGATTCGTAATTGTGATATCTTATCCAAAGTAATAACAATGCCCTTTTTTTATTGACACATTTTTTAGAGAGTTACATTTATTTCAGACTAGCTGACCCAGCGAACTTCGTTCCGCCCAAATTCATTAATGTACCTAATAAAAATAATAATTCTGAGCATGCAGAATGCACGTGCTGCTTTATGAAATAAATGAAGTACATATTATAGCAATATCGATGGGTTTGCTCACACGTGAGCACGCCATATACAATTGACCATGTGAAAAACATGGGAATTGAATTGATGCCACAAATATCCAGCGATTGTCCTTGCGACTATTTGTCATAGTGAAAGCGAGGCACACGGAAAATTTAAGACGCTCAAATACGAATGGCAAATCGTTCTGAATAAGGGGATTCCGCTGAATGAAAATGTTGGCATTTGAATTTTTCCCTCAAAATCGTTTGCTGCATGACATTCGATTTGAGATTCTTCACAATCAAATCAAATGCGTTCCGTTGCAAACTTTCGGAGCATTTAGGTTGCGCAGCAAAATTATAACTGAGCCGACTTTCAATTTCATCCTATCTTTTAAATACAGCAATACGAATAAAACAAAGAAAGAATCATGAAAATTGGCCCAGTGGATATCGAGTTATAATTATATTATATTTATGTAGATATGTGGAATAGATAATGTAAAGGGTTTTTCAATAAGAGCGCTACAAACGTTTTTTTAAATAAAACAAAAACGGTTTTGGATATCAATGAAATTCTTTATTCCTGTGAAAGTACGTTCGATGCCATTATGTAAGGAACTCGATTTCTTTTGCAAGGCCACCACGGGCACGCTTGCAGAAGTCCAGACGTTGAACCCAATTTTCGACGGTTTTCAAGCATAAATCGGCCGATACTGCTGCAATTTCACGTAGTTCATCAATCGTCGCTGGCTTGTTGGCATAGACCATATGACTTGACGTAGCCCCACAGGAAAAAGTCTAACGGCGTCAAATCGCACGACCGAGGCGGCCAAGCGACTGGACCATTTCGTGAGATAACACGTTTTCCAAACTTGGTTTCCAATAAATTGATTGTGACATTCGCTGTGTGGCTTGTGGCGCCGTCCTGTTGGAACCACATGTCTTCCAAGTCCATATCATCCAATTGGGTTATCATTGAACGGTAGCGATTCCCATTCACAGGAACGTGCCGGTCTTGATCATCACGGAAGAAGTCCGGCCCAATGACGCCGCCGGCCCATAAACCACACCAAACCCTAATTTTATCGGGATGCAATGATGACTCATGGAGGACGTGTGAATTTCTGCCTGACCATTACTGCATATTTTGTTTATTGACGAAGCCATTCAGCCAGAAATGATGACGACCATAAATTGGACGTAGCGCTCTTAACGTATCGCACGCAGTTTTCACAAATCACTAACTTACCTTTGAAATAGCCAAAATACAGAAAGCAAACGAACGAAAAGGGTGCAATTGAAATTTTGAACACAACTGGAAAAACAGAACAAAACACTTAACGATCTAACAAAACAATAATAAAAATAGTAAATTTAAAATTTTTTTTTAAAATGAATTTGACTTTCTTTCAAATGTTGTTTTATTTTTCTTTCTTGATTTACAAAAGGGTACAACTTCTTTATCAGTACACATTAGTTAATTCATAAATGTGAGAGTTTTCACAAACTCGCCGCTGCGCTGGCTGGATGGTCTCTCGTTAGCAGCTTGCTATTTCGCTTGCTGGGTTTGGAATTAATTTGCAATCAATAAGAAACGACTATTCGTGAAATGTTATAGATTTATTTAAAAAAATGTTGGACAATTTCCTGGCGTGTCTGCCGCTTTCAAATGTTCGAACAATACTCAGCATTTTAGAGGCATTCTCCTCTCATAATACGGTATATTTCTTAAAATCTATCTTTCCCTTTCTTAAGGTTGTACTGAAACCAATAATTCAAAATAGCTAATGCTATAATCCTAATACTAATTCAATGCTTTAATTCAATTTATTATTCATTTATGCACCAACAGGAAGATTAATCAACATATTTTGTTAATAAGCAAATTCTTCGAGTTTATCAAATATTTTAACTACTTTTCGTCTCACTTTTTCGAATTTTTGGATTGTATGTTTTTCATAGATTACTACAAAAGCGTTCCCTAACTTTTTCGTAAGTGTCCCTCTCTGTGAGAGAATTTATCCCCACCACTGCCATTTTGACAGTCCTTACTACAAAAGTAAACGAACAAACCTATTTTGTCAAAATTGTTCCTTCAATGTAGCAGTGTAGCAGTTTTTTTTTATTACTATGCGTGTGTTGCGCTTATATTATATTGTTCAAAGAAATAATAAAAAATAAAAGACATAAATAAATATTATAATATGTGTACTGATTCTAATTCCGCGTAATTAAAGTCAAGAAATTCTAAAGCGTAAACGTCAGATTTCTAATGTTAAGACAACGAATTTGGAAAAGAAACAAAGGACACTTTTTTTGGAGCAATGAAGCTAGGCGATTTGAATTGATGAAATAGTAAATAAATGGAAAATCTCCTAAGAAAGCTTTAATTATAGATATGAGTAATTTTGACAACTATCGGCCTCGCTAACTCAGATCAGTTCGTTCAAAAATGATCGACACCAACACCGTCCAGTTTGAAACTCATTTTTTTTTCGGAAAGTTTTGAAACTATCTACTAGGAGAAGCAGAAGGTTTTTTTTTCAAAACCATACGAATTGTTGTGAGAAGCCGGGTTTCCTGTAATTGGATGTGTCATGGCAACTACCACTATTAAATTAAGGTACCTTTTTATTTAATTTTGTTAGATTAGATTAGATTAGATTAAAAGACGGGAGAGCCTTCAAAGGGGCTTTGGCACTGCGGCTTCTACGAGCAGCCTATTGTGCCTTCCCAGGTAGGTTCCTAGAGCCATCTTTTCACTCCAGAGGCATTCAGGAAGACATGGATCTTTTCTGATATAATTTTGTTATCATTGATCTACTTTTTATTTTATTTTTTTCCAATTTACATAGAAAAAAAAACAGATGAGTTATCCAAATAAAAGATTTCCTGCAACTAAGGGTGAAGATAATGAAAATGGAAAATTAGATAAAAAATAAATGACTTAAGGTAAAGTTTAATTGTAAATAACAAAAAAAAAGATGTAAAAAATAACTTTAAAACTTGCTTTTCGATATAAAAACAATAGGTAACAATAAATAAATACCAGTGAGTTCCACGTTCTATATTGACCGAAGAAAATGATTTCTATATGAACATACGAAGAAGTAAATTGAAAATATTAATGTCAGTTCGAAATACACGATTTAGTAAAAAAAATATTGAAGAAAGTTCAAAGTAAGGTTCCATAGTCTACATACTTTTTCTTCGATCACGAATCATTCACTGAAAATAAAATACCAGGTAATATTAACGAAATTCTATTGTAAAATTCCCCGCTATATGACCTCACGGCGCAAGCCTTGACGTTTTAAGACAGCGACACCACCTCCCTGTGAGGAGTTGGGCTGGTCTTTTCTAACTACAGAATTTTTTCTATAGCCTTAATTCTGCTTCGGAGTTAGCTTAGTTTCGCTAACCAGAAGCACATCTGGCTTTTTGGCTTTCAACAAATTGGAAAGATTGATCCTTCTGTCGATCCGGATTTTTGAATTAACATTCACCGCAAGCACCTTAAGTTTACCTCGTCCAGCGTACCCATCATATTTATGGCGCGAATTAAAACACTTGTTTCTTACTTTTAAAATTAAACAATATTTATTTGGAACTATGTCCTTTATTATTGAAATACTTTTTACTAATTCTAAAAGGAGCTTAAGGCTACTATGTAGTTACAATAAGACTGTTGATAAATTCATCATACAGTCGTATTTATATACTTTTCTTATCTATCTACAAGGAGACCCAAGCGTACAATCGTCTTGCTTGATAATGAAGAAGAGATAATATTCCAACATTGTATACAAACGATATTATCTCTTTTACATATGTTATCATTGTAGCGTTGTGTGCAAGACTGTACTAGAGACTAAAGATATCATTGAATACAAATAATGTTATCTTTTTTCTCAATATGTTTTGCTATGGATACTTAACTCCCCCCCTTGTTAAACGAAATCGTCCCGATTTTTCGACGCTATTTTTAACATTTCTCTTTCTTAAGTTTTGTTATATGCGTCAATCTTTTTTTGTTTTTGACGATCTGTTATACATTGTATAGTTTTTATCATTACGTACGTAAATGCTAGAATAACAATCAGTGTTACAATTGTGTATATAGTTGATAATATCGGTTTTTCTTCAAAAGGAATAATTAGTTTTTTTAAAGTATCTATGTTATCGAATTTGTACATTGTATCTTCTTTAATTATTTGGTCGATGTAAGACTCTGAATTATGATTTCTTAATATAACTTCTTTAATTTGCTTATGCATGTTTTTGTATATTTTATCGTCTAGATTTATAGTATTTTCATAAGTAACTAAGTTTATACCATTAATTGTTTGATTATTTAACTTATGCTTACCGCTTAATAACATAACACCGGATTCAATTTCTAAGTCGTAATCGTATTCTTGTTTAATGTTGCATTTTGAAGTTATATTCTTTAAAAGTGGAATAAGACAATTTTCTTCTTCAAAGTTAATTTCACAAATGTTTTTACTTAGATGATTTTGACAATTTCTTGTTCTTAAATAAGTTTGGTTACATAAGGCAATTGTTTTATCTGTAATGATTTTTCCATGTTTTGAATTTAAAGGTGTTACTTTATACAATTTACATGATTTAATTAGAACTGGATATTTATATATTGTGATGAAGAATCAGTTCTAGCTAATAATATTTTAGAGTACTCAAGTATATTTATTATGGGTACTTGAATTATTTCATGTTGAATAATATTTTTAATGTCATCTAAGTCTAGGCTTTCTGATAAATATTCATTATTTTTTGTTGCATTAATTGTTCTGGTCAATAATAATAATTGTTCGTACACTTGTTCTATTACTAAATGTTCTTTAAGGCTCTGACCTTCGAATTGTTGCAAAATTTGTTCAAATCTAGAATTTATAGTTTTTTGTTTATTATTGTTTTCTATGAGATTATTTATACTCGTTTCTATGTTAACTAAGTCATAATGGTCAGGATTACCAAACACATATTTGAAAGCTGTTCCTAAAAAGTTAATTGATCTAGTATGCCTAGTATGTTCTTGTAATTGGTCTGCTAAATTCTTAATTTTACTTAACCAAATTTTTTCTTCTTGTGTAGGTTGATATTTACTAGTTACGATATTTACGTAAGGTTGAAATATCGAAGTCAGGTTGGTGGCATGTAACAAATAAGTTTGTTCTTTGAATAAATACACGTCATCTGTTTGCGTAAGTATAAACTTCTTGTTTAGTAACTCAGTTATTTGAACGTTTCCTTGCCCTTCTTGACTCTGTACAATTCCTAGTATAATGTTAGGAATATTAATATTTTCGTCATCTGAAAAATGATAATTCTTTATGTTATCCTTGTGAATTTTTATTCCTTCTTTAGAGATTACAGTGTCTCCTTTATCTTCTTCTACTATTCTTGTTATGTATCTGGCGTTAGATTTCTTTCTAAGACCTGTGATTCTTACCATTATCTTATCTCCTTTTTTATACTCTCTGTGTCGAGTTCCTTTATTTAGACGTTCGATCACTTTTTTGGATGCTGAGTTTAGTTTATTTATTATAATTTCACTATTGCTATATTTATTTTGATTAAAGAAAATGTCTCTAGGTTTCAAACCGGTAACTGAGTGTATAGAATTATTTAATTCACGCACTGTTCTAAATATTTCTTCGATAAGTCTTGTTTTATTCTGAATTGTGAATATTCTAGACAGTTCAGTTATTGTACCGTTTACACGTTCTACCTGACCGTTCGCTGTCGATCTGTATACTGGAGTTTCTACTTTAGTTATGTTGTATTTCAAACACATTTGGTTCACCATTTCTGTTTTGAATCCCTTCTCGTTATCTGTCATGAGTCGTTCACATTTTGGGAAATAATTAGATAAGACCTCTTCCATAACGTCGTACAGTCTGTTTCGAGTTTCGATTTCCCGAAGGATTGTATATTTAGAATACTTATCTACTGTTACAAGGAAAGTATACTTGTCGTTGAAGTATATGTCCATATGAATGTGTGTTCCCACATGTGTTGGTATTTCTGAATTATTCAGAGGTTCTCTGATAGGTTTTCTTTCATATTTTCCAAATAGACATGCTATGCATTTTCTGTTGAAACTCTTTGCTTGTTTATTTAGATCGGGCCAGTAATATTTCTCTGAGATTTCTTGTATATTGTTACGTAACCCTCGGTGTGCTCTTTCGTGAGTTACCCTTACAAGTTTTAGTTGTTCCTCCAAATTTGTCACGTCTTGAAGTTTTCTTGGTGTGAATATAAATCTTACTAGTGGGAATTCTTTTTTTATGTTTTCACCATATTTGTATATGTTTTCAAATTTCGTATGCAAAGCTACAATCTTTTGGGGTTGTATAACTTCTTTCATCTGCCTTAGTAAAGAGTCTTTGTCCTTAAACTTTATTATGAGTCTTATTTTGTTACTAAAATAGATTTGTGTTTCGATATTATTTGTTATATCTTCAATAAGTTCGAACTGTGCAGTGTATGCATTAAAAGGCTGATTCACAGTTTTTATTATATCATTAGAAGAACTTTCAGCTGAATGTGCTGTTTCTATGGTAGAAGTATTTATGCGTTGACGTGATAATGCGTCAGCTACAAGATTTAGGTTTCCTGGTTTATAAACTAATTTTGCTCCAAAGTCTTCAATGATTCCCTTCCAACGTTTCAGCTTTGTGTTGGGATTTTTTTCTGATACAGAATATATAAGGCTCTGGTGATCGGTATATATGGTTAAGTCTGCTATACCATATATGTAGTTTCTGAGTTTTTGTAAGGACCATATGATCGCTAATAGCTCTTTCTCGTTTGTGCTATAGTTCTCTTCTGTCTTACTCAGTGTTCTTGACAAGAAGTGTATAGGTTGCTTATTCTGACTTAGTACGGCTCCAATAGCTATGTTGGATGCATCAGTAGTAAGCTCGAATGGTTTACTATAATCCGGTTGAAAAAGTTCGACTTGTTCTTTCAAATAATTTTTTAAAATTCTAATCGCTTCTAATGCTGAATCATTCAGATTTAACTTAATATTTTTACTTTGTTTTTTGTTTACTTTACCGTTATCTCCTCGTAAATATAATGTCAGGGGCTTGGCTATGCTTGCGT
The DNA here is from genome assembly GCA_963082955.1 of Cheilosia grossa. Taxonomy (NCBI): domain Eukaryota; kingdom Metazoa; phylum Arthropoda; class Insecta; order Diptera; family Syrphidae; genus Cheilosia; species Cheilosia grossa. Next base: position 38,088,231 of record OY720147.1, on the reverse strand, counting down.
ATCCTTTTATAAACTTACGATAGTAACCTGTAAGACCTAAAAATCCTCTCAAATCCTTTACCGTTTGTGGGACTGGAAAATTTTCTATAGCTGCTATTTTCTCAGGGTTCGTAGTGATTCTACCATGTCTGATTATGTGACCTAAGTATTCTACTTCTTCTTGAAAAAACTTACTTTTCTCATCAGATATTTTTAATGTGGCTTTATTGAGTACGTCGAATACTTGACTTATGTGCTGTATATGTTCTTCCTCAGATGAAGAATATATCAATACGTCATCAATGTAAACGTGTACGAATTTACCTACAAAGTCTCTCAAAATGTCGTCCACGCATCTCTGAAATATGCTTGGTGCATTTTTGAGCCCGAAAGGCATTCGTTTAAAATGATATTTTGCGCCATTTATAGCAAAAGCTGTTTTTTCTTTATCATCTGTTTTGATTTTAATTTGGTGGAAACCTGACTCCAAATCTAATGTTGTAAAGTACTTGGCTTTACCTAAATTTTGAATTGTCATGTTGACATCCGGAATGGGGTATCTGTCTGTTACAGTGTGAGCGTTAAGTTTTTGGAAATCAACAACCATGCGCCGTTTTGGTTTTCCTTTTTCGTCCAAACCTTTTTTAGGTACTGTCCATATGGGACTGTTATAAGGACTATGGCTTTTTTCTATTATATCGTCATGTAAGAGTTTCTGTATTTCTTTGTTTACGAATTCGTTATCTGCTATGGGATATGGATATTGTTTAACATAAACCGGATTATCATTGGTCGTCCTAATGCTTGCTTCTATAGTATCTGTAAAGGGTAACGGTCCTATGCTGTTATTAATCTTCATCAGTCTATCTATGTCTGCTTTATAAATATTATTTTCCCCAATTATGTAATTAATTTTCCGAATAGATTCGACACTGCTTATGGTAGTTAGAGTCATATTACTGAAATTTATTTCCGCGTTTAGAACTTTAAGTCCTTCATATCCTAATATCATATCAAAAGACTGAATATCCTCTAATTCAAAAAATGTTATATTTTTCTTTAATATCCTAACTACTTTCTTTGTATCTACCATAGAATAACCATGCATTGTTTTTATTTTTATAGGTTTAATTTTAATTTTTTTGCTAGAATCGCATTTTCTATTAATGTAATTATGGGTTGCACCAGTATCAATAAGAATTTTATAAATTTTCTTAGAAATAGTACTAGTTAAATTTAAGCAGGGCAACCCGTCTACTAGTTTAAATGATCTATTCTTATGTTATTATTTACCATACATTCCGTTTCATCTGCTTCTGCATATGTACTGCTGACATCGTCTCTGCGTTGTTGTCGGGAGTTATTTACTCTCTGCTGCTTGAAGTTCTGCTGATAAGATCGTTGCGGTCTGTTGTGTGTGTTGAAACTCCCGCTGTGTTCACGTTTCGCTGGTGGATTATATACATCGGGTTTGTATTGATTCCAATTTTGTCGCTGTGCATGTACAATTTGTCTCGAGTTTATCTCCATCGGCTGTGGTCCTTGATTGTGTTGCTGCATATTATCGTATTGCTTCTGGGGTTGATAATTCGTTGTTTGGCTCGAATAATTTGGTCTTCTTTCGTTTCTGCGTTCATGTGGCATATTTTTGTGGTGCTTATCCTGAGTGAGATGTAAATGCCTGTGCACATTATCATGTTCTATTCTGCGAGCAATTGCGAATGCGTGTTCTAGATCATTTATTGTAGCTGAATATAATGATCCTCTTGTAAAGTTGTCACTCATACCATCAATGAATATACGAACTGCGTCGTCGTTAGCATTTTTAATTAGTCTGTCGATTATATTCGGCGGATCACCTGACATAGTGATTTTTGATATTATTAAATTGAGATTTTTATTTATCTCGTCGTGGTATTCAGACAGTGTGCTTCTTTTTTGCGTGATGGCTTTCATCATGTCTTGTAGCACGTATAGAGGTTCTTGATTAGAGTACGTATAATCTAATCTGTTACGTATCGCCTCAAAATTAAAAATTGTGTTATAATTAGTTAACACATTCGCGGCTGCACCCTGTATTTTACTTTTCACTATAGTCAATGCTGCTGCGTACTTACTGTGTGTTTTGAAGTTTTTAATGCTGTCCATTAATCTGGATGCTTCTTCGCGCCACGACCGATAATTTGATTGATCGCCGTTGAAAATAGGTAGGCTTTTAAATGCGTCTAACTGTATTTCACTACCATCTGTATATGTGGTTCTTATTTCCTCTAGCACAGGTATGTTTGGTACTATGCCTAATCCAGATTTTACTTCATTTAGTTTTGTTTCTAAATTAGTGTTTATTTGATTTTGGTTAGTTATTATTGCTGCTAACCTTGCATTCTCTGTGCGTGTGTGCTCTAGGGTTTGTGTTACTGTGTTGCTCCTGGTTTCTAAAGCTTCTAATCTTGCCATTAATACTGCGAGTTGTTCCATTTTGAACTCGTGTCTGTTGTCGTCGAATTTGTGTGTTTTTTTTCTCCACATATACACTTTCACTGAATTGCTTTGCTGCTTCGTACGAAGAAGCTATATTTGTACCTGCTATGCTAGGTAATTCTTGTAACCGGTAACGCGAGTGTTCTGTTTATACTAGATTTCACTACTTGTTCCCGAGGTCCGCTCGATTGAAGTTAAAAAGTATATTTAACCTCCTGGCAGGATCGCCAATTAAAACACTTGTTTCTTACTTTTAAAATTAAACAATATTTATTTGGAACTATGTCCTTTATTATTGAAATACTTTTTACTAATTCTAAAAGGAGCTTAAGGCTACTATGTAGTTACAATAAGACTGTTGATAAATTCATCATACAGTCGTATTTATATACTTTTCTTATCTATCTACAAGGAGACCCAAGCGTACAATCGTCTTGCTTGATAATGAAGAAGAGATAATATTCCAACATTGTATACAAACGATATTATCTCTTTTACATATGTTATCATTGTAGCGTTGTGTGCAAGACTGTACTAGAGACTAAAGATATCATTGAATACAAATAATGTTATCTTTTTTCTCAATATGTTTTGCTATGGATACTTAACTCGCGGCAGACTCGGCAAGTCAGCTATATGCGGATTTAAAAACTACTTGTTCAGCTGTCCGCTGAAATGAACGAAGAGGCCCAAGTACCTAATTATCCACCCTGCTCCCCAGTCCAGTTAATTCAATGTCTCCCCTCCACCCCCTTTTCGCATTAAATACAATCAAGTAGGTACACTTGTAAGGATACATTTTCCATTTAAATTAGCATTTCACTTAAAAATCCTTCCCATTCATCCTTCCAAGAGAGGCAGCAGTATAGAACTCATAATGGGGGGGGCTACAATCTAAATTACAATTTTTAATTGAATTATAAAAAAAGAACAACCCTCATCTTGTCTAACTGAAAGAAGTGGAAGAAATCCACTTAGCCTTCTCCAGCTAACAAGGATCATCATCCTTTCCTTTCATCCTTTCATTAATTATGATAAAATAAAATGAGAAGCAAAAATGTAATCAACATTTCCTCTGGCTGCTTTCAGCGGCCATTAAAAAGCTTACTTACATTTAAATTACGCCAAGCACAACATCTAGTCACTCACAGAGAAACAGAACAACCCACCCTCCCTTGCATCAAAAGAAGCCCAACAACAGCAAACCATCCGCCGCTGGTAGATATGTAAGTTATAATGATAATAACAAGAAAAAGGATATGGCCGTATCTTCATCGTCATCGCACACCCCTTTCCTTTTGCTTCGCGTTAATCCAGACATTTTAACTTAGCGCAGGATGCCAACCATCCCCTGCTCTGTGTCCTCAGCGGCCCTCATCCATGTCATCATCGTGCAATTTCGTGTTTGTAATGAATACCCCAAGAGCTCGGTGAAGTTGCTGTGTCCTTTCAGCCAGCAGACGAACCCCAATTTTTGTGTGTGCGTTTTTGACTGATACATATACACAGCACTAAAAATGGAATCTCTCATAACTCGGAAATTAACACAAAGCTGGTAAAAAGAGGAGCTCTCCAAATATTCGAAGGACAAAAAAAGGAACGAAAAATGCGGGATGTACTGAGGAAACAATCCAAGGGCGGCTACAAACTCAAGCACAGAGCGCCATATCGGGCGGTGTCCTTCTCGGCCCGTTGTGCATGTTGAGTTTGTTTTGTTTTCCATTTTAATCCGTTAAAACAACAAGCACGTAATTTAATATTCCCATTAAGCCGCCATTAAAGAACGCAGAAGACGGACAAAAAATAAGGACCTTCGATGGTGGATATTTATCTGGTGTGTGTGTGAGTGTGATACAACAGCAGCAACCCCTTTTAATTGCGTTCGCCTTTTGTTGGAATGGCAAGCGATTGTTCTTACAGTTTCAGAAATGCAAGGGTGCGAGGGTTACCCTCAGTTGTGTAAAATTTGTGCCAAAATTCGTTCCGGATGGAAATTTGGAGACCGCATTTAGAGCTGTAGAAAGTGACCACTGGTCAATGTGATTCTGAGAACAAGGGATCAAGGGTGTCCCTATTTTCTGGTTGGACAATTAAACGAATTGCCAATGCTAGGAATTCACAGCAAATAATTAGAGCAAATGTCTCATGCGGAGTTCGTAAGAGAATTTCTCCAGGTGGATTTCTAAACAGTGCGGAGTTTGTGTCTTAGTGATACACTAGTCGGCACAAGTATTTTGACGAAATAAAAAAAGTGAATTTTTACGTTTGACTTTTAAACAGCTTTGTAAAGAATTCTTATTTATTTTTTCCTTTATACTGTATAACCAATTCAAACTTAAAAATAAAAAAAACGAAGATTTTTTCATAGAAACGTAAAAGATTTAAATTAATTTGTAATTTCAGGTGTTGGCATAAGTATTTTGATAAGAATTTAAAACTAAGAAAACATTGTTTGAACTTAAAAAAAGTAAAGAAATTAAGACTAAGTTATTAAAATATATATCCTCCTTGAGCTTCAATAATTTTTTGAAGGCGTCTTGGTACCGAATTTTGGAGAATCTCTGGAGATATCACTTCCCAAAGAGAAGTGACCTCAGAAATTGTCTCCTCCCTTGTTTTATTTAACGAAACTGTTCTTTCGCGTTTCAAAGGAGACCAGACGTTTTCTATAATATTTAAATCTGGACTTTGAGGTGGCCAGTCCAAAGTGTTAACAACATCTTTCAAAAATGTAGAAATATTCCGCGCTTTGTGGCACGGGGCGTTATCCTGTTGCAGGATAAATGATTCCCCAATAAACCTATCTCCAGAAGTAAAGGCATTGTCGTTAAGAATCATTAAATATTGGTTTTGGTTCATCGAGCCGGTGATAGGAACCAAGTCGCCCATTCAATTATACGCCACACATCCCCAGAACATGACAGAGCCCCCACCATGGCTCACTGTTTGACCAACGGGTCGTTTCTTTTGCCTTACTACTTTGGCAATCTTACAAAAAAATTGTTTTTCGATGAGTTATACTCAAAGGAGCTTTCATCCGTCCATAGAACGCTTCTCCAAAACTCCTTTGGCTTGTGCAGATGTTCCTTTGCGAAGGCCAGTCTTTTAAGCTTGTTGACCTTCGATATATATGGCACGTCCTTAGCTTTAATTGTCTTAAAATCTCCTTCGGTTAGACGTCGTCGGACAGTGCGCTCACTGATTGGGTTCTCGGCCGTCAAATTCCATTGATCTGCAGAAGATTGAGGCCTCAGAAAAATATTTTTCTTAAATTCCCGTAGACGGACTCGGTCTTGAGTGGGCTTTGTTTTGCGCTTAGCTCCTGATCTCGTTAAGTAGCTTACGTCGTTATGTTTTTTAAACTCATTAATTTGATAGTGCACAGTTTGACGCGACACATTAAGCTCTTTTGCAATGTCTTTTACTGCCGTTCCAACGGTAAATTTTGCTACCATCGAAGATCTGGTAACCAAACTCAACTTTACCCATGGTTTGTAACACCTTTTAATCAATATGTGTTTCTTTATTAACGTTTAATATCAATTAAAGTTAAATACGTAAGTTGTTTGGCTTAAACGTGCTCAAAGGTTCCGTCATTTTCGCCCCGTTATTTAACGATACTAAGCTAAGCTTCATTCAATAGCCAGAATATGTATGTTGTTGCTTGGTATAGACCTTTTAGTATGTAATCCGTTTTGTGTGTAACATTTTGTCAAGTGGAACAGTGAAACTATAGATCTTCTGCGTTTGAGCTATTTTTTAGAAGTCTTAATAGCATATTTGCATGGTCGCACATGGTTGCAACATTTTTAAAAACTGTGTTGCTTTGTAGGTATCTAAGCTTCGTTCGTGGTGAGTGCTAGCACGCCCAGCCGGGCTGCTCTGGTTTGCATGGCACTGTCACAGTAGTCTTAGATCGTGGGATTTCTTCCTTATTCTTTTTTCTTGTTAAAAGCATCAACATTTTTGGTGAAATTCCATATACCTATAAAAAGTTACTTTCAACACACTTAATATTCATAAGAAAGAGCTCGTCTAAATCGCCGTTTGGCAACACTTTCTAGTATTTATAACAAAAATAACTATAAAAATGTTAACAAACTGCGATTTTTGTATGCTATAGGTTATTAATATTATTTTCTTTCCGTAAAAGGAAATCAACAGTTCTGTCCTTAAAGACCTAGTTGATTATGAATTATTTTGCGTACAAAAACATATAAATAAATGTTGTGTCTTTTAGAAGTTGTTGATTGTTTGTTCTTTATTTAATTTAATTTCTTAAAAACAATAAGGTAAACATTAAGAAAACCATAATTCCATAAAGAAAATGATAATGCTCATTCCCTATATTGCTGAGCAAGCAAACAACTACATATTTTTTGTAATGTTGACTATTTGGGATTCTAAAATATGATCACCGTAGTAATTCAAAAATGTACTTTAATATTTATTTTGCTCCCCCATCAGTAGCCTGGTATTCTATTCCGATAAAGACGGCTTCAAATAAGATTACCAACTAACGAAATACCTGCAAATCGTTTTTGACGTTCAGTATTTTACTCATTAGTTCCGCAAATACAACTAGATTGTAGAATAGGTCACAAAGTGTGAAGATTGATGACATAAAGAGTGATAAAATGATAATTAGCCTAGGGGTACCCCAAGGTTATGTCCTAGGTCCGATTCTCTTTTCTTACCTACATAGACTCTCTTTCTACACTTGACTTTAAAGGTATACCAACTGCTTTTGCAGCTTATGGTTCGGCTAGTCGCCTGGATCTAGTTTCCGACATCAACTGGGATCTAAGCCTTTTAAGAATCTGGTTTTCGAAACACAAATTGGTTATTAGCTCAAAGACTAATATTATGATTTTTAGTTTGTCGTCTCTACTTGATTATAATTTGAATATTTATTTCCACGCTCCTGAGTGCCAAAGATTCAAACTTGCATGTTGCAATTGTCGGTCTGATTCTTCTTCTCCTACTTTTTATAGAGCCTGAACTGCAATAACAAATATTTCCTGGTAGAGAAAGTTAATGAATTTAAATACTTGGGTACCATATTAGATTCAAGATTGAGCTTCACGAATCATGTAGAGGCTTTGAGGACATATTTTCGTTTTACACTTCGGCATTTTTTTTATCTGATCAGTATTTGTTCAACTTTTTTACTAAAACTAATTTACTATGGCATTGTTCATTCGAAACTACAATATGGAATTACTTGCTGGGGAGGTTCTTATAAAAATAAAATACAGCCGCTCTTGATAATACAGAAATATATCCTACGAAAATTATGCCGAAAACCTATTAGAAATCCTTCTTACCCTTTGTTCTGTGATTTGAAAATTCTTCCTGTGCGTCATTTGTATGAAATCTGGTAAACGCAACTTCCGATTGATCTCTAACTATAGTTTACGTGGAAAGTTTTCATATTCAGTATCCGTTCCTCAATTCCATACCACTGCTTATCGTAATTTTTATTACATATCGTCTGTAGGTCTTTTCAATAAAGTTCCTCAGTCGTACAGGTCTATCTCTATACCTGGTATGTTTCTCAAACTCGTAAAAAAATGGCTTTTCAATTTTAATTTCGCTGGCATGGAGTCTGTTCTTTCTGACTATCTGAAGTAACTTTTTTTTTTTTTTTTTTTTTTTTTTTTTTTTTTGTGTTGGGAATTCGCTGGAAGTAAAAAATCATCGAAAGACATTGCAGAGCTAGTACGCGAGGGATGCTCCTGCAATAGTGATGGACTTTAACTCATCTAAAAAAACTCCCGGGGGACTGACATTCGCCATCCCGAATTAGATTGCACCTAGTCATACGACTAATCAGCAATTAATTTTTGAATTATTCAATGAATTTAAAGAGATAAATCCGCCGTTTGTCGGATTTTTAAATTTGTTTTGTTTGAAATCAGTATCTAATTTCTTAGCCCTAGCCTAATCTTACAGATCAAGAGGTTTTATGCGTCTCAATCTCCTGATTACATTGTCATTTAAAAGTTCTGTTATTTCTGCGTTTACGTGGCTGAGGAGCCGATTTCTATGCCTCTGAGCAACCTTCTTAACCTCATCTTCAACCATTTCAACATTTAGATCTCTATGCAGATCGGCGTTTCGTATGTACCAAGGTGCATTAACTATGTTCCTTAGTACTTTATTTTGGAAAACCTGAATTTTTTGTAAGTTTGTTTGGCATGTGCATGCCCACAATTGGAGCCCGTAGGTCCATACTGGTTTTAGAACTTGCTTGTATAGCAATAACTTATTGTAGTTGGACAGGGATGAGTATCTCCCAATAAGCCAATACAATTTACTGTATCGCATGTTCAATTCATCTTGTTTTTTCTTAACGTGCGCTTTCCAACGCAGTTTAGCGTCTAGAGTCATGCCTAGATATTTAGCTGTGTTAGAAAATTCTACTACATTGTTGTTAATGTAGACTGGAATGTGTGGTACGTTTTTATACGTAAAATTAATATGGACTGACTTAAGGTCATTTAATCTAATCTGCCATTTCTTTGTCCATTCTGAAATATTGTTTATTGCCGTCTGAAGCTTTTTTGTTGCTATTTCGACAGTTGCTCCCACAGCAAGGACGGCTGTGTCATCTGCAAAAGTAGCTATGGTGGTTTCTACACTTTCAGGCAAATCGCTAGTGAAGAGTAGGTATAAAACTGGACCTAGCACACTGCCTTGCGGTACACCAGCTTTAATCTCTCTTAATGTTGAACACTCTGTATCTTGCTTAATTCTGAAGAATCGATCTGATATATAAGACTCCAGAATAGTCGAATACTGCTTCGGCAGTTGCTTTTGTAGTTTGTGTATCAGTCCTTTGTGCCAGACTTTATCGAAAGCTTGTGCTATATCAAGAAATACTGTAGAGCACACATTTTTCTCTTCAAATGCTTTTTCGATTTTATCTGTGATTCTATGCACCTGATCAATTGTAGAGTGCTTGTTTCTAAACCCAAATTGATGATTTGGAAGTAGCGATTTTTCATCAATAATTTTTTGCAGACGTTTTGCCAGCATTTTTTCGAATAGCTTAGACAACATTGGTAGTATCGATATTGGGCGATATGAGGCTACTTCGCTAGGTGGTTTACCTGGTTTTGGTATCATTATTACCTCCGCGACCTTCCACATGCTTGGCACATATCTTAATTTAAATGCAGCATTTATAATCTGCGCTAGTGATTAAATCGAACCCTGGGGCTTTTTTTATGTTTATGCCTTCTTTGATTTCTTTGGCAAGTTCTTTAGCTGTTACCGGCCGAATAGGTCTGTCTTCTTCGCACGTTTCTTCGTTTCCTTGATAATCTTTATCTTCATAAGGTTTGAAGACCTTCTCAAGGTACTCTGCAAAAGAATTTGCTTTTTCTTGACTGCTTTTTGCCCAGTTACCTTCTCCGGTTTTTACTGGCGGAATGTGAGCTATTGGCCTGTTCATTTTCTTTGCTGCCTTCCAGAGCGAGTAGTCGGTACTAGCATCATTTGTTAAACTCGTAAGATACGTCTTTAAAGACTCGTTATTAAATTCTCTTATAGATTTTCTGAGCTTATTATTTAAGTTGTTCAGTGTGGTTTTGTCGCTTGGCGCCCTTGTCTGTTGCCAGTGTTTTCTAGCTTTCCTCTTTTCTGTAATAATTTGACATATTTCACGCGGATAAGAGTTTTGTTTAATCTTGTTTGTTCTTTGGGGAGTTGCAGCCTCCTGCTTACTGCTTCTTCTAGTTGATCTTCTGTTTGAATAGCTGATGATAATTGGATACATTCTTCCAACTTCTGCCTGAAGTCGTTCCAATCAGTCAGTCTATTAACTAGTTTAGGGCTATGTTCTTTTATTATTATTCTATGACCAAGTGTAAGAAGTATTGAGGAATGATCTGATTGAAGATCAGGGCCTTCTTCTATATTTATTTTATTTGAGGATATATTTTGAAGTAACTTAAGATATCAATTTTTGATGATTTTTATGCTTTGAAATCAACTTCTGTTTGTTTGATTAATCTTGTTTGATAAAATCAATATGTAATTTTTTTATTTGTTTTTTAAGGGTCACCCCACCCACATGCTATAACTTTTAGATATGCATTAAATTAATATTTTAAGTGTAATGGCATTCAACACTATTTTAATTACATAAAGTATATTAAATATAGAATGTCAAATGAATTTCATAAATTAATTTAAACTATTGTTTATATTGAAACATTGAATTATATATGTATAGATATTTATGAAATAAATCTAATCTAATCTAATCTATTCTAATCAGATGTAGGTATATTAATTCAAATATTCAAGGATCAGGAAAACCGCCTTCGTGAATATACACGTATTACTCAGTCCATGCTCTTGAAGCGATATCTTTGATCTTTGAAACTCTGGAGAACATTTTAAATAGCCAGCCGATTTCAAAACTAATTTTTTCCCAATGATACCTTATGATCCCAAGCAAGATGCTTGCATATCGATTATGGCAATATGGTCATCAGATTTTCACTATTCCAAGCCTTATCTAGTTGGGATACTTTCAGCAAGTTTTAGGTACCACAGTAACACTGTACACTGAGTATGTAAAGGTTGTTTTTTTTATAGGTATAGAACCTAAAGTTGGCAGCACTATTTTAACTGGCGGCCATTTTGTCAGCTGTCAAGTAATTTATTTTTAGTTTGGTTTGGCATTTCAACATTGAAGAATACTAGAAGTAATTCGAATGCTCTTTTTATTTTTTCGTTATGACAATTCAGTTCTTAAAAGGTAATGAAATATAATTAAATAATACAAAAAGATTTGAGTGTATAAATTTATGATACTACTAAAGGTGGCGGCAAAAGACAGAAGAAGGAAAAAGTGACAGCCGCGAGGTTAAGTTCGTCGGCTTGTCCATCATCGAGCTTTTAGCTGCTTGGCTAGATGGAAGTGTAAAGACGCAACAAACATGAATAGACTGACGCCTGAACAACGCTTCCAAATTGTGCAAATTTATTTTGAAAAAATCATGGTTCGAAATACCAATCGTGCACTACGTCCATTTTACGGTCAACATAAAAATGAAAGGACTGTCCATCAGAGCAAATAACTCGATTTACTATGGAACGTTTTAGCACCACGTTTACTCTAAGTGATAATACGCATCCACAGAGACGTCGTACAGTGCGTACAGAAAGAAGTCATTGCTGCTGTACTGTACAGCGTTCCTTAAAAACGATGCTGACCAGAACGTTACAGTCAATGGTGACCGCTATAGAGCCACTATTACGGACTTTTTCGTTCATCAATTGAACAACCATGCTGTGCAGGAACTGTGGTTGCAACTAGACGGCGCAACATGTCACACAGCTCGTTCCACAATTGATTTATTGAAGGAAACGTTTGGTAACCGCTTAGTTTCACTTTGCGGATCCGCGAATTGGCCTCCAAGATCGTGCAATTTAACGCGCTCCGAGATATTTCACTTCGTCTGAGTACTCATTAATTTTATCGTTGGTGGAGATTTGATGCAAGTTCAAATTTCTTCTCTTAGTAAAGGGAACTATGCTAGCCTTACTGGGACTTATGGAGAGATGTTCCCTCGAACACCAATCTAAGACTATCTCAAGGACGTTTTGCATTCGTGTTGTAACTTCGTTTGTTACTTCACCCCTAATGATTATGACCAAGTCATCCGCATATCCAACTACTTTGAAGCCTGAATTGCTTGATATTTGTAACAGATTTTCGATTACCAAAGACCGCAGTAGAGGCGAAAGTACCCCTCCATGCGGGCGGGCTTAGTGGTTAGTGTGTTGGACTACTAAGCGAGGGGTCCCAGACTCGAATCCCGCAAAAATCCAGGTTCCAACTTAGGGTTTTTTTCCACTGCGCCACCTCTCGCGAGCGTCTGACAAACATCCGAGAGTATAACTGTCTTGAAAGAGCTTCTCAAATAGCCGTTTGGAATCGGCATAAACTTGTAGATCCCTTCCATTCGTTCCGAAAATGAAACTCACACAAAACGAATGGTTGTGAGAAGCTAGGCCTTGGGTCCCTACGGACCTGTTGCGCCAACAATTATTAAAAGATGAATACAGTTACGCTGACCTTCCGTCCTTTATTTAAAAGGACAGTCATTTTATGTTTAATCTCCCGTACAGACATCCCAAAAAAGTACTCACGCGGCAATCTTCACAATAATAATTAAAACAAGAACTGATCTTATAACCTCAGCTTGCTCAGTCAATTTATTCTCAGCTCAAAGTGAGCGCTCTCTGATCATGCTCTGAACGAAAAAAGAAACACGAACTTTTTTTTATAACAGTTCAGGTTCTGCCCTGAACTAAAAAAGAAAAACGGCTAACATGTTGCTGTGGCGATACCTCCAAAAACCATAAACAATTTGGAATAGCCTGCTCTTCGGGACTTTCAGATATGAACTGACAAGTGACAGTCAACCCAAAATGACTTAAACTTAGTAGATGAAACTTATTGTCAGACTAGTGGCAACATTTCAACTACCCTGTTATCGAATCTGTCTCTCGGGCAGCTCAAAGGACATTCTAATGGCACTTTGATGGAAATTCACTCAAGTCCGTGAAAGCATCCATCATGGCATCCGTGTACACTTCGCCCATAGGTGTATGCCTGAGGGTGAAAACTTTAAAATTTCCGAACTTTTTACTTAAGTAAAACAGGCAAAAATGTTCGGGGACTCCCTTGCCATTATTTATAGGGACATCAATTCAATATAATTTCCAAGCAACCAAATTCCCACCATCATGCCGTATTATTAGAGCATGGACTCTAGTCCACACACTCGTATATCAATCAAATATTGACAAGCAGCTTCCGCGCACATACGGCCCAAGGTAAGTATACCTACGCACCGGAACTCCTGGACTTTTGTTTGCCGTTCCATCTTCAAACAGTCGCAACATCTCAGTGCGAAATCAACAACAACCAACTTCCGTGCTCCATAAGTCGTAGATCCTTAATTTGGACACAGTCTCAAATTCCCAACATCCGTTTGTTACACACTCAGGACATTACTTGCCGTCAATTTCCTGTAACTCCGCACGCAAATGTCAGTTTGTCTACGGATTACCTGTACGCCATCCTGAAGGATATACATTTTTTCTCTTTCAATATAAATGGCAAATAATTGTCCACCATTAACATATTGCATATGCCATCCACCCCCATAGACTCAACGAAAATCACATCCGACATCTCACGTCCTTCAATCGCTGATATCCGTGGAAGGGGTGCGATGGAAATACGCAAACCACAAATATCACATGTCGTCGAGACGACGACGACGACACACTAGTTGCGATGTAAACAACCGAGCAACAGAAGGAAGTAATATTATAAAAGGATAAAAGGAGCAAGAGAGCGAGTCGTTCGGGGATTGATCGTATGTGTCCTGGTCCTCCACTTACAACATTGATGCGGTGGCGGTGGGTGGAGGACGTGTTGTTGTATGTTAAGCGACTGTATACTTTCACCGATTTGCACGACTGACTGATTGAGCCGGCAGACAAAAATCGGCAAAAAAGGCAAAAAAAGAAGGAAACTCCCAGCAAATGTCCTTGGCCCCCATTTCAGTGTTGTTGTTATTATCTATACAACATCCTTTGCACACATAAATACGGAATGAAATGTAAAATGTGTAGGACGGTGAAACGGTGGTTTTTCCCGATTTTTGGAAAATCCTCGCCACACTCTCATGTGTAGAGTGTGAGGCATCTGCATATGCACAGGAAATGGGGTGGAAGAGGCACGTCATATGAAAACGATGACCTAGTGCAAGGCTGTTTAAAGTTTTTGCGATGTGTTTTCTCAAGAATCTCCCTCTGCAGCCCACCGTTGTAAGAACTCACAGTTTTGTGTAAAAAAGGATTTTTTTTTTTTTTTTTGTATTATTTGTTCGAATGTGCACTAGGTCAGTGTTATATCGCACATGAGGGTTAGCTTCTCGTGTGGGAATGGAAAGGGGAGCGAAGAAGTCTTACGATGCGTGTCTGTATACGGACACGTGTATATCATTTCGTCCTCATGTCGAGTGGTTAGTATTGAGGGCACTAAGTGCAAAAAGGATTCACTTTCGTTTCTAATGTAATTGCCCTGTTATTATGGGCTTTTTGATGTTCAAGGAGTTATTAGTTGGAATTTTTTTTCTCGGTGGGAAATTCAATTTTTCCTCATATGTGCGGGCTTCCTTGGAGATGAGTGTTTTATTATCACATTTTCCTAAGTATGGTGGTCACTTCAAAGAGACTGCGAAAGTGGAGCGTTGATCAAGGATTATAAGCTGGCAACGCGCGATAATGGGGTACCTAATTTTCGAAATTTGATTGATGTGCTGTATCCTTTGGTATAGAATCAAGAGAATGAGTTTCCAAAGGGAACTATGATTCACAGGGACACTGGCGCAAACCATTACGCAATGCGAAATCAGATTACATAAGTATCTATCTACCTATTAGGCGTTTAAGACAGATATATGTGGGATGGAAAGTAGACTCTCTGCAAAGCGTTTACAAATTAAGAATGACCGTGGGCTGCGACCTTGGGAAAGTTTTTAATGTACCAAAGAAGTGGATCTATCTTCGCACATGAAGAATGATTGATGGATCCTGCTGACTCACATACACGCAGGAAAATCACTTATTTAAAATCAACCAACTTTCGGTTAAAAACTGCCAAGTGGTACTGTTCATATAGCCCCTACAGAGTTAGTGGATTCAAAATAACCAAGTCAACTTGTCAACTTAAGGAAACTCGGTTCAAAATAACCTTTTATTAATTTTTCTCGGTTGTAAATAACAAACTAACTCTGTTGAATTTAACCAGCTGGTTGATATTTACCTAGAAACTTGGTTCTTAACAACTGATAAAGTGTGTTATTTTTAGCAGAATGCATTATACCTATTTATATCGGTAGAATTTAACAATGAATACTCGGTGTTTTCAACAGAGACTTGGTTAATTTTAACCCATTTTTTTTTACCGAGCAAAAATCGCACTCTGTAAGAGCCAAATTTTGAGCGTGTATCATCCGGATCGATGTCGAGCATTGTATAACAAATAGGCCGGTGGTTTCAGCAGCGTGGGGTAACTGGAAAAGTTTGCTACCATCTTCCATATACGTATGAAAGATGCCATGCACTATAAGGAAGGCGGAAAAAATAAGACAGAGCTTAAAACGGGGACCGGATCAGTCCTCTGTGTGTTAAGAAGATCGCACTGTGGATAGATAAATGTACCACTTTCGAGATTCTCACCAGGTAAGCTAGCTAAAGGGTTTTCCAATGAGAGGTGTTATTGTTAATGACCCGCTACTTCGGTAGCTGTCACTTCTGAAGCTTTTATTCTTTGACCTTTGGAAAAGAATAACTACGCCATTACTAAAAATGGAACGATTCACGCTTCAACAACGCATTGAAATTATTAAAATTCACTACAAAAATGGTGAAAATCTTGCAGTCACAGTTCGCAAAACTAAAGCATTTTTTGGTCGTCGTGAAGCACCTTGTCGGACCGCAATACAGAAATTGGTGGAAAAATTCGAGCTGTTGGGACAAGTTAGTGATGTGAAGAATAAAACAACTCAACTCAGAATATTGCTGCTATAGCCCAAAGAGTTGAAAAAAAACCAGTTTTGTCCATTCCTCGTCGTTCTTTGGAATTGGGCATTCTACAAACGTCATTACACCGTATTTTATGGTCGGAGTTGGATGGTATTGATCTGGACAACGTTTACTTTCAACAAGACGGCGCTACGTGCCACACAAGCAGCGAAAGCATAAATCTTTTACGGGAATAGTTTCCAGACCGTGTTATCTCCCGAAGAGCTGATCACAATTGGCCACCGAGATCTTGTGATTTAACACCTTGCGACTTCTTCCTTTGGGGCCACGTGAAAGATAAGGTCTACGCCAACAGCCCAGCGTCGATTCGTGAGGCTATCGAGGACATAGGGCAGCCACTTTGCGGTTTGGTTATAGAAAATTTCATGCAATTTTTCCTGTATGCGTGTCGTGGTGGCCCTTTGGCTGATGTTGTTTTTCATTATTACGGCATACCTTCCTCTTTATTATGAAATAAACATTCGATCATTTATCTCAAAAAATGGCATTTTTCTTTGAATACCAAAATAACACCTCTTATTGGTACCTTTAGTACGGGGTCATTTAGCAATTGATGAGTTGATTAACTATTTGTATATGGGGCCCGCAACCCGTTCATCACTTCAATCGAATTATGTTGCTCTGCTCAAAATGAACATACTTTAAAGTTTGATTATGCAAAAATTTAAGAAATTAACTCTCTTATGGGAAATTTATGTCTCCACTACTAAGTTAAAGCTCTAAATGTGCTCTTGTTCTGGATGTAAAAAGTTGTTTGTTCGGGGCAATGACCCCACTGCCAATTTGTCTGCTTTTAATTTGACAGACTTTGCAAGCACTGTATCAATACTTGAGAAGTTTGAGGAGTAGGCATAGCTGTGCTACTGCTTAACGTATTTAAAGAAATAAAGTGTACGACCGTGGGTATTCCGATCGCCAACCTTGGGATCTTTTTGCATCATTTGATTAATGGAGTTGTGTGCGTTGACCGATAGACAACGGATACAGATTTTATTTTGACGAAAACTTGACGACAAGGCAATTTACCGACTTAGCGTCTATAACCTTCAGTTGGCCGATGCAACAGCGACGAGTAAAAGAAAGTTCTCTTCCCTTTAGGGTTTCAAATGAAAAAAGCGATTGAACTTTATTTTCTGTGCGTATCTATACAAAAGTGCGTAAACGGTTTTTTAACTTTAATGAGAGAGACTTCGTTATATTCCAAAGTTCAAATATTAAGGCGTTTTCAAATTATCTACTTTTAATTATGGTGACTGGTCTGGATTGACCGCCAGATTTGAATCTATCGAAACTGAAAAATATGATTTTAATAATGTCATAATCAAGATATGATGCTGTTGATGACGATCATGACGATATTGAAGATGAAGATGATGTTCTGCGCCAACAGTGAGATTTTAAAAGGCGGTGTCTTTTGTTGCTTTGTTTGTTGAGCCCAGAACTTCTCGAATACCTTTGATAAAGTGAATCATAAGATATATTGGGAAAGGGCAGCTAAACTGTATAGAGTAGCCTTGAGTTATTTCCTGTAAACCTTTTCTAACAGAAAAAGTGACCTAAAGGTCACCATTGACTAGGTACAGGCAATCTCTTTTTTACAAATTATTTTCCATCAGTATGTAAAGAAGCTTTAGTACACTATGTGCAGACGAGGTCCAACTACACTCCGGTTGCGAAATCCGACAGCAATCTCTATTAGGAATTTGAAAATAATAACCTAAACTTGGTAAATAGATATAATTTATGTATATAGGTATGCGTTTATCTTT
Organism: Cheilosia grossa; assembly: GCA_963082955.1. Classification (NCBI taxonomy): domain Eukaryota; kingdom Metazoa; phylum Arthropoda; class Insecta; order Diptera; family Syrphidae; genus Cheilosia; species Cheilosia grossa. Next base: position 38,070,358 of record OY720147.1, on the reverse strand, counting down.
TGGTGAATTTTATGGGTGTACCTAATGTGATTTTTTAGTAGATTCCGGTTTTTTTTGTTATAGTGTTCTCTGTGATAAATTTGTTACCAGCGTTACCACTTCAAAAAAAAAAAAAAAAAAAGCAAGTAGATTTGACAAAAAAAGTGAAATACAGGATCCGCCAAATAACTTCTTTTCTTTTTTTGAAAATGCTATAAAAAAAAACTAATGCATATTTTCTCAAATTTCTTTTTTTATTTGAAAGTACAATCCTTCCGGTTAATAATGGAAAATAATTTCATTCAAATGGCTGCCTCGGCTGGCCATGCAGTAGCCTACACGATCGGTCCAATTTTTAAGCACATTATCGATTGTGTGCAGCTATATTTCACCAATGGCTTCACGAATATTATCCTTTTAAGCGTCAATTGTCTCTGACTTGTCGGCGTAACACTTATCTTTTACGGCACCCCACAAATAATTGTCCAACGGTGTCAAATCGCAGCTCCGAGGTGGCCAAACGACATCAGCTCTGCGGCTGATAATGCGATCTTCAAAAACATCGAGTGTAGCTTCGGCTGTGTGGCACGTAGCGCCGTCCTGTTGAAACCAAATGTTGACAATATCCTCCTCTTAAATTTTTGTGAACAAAAATTCGTTCAACATGGCCCGATAACGATCGCCATTGACTGTAACGGCCACTCCTTGCTCATTTTCGAAGAAAAATGGCCCAATTATGCCTCTGGACCAAATTCCGCACCAAACAGTGACTCGTTTCGGGTATATCGGCTTTTCAATGTATGCGTGCGGGTTTTCTTTGCCCCAAATGCGACAATTTTGCTTGTTTACATATCCCCCAAGATGAAAAAGAGCTTCATCTGAGAAGATGATTTTGGCAAAATCGGCATCTTCTCTAAGTCGATTTTCAAAGTAATGTCGCGTATACAAAACCATATTCGTTCAGCGGAAGGATAAAACTAATAATCTGTCGGATCAGACATGAGCTAAGTGTTACCATTTGCGAAATAAGCACTAGTTGAAAAAAAAAGTTAGATGGCGGACCCTTTACAAGGTGGGCCAAAAGAGATCACCCTATTGGAAGATGCTCTTATTTTTGACATTTGTGGACTTGACAGATATAGAATACAAGTGATAAAGCCACGGACCGATACACTCCCCTAGAACGCGGAAGAATCGTGTCTATTTTTTTGGGTAACAATTCGTCTATAGTGTTGGCGCGGCGTGAATTCCGTCGGCGATTCCACGGCCGTCCGACACCGACTGCGCAAACACTGCGCCAATTGGCCATCAACCTTAAAGAGTATGGGACCATACGAGGTGTTACCAAGAGTGGCCGGCCCCGGAGCGCCCGTTGTGACGAGAATACCGCCGCTGTTGACGAGGATGTCGAGCTGTCGCCGTGCCTCGCAATTAGCCATCACCCGGTCGCCCCTAAGGGGACTTGCGCATGTTCCCGTACAAAGTCCAGTCCGTGCATCAGCTGCTGCCTGTCGACCGCCAAACGCGTGTAACCTACGCCCAAGCCATCCTCAATCTCGAGGACGAAGTTCTCTTTCACGCTGGAGGAGTCATCGGGCCATTCTTTTCGAGAACGCCGCTGATCAAACGACAATAGGATCGGCCGATTTAACCGTTCCAGACTTTTTTTGTGGGGTTTTTTTAAGTCCCGTGCTTACGTGAACAAGCCCGAGGCCCTAGAAGCCCTCAAGGACATTATTCGACACGAGTCCGAGAATCTGTTGCCAAAGTTCTTGCCGAAGTGATGAAAAATGCCATAAGACGAGCCCGTTTGGCAATCAATTATGACGGCGCCCATTTGGCCGATATCACCTTCCGGACATGACCAATAAATTTCGAAACATAATAAAAAAACAGAATCGAAGTTTTTCATTTAGAAAAAAATTAGAGCCAAACAACATCGGTTGACTTCTTTTGGCCCACCTTCTAGATTCAAGAAAAGGGAAGAAGTTCTTAAAATACATTTTTTTTAAGTAGTTTTATTTTATTAAAATTGAAGCGGTTTTAATAAAGGATTTCTAAACTGAAGTATATAAAGGGTTTTCCAATAAGAGGTGTTATTTTGGTATTCAAAGAAAAATGCCATTTTTTGAGACAAATGATCTGATGTTTATTTCATAATAAAAAGGAAGGTATGCCGTAATAATGAAAAACAACATCAGCCAAATGGCCACCACGTGCACGCATACAGGACAATATCATTTTCATGATATTTTCCATAGCCAAATCGCAAAGTGGCTGCCCTATGTCCTCGATAGCCTCACGAATTTTCTCTTTGAGGTCTTGAATCGACGGTGGGCTATTCGCGTAGACCTTATCTTTCACGTGGCCCCAAAGGAAGAAGTCGCAAGATGTTAAATCACAAGATCTCGGTGGCCAATTGTGATCACCTCTTCGAGAGATAAAACGGCCCGGAAACTTTTCCCGTAAAAGATCAATGCTTTCGTTGCTTGTGTGGCACGTAGCGCCGTCTTGTTGAAAGTAAACGTTGTCCAGATCAATACCATCCAACTCCGACCATAAAATACGGTGTAATGACGTTTGTGGAATGCCCAATTGCAAAGAACGACGAGGAATGGACAAACCTGGGTTTTATTCTCAGTTGTTCTTGAGCGACGTGCACGGGTTTTATTCTTCACATCACTAACTTGCTAACTTGTTCCAACAGCTCGAATTTGTCCACCAATTTCTGTATTGCGGTCCGACAAGGTGCTTCACGACGACCAAAAAATGCTTTAGTTTTGCGAACTGTGACTGCAAGATTTTCACCATTTTTGTAGTGAATTTTAATAATTTCAATGCGTTATTGAAGCGTGTATCGTTCAATTTTTAGGAATGGCGTAGTTTCTACTTGTCAAATGTCAAAGAATAAAAGCTTCAAAAGAGACAGCTACCGAAATAGCGGGTCATTCACAATAACACCTCTCATTGGAAAACCCTTTATAAGTGGATCAGCATGTTTCAAAAAAATAACACTCACAATCAGGGTGATAGATATTGTTCACACCATTTAAAAATACACCTACATAGCATAGTTTTATAAGTTGTTGGCGCTTTTAAACGAACGACTCTTAGACCGCCTGTCTATACCCCACTCTGTATTGTCAACCCTTAACAAGAGCACCTTTTAAATACAATACATTCATACCATCGCATCCAATTCAAATCGATTGCACTCTCTCTGCCAAAGGGAACATCAATCGAATGGCTCAGTGTGATCGCATCAATTCCTCCACCATAACCATTCGCTATTGGTATGAAAATTTCATTAATTTTGATTTACCGCCAAACAGACGGAATATACTTTTTGCATAATTTGAGCATTTAAAAATTCGAAACACTGGTGCACTGTTCGCTCCCTCTGGGAAGACCGCATTTTACAGCTCGGAATTATCCCTCAAGCTATTCACCTCAAATATTGATGTGGAAGACGAAAAGAAATTCCAAACATCAAATTTGCATAGCCCGCGATTACACATATAATGATGGTGCCCAGACTTGTACCTCTGAGGGTATAGCATAGTGATAGCCTTGCCGGGACTCTAACCCCACACATACAAATTTCATTTGCTCTTAAGAGTGTTACTGTTGTAGTTGTTGTGTGTCACCCATAGCAGAACGCTTATCCGCGAGCCTCTGTGTTTAGTCATCATCATCAATCGCGCGCATACCCCCCAGCTTTGGCAGTACAACCCCATCAGCCCATCCACCACCCCTCATGCAAAGAAAGGAAGAAGGACTGCAAAAAAAAAATTTAAAACGAAAAAAATGTTTGCTATTAAAAAGTAAAAGCATCGACGAAGATTTGGGTGAGTGTTGTTGTTATTTTCGGCTTTTTTTTTCTTCTTCGGTCCCCAGCATGTCCTGAGAGCTGAGTCTTAAGGGGTGAAAGAAATTAAGTAGGTATAGAAGGGAACAGAAAAAAAAAAAAAACTGTGGCGGGGTGGCTGATTTTTTTTTTTTTCTCATTTAAACTTGTTACCCTTTACCCCGCTTCGAGACATCGAACGCATCCGTATCCGTTTTTTTTTTCGATGGCTGTGTTTTTGACTCGTGGAAGTTTTTTTCTTCTAACTCGGGGGTGAAGAAGAAAAGACACAACAACAACAGGAGTAAAAAGGATTTTTTTTTTTTTTCGTTAAACTCATTTTCTGGTTGGGGGAGTCCTTTTCTTGCTGCTCTCAGGCGTTTATTTTTTTCTTCGTATTTAGCTTGGAGCTGGTGGATTTTTTTCCTTAGACAAAACGGGTTGGAGAGTGATCGATATTTTAATTTTATTTTTTTTCCCTTTGTCGGGGATTTTATTTTTTGTGTGCTGTTTGGTTGCTTTGCGTATATTCATTGACTTTCACTGAAGGAAAAAATTAAGGAAAAGTTGTATTGATTAGTCTGCAGTTTATACGTGTAGAATGTAGATATTGTGTATAATGTTGACGATGGAAAACAGTGCCAAGAAGGGTGAAGGCGAAAAGCCTTTCGCAAACTTAATTTCAATTTTTGTTCATGGACAAATTTCATATAAATAAGAGTTTACTGTATATACACAGCATGGGCGTAGTTAGGTGAACTTTAGTTTCAATTTTAAGCTTTCCTTAAATTTGTAAGGATCCACTGAAGTCATTAACTTTTAGCTGACATTCGGTCGAGATTAATCAGTTTTGCAGATATGCACACTATAAAAAGGTACTTCGCAGTTATGATTAAAGACAAGTTAAAACGACTTGGGGTTGGATAACCCTTAGCCTGTGTTGAGCTAGTAATTGGCCCAAGTAATGTGATCTTGAATAACATTCAACTTCAATATAATATTTAAAAATAATTTTTTTGCCGCAACAGGTCCGTGGCGAGCATAGGTCGAGCTTCTTACAGCAATTTCGTTTTGTGTGAGTTTTTCATTCTTGGAACAAATGGAAGAGATCTAAAATTGTATCACAAGTCCTCTTGCATGACAGTTGTACCCTTAAATGTTTGTCAGAAGTTCGCGAGAACGCAAAAAAACGACCAAGAATAAATCTTTTTTTCTCTTTCGACGTACCTGATATACATGACATAAATATATGGACATATTGATCGCACATATCTTGCTATAAAAATTATTGTTTATCACAAGATCTAGATACAAAATATTTACATTTTGCAGCTGAACGTAAGCCAAAGGTCGTGTGAAACAAAGTTTGATCGCAGTCCCTTGAGATCATTAGACAATTGCAGCCATTCCAACTTAAAGACAACAATATCAGGTAAATTTTGCAGGAAAATTATAAATTTAAAATAAAAGCTTGCTGTGCTTGTAATACCACAATCAGCCCTCACGGACCTATAACAAATAACAAAAATATT